>OX276374.1:75190699-75790699 GCA_946251855.1 Alsophila aescularia | reverse complement strand
AACTGCAATTTTACAAAATAATATTATATAAAATACCTAAATAAGTTTATTACAAATATATATGAGTCTTTTAAATATATATGATAATACCGGCCAGATAAGTCAACGATTCAGTGTCTTCTCGAAATAAAAACTATAGGTGTAACAGCTTTCGCACTAACGTTACATCCGTCAAATAAGGCTTAGAAGTAAAAAAAACATCGTAATAATGAGCTGTCGATAAATAATGTTCGCAGTAATAAGTTTAGAACAAACAGGTTTCAATTTCACGTAGGGGACCCATATTTTGTGGGTATGAGCTGGCGATGTCCATGTGTATAGACGACGAGGTGGTAATTTAAAGAAAGTATTGGTAACAACAAATTGCTCCTCCTGACAAAATTGAACCAGGCGATCACCGCGGTCGTTTCTTACAACCTTTAATTTTTCGGGATGAATAGTATCCAATGTCCTACCTCGTAGTATGAACTCAAATAATACAAAGTTTCATTTGAATTCATTCAGTAGTTTCTGTGCGATGCGCGGTCAGGATACGGACAAACAGACAAAAATAAAAAGTGAAATAGTTTTGGCTTCAGTATCGAATATAGAGAACCATACAAAAAATATTATTTATTACTTAAATATTAACATAACTTTGGACCCAGAAGCCGTTTAATTTTTCGGGATAAAACATGTCCACCATCATAAAAATTAAGACTGTGCCAAGTTGCATCAAAACCCGTTCATTAGTTTCAGCGTGGTACGTGTTCTTAAGTTATAAGTTTCAACCCCTATACTGCGAGAACCCATTAATTTTTCGGGATGTAAAGTATCCTATGTCCTACCTCGTAGTATGAACTCAAATCATACCAAGTTTCATTTGAATTCATCCAGGGACCTTATTCTCTATTGCCACTCGGCCACGTAACGCGCCGCGTTAAGATATCTGCGTGGAATTGTTTGTGCATGTTCAAGAATTGCCGTACTTTTACGAACGATTCCACAGCGAGACGCGTTACGCGTGTGACTGTTCATAGAGAATAATGGCCCAGTAGTTCCGGAAGCATGATACGCGTCCAAGGTACAGACAGACATACATACAGTCGAAAATGAAAAAACATACAGTTTAGGCTTCATTATCGAAAATAGAGTAATTTCAAAAAAGATAAACACTATGTCTTTAATGTACAGAATTTGGACCCATATCCTGAAGGAACCCTTTATTTTTTTGGGACTAAAAGTATCCATAATATTCACCCATCTTACAAAAAGATGGGTGAATATTATGGAAATTATCCTCAATTTTTACCCTATATATAAACTATGACTGTGCCAAGTTAAAACAAAATCTGTCCAGTAGTTTCAGCATGATGCGTGTTCTTTTAAATAACTTTCAACAACTATGCTGCGGGATCCCTTGAATTTTTCGGGATCAAAAGTATCTTATGTCCTAGCTCGTTGTATGAACTCAAATCATACCAAGTTTCATTTTAATTTTTCCAGAACAACAAACTCAATTACCATATTTTGACCTACTGACACAAAAGCTACAAAATATTTCGATCAACAGATCAAGTCACGAAATTAAACGGTTTATTTAGAAGGGGGATAGTTGTCCAAGAGATTTTCTTGAAAAAGTAGAGGAATTCGCAGTTGCTCGAAATATTTCACATACTGAACTATACAATCATATATACGATATTCTGAAAGGAACTCCTTTAGATTGGTTTCGAGCTCACAAACAAACAAGGATTCCCGGATTGGGAATCTTTTAAAATTACGTTACTAAATGAATTTGAAATTACAGACTACGACTATAAACTGCGTAAAATCATAGATGCTCGCAAACAAAAAACAAATGAGCGTGTGATTTGTTATTTTACCGAATTAGAATCATTATTTGCGAAATTACGTGAGCCTATTTCAGACAAAGCCAAGATTGATATTCTTAGGCGTAACTTGCGACCCGAATTCGGTCAAAGGTTATCACCAGACGATATCGACTCGGTCGCAACATTATTAAAATCGTGCAAATGGTACGAAAGTTGCATTGAAATTTCCAACTCTGATACTCCTTCTACATTACAAGACTTAGCGAAGCCTTCGACTTCTAATACCCAACACAAAGTCAATGCTACACCTAACATACCACATTATCCGTACAATACCTTGCAACAACCACCATAATCCGTTCAAACACACCCTTATCCTCAACCTTACCCTGTACATTCAATTGCTGCAGATTCTAAGAAACCTGCACTACCTATATTTTGCCCTCGCTGTCGAAACGACAGTCATGCTTTATGTCAATGTCCCTACAGACATAAAGTTTGTTTTCGTTGCGGTAAAAAAGACGTAATTTTTACCAATTGCCCTGTATGTACAAAAAATTAAAAAAACTAATTAGAGAGGAAATAGAAACACAAAATTATAATACTAACAATAACTTTGATCAAAATGATTGGAACAATTGGCTTAAAACTATTTCAATATTTTTCAAAACATACAACGTTTCTACGCTCCTCTTTGATAATACATCGGACACTGAACGTCCATACCTTAGAGTAAATGTTGGGAATTTAACCCTTAACGGTTTGCTGGATAGTGGCAGTGCCATTACAATTTTAGGTAATAACTCACATAAATTATTACTTGAACATGGTTTGGAACTACAACGTGACCAAATTATCAAAGGTTCTGTTGCTAATGGTCAAACAATCAATTCAATTGGTACTATTAAGCTTCCAACTTTATTTAAAAATAAGTTTGCTATAATTACTGCCCATGTAATACCCGCTGTTACTCAACCTTTCATATTAGGTATCGACTTCTGGAAAACTTTTAAGCTGGCTCCAGACATACTTAATACGGTCAGTATGCTCAAGAGTTCAGATACTCCCATGTTTATCATCAATAATAATGATACTTACTTACAGTCTTATGACAGACTTACAGATACACAATTGATTCTTGCTAATGCAGTCGTAGAACAATTTCGTAATATTTCTACCGACGTACTTCCTTTAGGAAGAACAAACCTTATTGAACACTGTATTGATACAGGTGACCACCCACCTATTCGTCAACGTTGCTATCGATTATCCCCTGAAAAACAGAAAGCTCTTCGAGCAGAAGTTGATAAAATGCTAAAACTTGATGTTATAGAGGCTTGTGAAAACCCATGGCTAAATCCTGTAATTATTACCCCTAAGAAAGATGGTACTTGGAGATTTTGCGTCGACAGTCTTAAGCTTAACGACATAACTAGAAAAGATGCTTATAAATTACCATTCATATCAGACATCATAGATAACCTTAAAGATTCTAAATATCTGAGTTCAATTGACATTGCTAAAGCTTTTTGGGAAGTGCCTTTACGTTTAGAAGACAGACCTAAGACTGCTTTTCACGTTCCAGGTCGTGGATCTTTTCAATTTAAGGTTATACCTTTTGGTCTTACTAACGCACCAGTTACGCAACAAAGATTCATTGATAATCTTCTTTCTGATGAGTCTAATAACGACTCTCTTTTTTATTATTTGGATGATATAATAATAGCCACAAAAACGTACGAGGAACACGTACGTTTGCATAACAAATTACACGCAAAACTTTCAAAAGCAGGTATAACAGTAAATTTTCCAAAATGTGCATTTTTCCGAAATGAACTTAAATACCTAGGCTACGTAATTGATGATCAAGGTCTCCACACAGACCCTGATAAAGTCAAAGCAATCTTAGAAATACCAGCACCCAGGTCTGCTCGCGAGGTGAAAAAGTTTCTCGGTACAGCTAGTTGGTATAGACGCTTTGTACCCAATCTTAGCACATTAGCTGCTCCCCTCACTAAACTTACGTCTACCAGTAAGAAAGCTCCCGCTTTCAAGTGGACTTCTGAAGCTGATAAAGCTTTTAATAAAATCAAACAAGCTTTAATATCAACTCCTATTCTAACTTGCCCTGACTTTTCTAAACCCTTTGCTGTTCATTGCGACGCATCCGCTTTTGGACTTGGAGCAATGCTTACCCAAGACTTCGATGGAGTTGAAAAACCCATAGCTTACATGAGCAAATTACTTACAGGTCCCCAAAGAAACTATTCTATCACTGAACGTGAACTCTTAAGCGTTATAACAGCATTAGAGTATTGGCGTTGCTACCTAGACAATGGCCAAAAGTTTACTATCTATACCGATCATTCTGCACTTCAATGGTTCTTACACTTAGATAATCCTACAGGTAGACTTGCCCGTTGGAGCATACGCTTATCAATGTTTAATTTTGACATTAAATATAAACGTGGCAAGGATCATTTGGTCCCAGATACATTGTCTCGTATTAAACCAATTAATGTGATTAATTATGATACAATACAGACTTCTGATTCGTGGTACACTTCTGTATACTCCAAGTGTAGCACAAATCCCACATCAACTCCTGATTATATGATACGACACAATAAACTCTACAGGTACACCCGTTCTAATACCCTCATAAACTCAGAATTAAGTTGGAAAGAAGTAATCCCATCTGAATTTCGTACAGCTATTATCGACAAAAACCATTCGTTACCAACAGCAGCTCATTTTGGCACTTTCAAAACATACCATCGTATTAAAGAAAAATACTTCTGGCCAGGAATGTACAAAGACATTGCCAGCCATATTTCTAAATGTGAAACATGTCTCGCTTATAAGCATCAGAATCAAAATACCATTGGTCTGATGGGTAAACCTAAGAACTGTTCTCGTCCTTTCCAATGCATATCTATTGATATTGTTGGTCCACTTCCAATGACACGTAAACTTAATAGATTTATTTTTGTAGTCACATGTTGTTTTTCCAAATATTGTGTTATATTCCCCATGAAGCGAGCTACCTCTTCTGTAATCAAACATATACTTGAGAACTTAGTCTTTATGGTTTATGGTATTCCAGAGACCATAATCCTAGATAATGGCCCTCAACTAATTAGTCATGAACTCCAGAATTTATTTCAATTTTACAACATACCAAAAATTCATTACACCCCTCGTTACTGTCCGCAAGTCAATACTGTTGAACGTTACAACAAAACAATTATAACAGCAGTGGCTTCTTTTGTTGATAATGACCATCGTACTTGGGATTTATATTTAAATCAAATCCAATTTGCCATAAATTCAGCTGTTAATGAAACTACTAAATTCACACCAGCTTTCTTAGTATTTGGTCGCGAACTTGTAACATGTGGTTCTGTATATAATGCTTCGGATCTAAGTCAAGAATTGATTTTTGCTCCACGCGATGAGTACGCTGACAACATAGGTCAGTTAAGCCCTTTATTTGCTGAAGTTCAAGCACGTTTATTTCGCGCTCATGAAACTAACGCAAAATATGATAATAAACATCATCAACACCTTGAATTTAACCAAGGTGACATTATATGGAAACGTAATTATCCCATAAGTTCAGCAGGCAAGTATTTTTCAGCTAAATTAGCTCCTAAATTTGTAAAATGCATCATAGCAGCAAAAATTTCACCACTAATTTACGACCTCAGTGATTTATCTGGTAATCCCTTAGGCCGTTGGCATGTCAAAGACATTAAACCTATACCACGTACGTCTTAACCTTAACCATCACTTCTCTACTTACATACTTTATTATAATTATGTACTATGAAAGTTACGTTGCTTTCATATTCCTGTACCTTACCATATATTTAAATACCTACTTATGACCATTGTAGGTTCCCTACTTACAAAAAAAAACTTGTATTTAAATTGTAAATAATGTAATTTTAATATAATTTCCCTTTACGGAGTAAAAAAGAAAATTTCAAAATATCTTCAATGTACAGAATTGGACCCGTTACAGTTTTATTATATGTAAAGATTTTAACTATAATCGTGTGACATCACAGAGCGATCATTAACATAATTTACTCAGGTTACGCTACGCCCCACGATTTTAATATAGTCTGATCTATTGCTCTAAAATGATAAGAAAAGTGGTTTGATGATTGGTAACTAGTATCTACCTATTTTTTTTTAGCTTTTGTCACATTATCTGCATCATTCTTATGTTTTTCTACAAGAAAATCGACTATATAATAACAAAATGTTTTTTTTTTATTGTGTTGACATATAAGTTTTTTTTTAGGTCCAAGTGATTGCATTTGATATTAATTTCAACTTGATACAAGCGACCTCCTGCCGCTTTGGTTATCCACAAATCTTTTTCCTATTAATTGCTGCCGTAGTAAAAGATGCCTCACTTGTGTTGTGATAACTTACAGCAGCCCACTGCTTCTGGGATGACAAAGTGGGTGAATTGCCCGCTACCGATTACGCGGTGGCGGTCGGCAAGCTGTACCGTCCTTGGATCGACAGTAACGATGAGGCGCAGCAATCTAATGTAAGTAGACATAGGCCTCTCCGTGGACGTTGAAATCGCTGCCACAGTGCAGGCGCAGACACCGACACTGACCTCGCCAGCGAGGTCGAAGGTCCCTTAATTAATTCGATTTTATTCATCATGGAGTTTCTTGTCGATTCTTCTCGAAGGTGTATTCCGAATCGGTGGTCAGTTTCAAATAATTCAAAGGGCTCCAGCCATTTAATCAGGGACTCTGGATTACTACCAAAACTAGCAATCCAGGTATGTTTAGTCAGACCCCCGTAATCAATAACAACTTGAGGTTCGTACCCCTTGGGTGCCCTTGAGCAAGTTGCCAATACTTTAACTTTGACGTGCGCCTTCTACGTCACGCATTGCGGCGGAACGCTTTCGCGCCCGCCCCACCGTCCAGTGACGCTGAAGAGGTCAGTTATAGACCACAGCATATATCCTTCCAAAAAATATATGTGAGTATATATGAAACATAATGGCATGAGAAAATCGATATGGTAGTTTTCGTACGTGTCGTACGTGCTAATTTTATCGGCATTGGTAGCGATTCAGACATCCCCAAAACTAAACTTAATTTCTGCAAATGTAATATAACCCCTGTTAGCTTCGTAACAAGGTATTTTTTCCCCTGGAAAATAATCGTCACTCACTAAACTATCACTAAAGCCTGTCAGCGTAAAATCAACTTTGTTTCCACGCGGCGGGAGTCCCGATTTGTCCAAACGCTGTCTCAGAAGGTGTCAGAATTTATCCAAACGCTGTTAGACGGCGTGTTAAAACCTGTTTTAACTACATTATTTTAAGAGATGCAGCTAAAATTGACGTAAATTTAGAATAGATGCCAGGGGCAAAAAGACCTTGTTACAAAGTCGACAAGGTTTAAATTACATTTGAAGGAATTTAGTCTAGTTTAGTTAAAAGAGTAAAATGACCAAATTGCTGCCACTGCTCTAATCATTACTTATATCACTCGGGTAATCTTCTACACTAATATTATAAAGAGGAAAGGTTTGATATTTTTGTATGTTTGTATGCTTGTTCATATGTGTGTTTGTTTGTAATGGAGAAAATCAAAAACACTGAACCGATTTAAAAAAACATTTCATCTATAGAAAGCTACATCGGCTATCAGCGAGTAATATGGGCTGTATTTTGTTACCCCTGTTGTTTTGTTGTTGTTGTCCCTACGAAAATTGCAATAATACATTACAACAACAACACTCATTACATTATTAATTTTTATTCATTATTATTTTTAATTTTCGTAGGGTACAAGGTATAAAAAAATTGCCCAAGAAAATGTCGATTACTACACTAGAATGTTTGTCGATTGGAATGAAATGACATGTTGCCGTGGAAACAAAACAATAAAAAGTCTGTCAAAAAGTACCACAAGCGCTACTGCGAAAGATTTTGAATTACGCTTCCTTACTGGCGTGTTGTTGCTATAAGTTTGTATAGGTTTTTAATATATTAAATACATAAAATAATATACCACAGGTTTATAGTTCTCATTATTACCCACAAAAAAGTCCACGAGGCTATATGTATATGATAGTTAAGTCACAATAACCGTATTTTGTTCAAATTAATCAATCAAAACATGGGTAGAATCGTGTACAAATCAAGAGAAACCCTAAGCTACCCGTGCAAAGCCGGGGCGAGTTACTAGCTATTTATAGTTTATTTATTTAATATTTTATGACAAAAAGTATACAAAGGTGGAGTTAATGCTAAGACTGCATTTTCTGCCAGACATCTTTATCGTGTTAGAAAGTTGTGTATAGGCGTGCACTCGAAATATAGACGGTCAAATGTAATAAATGTAATAGCCAGATATAAAAATATATATTTAAATACACACAAATAATAAATAAACAAGTAAAAATATTATAAAAACAAAAACATGACTGCAAACAAAACTATTGAATAACATTTTAAACGACTCACGTGAGTTGTAGATTCGCAGAGCGGTGCAGGTGTGGGGCGCGGGGGCACACAGTCAACGTACGCCCGGGCCGCGATAGCGGACGGACGCAATGCAAGTTGACCGCCCGCAAAAATAATCTTACTAATATTATAAAGGCGAAAGTCTGTATGTATATTTGTTACTCCACGCTCAAATGGAACCAGGATAGCTTATATCCTGGATTAACATAGGTTATTTGTCATCATCACCATCGTCATCATTTACTCATTCCGCTCCTACGGCTGGACTGAATTTGGTTGAAATTTGCTACCAATGGCATATATCCTGGATTAACAAATGAGGAGGTGGAGGGCTACCCCCTGGTACCCCCTTAGTTTACGAGATATTTCAGTTTAAAATTTATTTAAAATTGTCTGTTTGTTCGCCGTAAATAAAATTAAAAAGGTGTTTTTTCGCTGCTTTCGCCAGAAAGATTGAAGATGTTATGTATAGCCCCAAATACTAGGGTAGGTTAGATTAGGTTAGCGAACGTGCCGTGGCAGCAGCCGGCAAGCACCGAAGTTAACTTATCCATCCATATCAATATATAAAAGTGAAACGTTTTCTGTTAGTTTGTTTGTTTGGGGAGCTTTCAAGCAAAAACGATTGTGATGAAATTTGGAATGGAGATAACTTATACCCTGGAATCAAAAATAGGATACTTATTATCCCAGAAAATTTCCACGGGAAACCTGGAAAAATATTGATTACTCGCTGTAAGAAACGGTTGCCATGGAAACGAAATAACAAGTCTGTCAAAAAACTTCATGAGCATTGGTGCTATACCTACTATTGCATTGGTTTTTAATATCCTAGAAGAACATAGGATGTTTTTTTCGCGATAAACAGTAAGTAGTCTGCGCGTACGCAGTCGCGGGCGGGAAAACTAGTTTTTGATAAACTGTTACGAATTATTTTTGTCACTGTTTATTTTTATAAACTTAAAATGAGATATTAAGATATTATCTCATAGCCTAAGCGTCCCCTGCGGGGGGAGGGGTACCAGGGGGCAACCTTCCCCTAACTCCACCCCCTCCTAGCCCCACCCCCTCTTAACTCCTGCCCCTCGATTCTATATATTTCCCAATAAGATCGTTAAACATGATCTTGGTCTAAGTTCATCCCGAGACCGATTTGTCGAGAAGCATCAGCAAGGCCGTTCAACATTCGCTCAAGTTTCTCCAGCGATTCCGCCGTAAGGACAATATATCGCAAATCTTAAGTGTGAGATGTACTCGCCGTTTATATATGCCCTTCTCTTTCCAGTCCAGTGTCTTAAACATATCCAAGGTGTTCGTGAACAGTTTCGGGGATATGACATCCCCCTGTGTCACTCCCCTGACCATAGACCTTTTCATAGTCCACAAAAGCAAAACACAGTGGCTGATTATACTCTTTGAACTTCTCTATAATCAGCCTCACTGTATGCATGTGGTCTATGGTATCAAAACCTCCAGGAAACCCGGCCTGCTCTGGATTCTGAAACTCGTCAAGCCTTAAATATCACTACCGGCTATCACGTGTATATAGTCGAAAACTATATACACGTCAAGTCTTCTTGCGAGACGATTTGCGATGACCCTCGTATACAGCTTATGGACGTGGCTCTGGAGTGAAGTAGGGCGGTAGTTTTCCAGGATGATTGCACCACTCTTTTTGTGAATACTATACTTTAATAGTTGCAATTTTAACATTGGACTATGGTATATGTACTATAACTACATAACTTGAATAATATAAACTTGAAAATGTTCTATGAAGCTTGAAAGACAGTTGCTTCTGTATACGTAATGGAATTATATGTTTTTGGAATGGTCTTCTAAAGACCTTAATATTGATTTGTCACTCGATTGGATATGGTAATTTTTTGATTCATCTGATATTCAATTTGGCAGCTGTAAGAAACTATATTAGTTTTCTCGACACAACATATATCTTATAGTTTAAATATTTATGTTATCTTTATTAAAAAACATATAAAAAAAAAACGTAAAAACTGATGACCCAAGCTGACATAGTGTCACCAATACTCACCATAGTATTTCTTAAACTTTTTTTTGTTTGTTTGATTATTATGTTGTAGAAAGGTACCTAAGATCGGGAAGCGCTGTAGGTCACACCGTGTTTTTTTACACGCATTCAAAGATTGAACATGTGTCCAGTGGACCCACGGCTACTACAGTTAAGGGTTAAGGAGCTTATAACCTTGAAATGATTAAATAATAAAATGAGCCGTCGTGGGACGCCTGGCAGATGTGTAAACATTGAATATGGCCGAGCTGATGCAGAAAGAGCCGGCGAGCCATAAGCGACGCAACGACGCGTCGCTGCGCTGATTGTGTCGCCGCGCCAAGAGTTAGCGTTACCCCTGTACCGCGCCATTAGATTGATTTGTGAAAAAGCATTTGTGAATTCTTTTTTTTGACAGTCATAATAACACAAGCTGGGTATTAACTATACATAAGATGTTTTTTATGATATAAGATGTTTTATCAGCTCTTATGAAGCCTTTAGAATTCCCTTAGACAGCCAATGAACAGCTATTGTACTGCCATTCTAAAACCTAACGCTGTAAAATATGGGGCCCAAATTGGCTTAACAAGAGCTGGTTAAGCGTTCATAAAACATTGTGAAAGCTTTCTTAACCAGTCTTGAGAATACGCGAGTTCTATTATCCATCCATAACAAAGGTTTTTTTATACTGCTTGGGCGTGTAAGCGTAGTTATTTAATGAAATGACATTATACAAAAAATATATAAGTCGGATAATATATAGGGGTACGTGTTTTTGTTTTGCATGGATGTGCCCATGCATGCCCATACTCTCTTCCTAACTACTAAATAAAACCGTTATTTATTTGCAGGTGAAAAAACTCCACTTACCAGAGCATTTCCAAGGCAGCAAAACGCACTTTCAGAGTGACATCGCTGTAATAGTAACAACAATACGCTTCAAGTTCAATTTGTTTATTCGACCTGTTTGCGTGGACTTTGATTACGGATTCGATACCATACAGCTGCAACCGGAGAAGACAGGGAAGGTAAGGTGCACGAGTTACGTTTACAAATATCAAAAGTTTCCGGGATACTTTACAGTGTTTGTCTAGCCAGATACCAACCTTATCAGTTAATTCCCTTTCCAATTTATTAATTTGAAAGCTGCACCCCGCGGTTTTACCCGCATCATCTTTATCCATCATCGTGGAAAATGATGATGGATAATAATGATGACGAGAATGTGTTATTCCAAGGCCTTTTTTTATCACTGACTAGGCAATCGCTTGACCACGATGTCATCTGATGGAAAGCGATGATGTGGTCGAAGGTGTAGCTCGCTTGCCTAGTAGATACCTATTCGCTATCGACTTGAACACACCAGGGTTATATTTTACCGGAAACACTGACGAGGGCAGGGCATTCCACTCCTTAGAAGTTCTTTTAATAAATGAAGAAGCGTAACGCTTCGTTCATAATATAAAAAATATATATCAAATTTCAACAAAATCCGTTCAGACGTTTCAGTATGAGAAACCCTGATAAATGCGAGTTGAACTTATGTGGAGAGGGAACTACTATGAATATTTATGTCACAATACTGAGAGATTTACCATGATATTTTAAGATCATAGACTTCTTATAGCTTTCCTGTAATTTGTTAGTAAAAACAATTTTCAGGATACAGCATTTCTGTCACAATCTCCTGTACAAGCTTAATACCAATCATGATAATGTGCAGTTTACAGAACATAACAAAACTCAAAGAAACTATGGCAAACCATAAATTAAGTTTACCAAATCCCCCGACCGAATAAAGACTGCAAACAACTTTTGGATGTCGCTCATTTATAGTGATAATGGTAACAACTTTAGAGTACTTATTTTATGGAGAAACATTTTTCCCACAGGTGGCGGGCTGGGGCCTCACAGAGACTGGCAAAGAGTCCCCGGTACTTCGAGTGATTGAGCTGCCGTACGTCAGCATCGAACAGTGCAGAAGAGATTTGCCGGAAAGCTTCCATCCATATATCTCGAACGACAAGATCTGCGCAGGATTTAATAGAAGTACCTACATAACAAAATATATTCATAAAGGCGGTATTTTAAGTTAAAATATGTTTGTTCGGCGATCGATAGATTGAAATTCGTTTCATTCGTTGGCTGCATTTGAACTGTTGCATATGAGCAGCATGTTTGTTCCTTTGTGGCACTATATAGACCAAACACGTGGACCTATTTTGGTGAATCGTAAGAAATGAGGTAAGTCAATCGATTTGTCTTAATCCTCCGAGTTCTACTAAACACCGACATTAATTAAAACATTTCCTACGTCAGTGCATCAAATTCAATACGTCGACAACCAGAGGCCAATGAGAATAAATATTTAAGAACTATGACCTATGTTTACTGGGATATCATCTTTCTATACTTGTTTGTTTGTTTGTCGTATGAGGAAGGGCTGGCCTCTGATGTCAGAGTTTGTCAGGCCGCCCGAGGGCCTCTTAAATGGCTTAACGACTGCTATTATTCAATAATAGCTGGGACCGACAGCTTAACGTGCCCTCCGAAGCACGAAGCGATTCAAAACCGCACATAACTTAGAAAAGTCATTGGTGCGGAGCCTAGGTTTTGAATCCGGTATCGTTGGATTCTTAATTGCACTATAGAACCGTTAGGCCACCATCGCTCTATACTTATAATACGGCTATAAGAACGAAAAAGGATGCACCGAGTAGATAATTTAAAAAGAAAAGGTCTAGGATACTTATAATAATTTACTGAATATAACTTCTTTTTTTAAAATCGTGTATGTCTGTTTGTCTGTGTGTATGTATGTTTGTTCGCGCATCACCTAAAAACTACTAAACTGATTGCGATGCGGTTTTCACTGTTGGATAGTTTAGGGTTTGACTTAAAAATGACGGCTTAATAAATGTTGATCAAATGTTGGTATTTTGGTAAATTAGGTCCTGGAATAGCACATACTTTCAACCTAAATAAATAACCAGGCGTGCGAAGCCACTGGTACAACCAGTTCATAATATAATAATCTGTATTTCTGTAGCCCAGTCACTCCCTGTTTTTAAAGTTCAAGTAATGAAGTTTTATCTCTCTAATTAATATCAATTCTTGTTATCACTGTATATAATTTGTATAATGTTTATATATATATTTTTTAAATGTATATGTAGTAAATGTAATTATATTTTTTTATTATAATGTATATACTATATATACACACATATATATATATATATATATATATATATATATATATATATACTGTACTATATATTTACATATTTATGTGTAGGTTTATTGGAATATATGTATATATATATATATATATATATACGCACATATATTCCTATGTGTATATATATATATATATATATATATATATATATATACACATATATTCCAATAAACCTACACACATATATATATATATTTTTATTAATATGTTTATTCATGTCATTCAGTTTTTGTTATTTGTTTAATATATTATAATGCAGGTATATTAATTTCTTTCCATCCAAAGGTTGTCTGGAAGAGATCATGTAGCGATAAGACCGCCCATTGTTCCATATATTTTGTATAAATGTTTTAGTTGTTTTTGTATTTTTGTTCTACGTAGTGTACAATAAAGAGTTATCTATCTATCTATCTATCTATCATTGAATAGGTATTTGAACATCATTATTAAGCTTCTCATACAATTTTTCATTTCGTATGATCATTTAGGAAATATTACGATTACTTGGTTATTATATTATATTAGTTGGTTACCAACCATTCTCACTTAAATTTTTGTCTCATTTTAGTGTTGATCGCAGTCGGGCTTCTTATAGCTTTCGATTGTCTTGTTAAATAATGAATCACGCTCACGTTAGTTTCCATAGCAATATTCTGTGTTTCACTGTATCAATTACATTAATTGTTTATGTGATTGCTAAATGTTGCATGCTAAGATAATATAACTAAGAGGGAAAATATGATTTAATACTTGCACTCCGTAGACGTCCCCGCGATGTCCTGGACGATCCGGACGACGCCATCGCAGTCAAAGTACTGGCAGCGATGGCCTCTCCCAATCCGACCACCCCTGGCAACCCGCCAGGGGGTATCAACACACTTAGACACAGACACCGACCTCGCCGGCGAGGTCGAAGGTCCCATAACACATAGTCAGATATTATTCGCCTTCGAGTTTCTTGCCGATTCTTCTCGAAGGTGTATTAAGAATCGGCGGTCAGTTACAAAATTCAACCAAAGGGCTCTTAGCCATTGTTCAGGGCCCCCTCGATCACTACC
Source organism: Alsophila aescularia (assembly GCA_946251855.1). Taxonomy (NCBI): domain Eukaryota; kingdom Metazoa; phylum Arthropoda; class Insecta; order Lepidoptera; family Geometridae; genus Alsophila; species Alsophila aescularia. The sequence continues at coordinate 75,776,043 of OX276374.1, read as the reverse complement.
TAACGGTAGCGATCCAGGGGTGTTTAGTTCGATACCCTCGTAATTAGAAGACCGTCTAAGCCGAGGGCCGTATCCCCTGGGTACCCTCGTGCGGGTCGTCCAAATTTAACTTTGGCATGCACTTTCTGCGTCACGCATTGCGGCGTAGTGATTGTAAGCGCCCGCCCCCAAATCCGTAGAGGCCGATAAGGCCAAAAGAACTAATCATTAAAAAAAAAAGATTTAATATCACGAAAACAAAAACTGGACTAGATTAGATAGCTATAACTTGGTACAGACAAACTCAACCACACAGATAAATACTGTCGTGCTTCGTGTACATCAAAAACAAAGATAGGAAGACTACTTTTCCTGCATGTGAATCGAATCTGCAACATCATGCTTCGCAGGCTAGCTCAACATCAACTTCGCCACGGGAAGGCTGTCGCCGCTGTGGTGACTGTAATAGGGTAATTTCTATTTCCAGCTGGCCAGGCAGTCTGTAAAGGCGACAGTGGTGGGGGTTTGGCATTTCCAGCACCTGAAAGAGACAAGAAACGGTATTATCTTAGAGGAATTGTGTCAACAGCACCTACCAACGATTACGACACGTGTAATGCGTTCGCTTACACGTGCTTCACGCAGTTGCGAAAACACGAACACTTCATAAAGCAGTTTTGGACTGCTGACGGTGAGTTTTTTCTTCAAAACTCTATCGTAACTTCGGTGATTTATAATTTACTAACGGATCCTTAAATTAATTTCTGAGACAGCTTGCTTGTGTTTTTAAATGTTATTCAATGAGTTAAAAACAATTCACAGATCTTTCGAGTACAGACACACCTCTAATTGGATTTGACGATGATGTTCTCATTAGGTAAGTAGCATATTTAATCATTTTTTATCTTAGTGTTAAAGTTTTCGTGAACCTGATACATTTTTTATCTTAGTGTTAAAGTTTTCGTGAACCTGATACATTTTTTATCTTAGTGTTAAAGTTTACGTGAACCTGATACATTTTTTATCTTAGTGTTAAAGTTTTCGTGAACCTGATACATATAGCCGGTAGTAATATTTTAAATTACTTTTATCTGCTTCTTCTTCTTCTATTTATCTACATAATATAAAGAATAACAAATACACTCACTGACACTCTATCTATCTATCTAATCAGCCCGTATCCACCCACTGCTGAGTATAGGCTTCATCTTGTTCACGCCAGTCTTTCCGGTCTTGTGCTAATCTAATCCATTGGACCCCAGCATACTTCACATTGTCATCTGACCATCAGGCGGGTGGTCTGCCTCGAGGTCTTAGCCCTTCTCTTGGATACCATTCGGTGGTCCACCTATTTTCGTCCCTTCTTGCCAAATGTCCTGCCCATTTCCATTTTAGCCTGGCAATTCGCATACCTACATCTTCAACTTTGGTACGACGTCGAATTTCGACGTTTGGTATGCGATACAATCATAACTATTAGACCTACTTGAAAATTTAGCACGTGGTATCTTCTTGGCTTCTAGGTCTTTATGACTCTCTAAAAGTATGAAAATGAGTATAGAAGACTGTATAAAAGTAAAGTCTAAAAGTATGAAAATGAGTCTTTTGAGACTTTTAAGTCTACGGCAACTTATAGTTATATATTACGGTGCACGGGCGGGAAGTCTAAGTATCTATTTGATTATTGACAGATAGACAATGCAGCTTTCTGAATATTGAATTTTATGAAGTAAGCCAATGCTATGATGTAAGAGTAGTATGACGATGTAAAGTAGGAATTTTAAAACTTATTTCAAGTTAGTAAATGGGTAGCCGATTTTAAAATAGAAATGGGAGTGGAATTTGAAGTCAAGAATCTGACTTCTAAAAAAGAATAGTTTATTTTTTTGTATAATTTTTTTGTTTATGTCTAAGGCCGCCGCACACCGGACGCGTGCTTATCTGTTTGCTCTAGAATTTAACCGCACTTGTCTTAATTTCGATGCGAATGAAAGTAAAATGCATTTCCACTAAAAAAAACTGTTCGTAGCTTTATCAGATAAGAAGTACGAGTTTAAGAGACAAACATTTATTTGTAAATATGTATAATTTTAGCTATAACTATAACTATAAATATATTATAAATTATTGAAATATTAGGCACCTAATTAGTATATTACTCTAACATATTATGTGTTAATATCAATATAAACAGATAATATATTTATTAGACTCAATTCCTACTCAATTATGTAATATATTTAAATTAATATATATATATATTATATTATATATAAACAGATAATATAATTATATAAATATATATATATATATATATATATATATTTTAATATATATATATATATATAATATATATATTAATTTAAATATATTACATAATTGAGTGTAATAAATATATTATCTGTTTATATATAATATAATATATATATATATATATATTACAAAAAATGAATAGAACCAGTTCGTTTAGTTCATTTCTGTTAGTTAATTTTAATTAGTATTCTAATTTAAAATGTATTATACTTTTTGAGATTTTGTATATCAATATCTCTTATAACTAACAAGAAAATATTAATGGCAACAATTTGATCTGGAAATGTTGCTTATACTAAGATTTTAGACGAGTGGTGTTGCATCCATCTCTGTCTGTCTGTCTGAACATTGAGTCGCTGTCGTCGGCAAGCATTTGCGAGGTTGAGGAGCACTACCTTCTGAGATACAGTTTATGACTAGTTCGGAGGGTAGGGCAAATCTAATCCAGTATGAGCCTTCTTTGTAAACAATGTGCCTAGGTATTTTACTTCCGTCACGTATATTATAGTAATACTTCGCGGTAAATATACGTAAAATCGATGCGTGAATGTTATGTAACTACTAACTACCTACCTACTCAATTATATTATTTCATTTTAATGTTAATCTAGCATAAATAGACTAAGTTTCTGTAAATAAATTATTTGTATTTGTTTGTTTAAAATTCTAGTCTACAAGGAAGCCTCTGCACATTACCACCGTACCCAGACCACGGAATGTACACCACAAATATTCCTAACGCGGAACCTGGAGGCGCGTTCAACTCCGTCGAAGTCAACATTACCTGCCAGCAAGGATATGGAGTAAATGGATCAAGTTTTGTCTACTGTTTAGAGGGGCAGTGGTCAGAAGAAGTCCCTAAATGTGTTTGTAAGTATAGTTGTCTGTGATATTAATGGGTTTTCAGGAATTTATTCCCAGGGAAGTATTTTTTGTGTTATTAGGTTATATTATAACTTACAATTTATTTAATTGCTCATATTTACTGAATAATAACATTGTGTACATTTTTCAAGTAAATTATATTATATGTGTTTTTTTTTATTTTATCAGCGCAATGCTACCTCAAGCCACATCCTTCCGTTGAATATCGCTGCCTCGTCTCTGGATTATTCGGAAGCTTTAGGCCCTGTAAAGAATACGAAATCACTGGGTCTGTAGCCAGTCCTCAATGCCGACGCCCTAACTTTTACTCGCCAACTACCCTCCCATTAATGCGGTGCATCGATGGACACTGGGACTACGTCGCAAGATGCCATCCAGGTTTGACCATATTTATACAAATTACCAGCGGTTTGTAACAAATTATTTTACTGTAACTTTAGTAGTGCAATTCATGTTAATATTAATCTAAGAGTTTGGCGCTTTTGCTTTTAACAATAATGAGAAAGAAATGATGGCTACAGAATGCGGTACGGTGACCTCAGACAGCACGGACCTCATCAGCGGGGAGAAGCCGGCAGTAACGCGCATGGAGGTGCCCTGGCACGCAGGAATCTACAAGAAGGCAGCGAACCAGTACACATTAATATGCGGAGGCTCTTTAATCAGCAACAATATTGTTTTATCAGGTGAGGATATTCATTGTTATTCGTATTGTTAAATGTTTTTCAATATATTGGCATCTGTAGCAGAGCTTTATCTCGTTTTAGCACGGGTGTTTTCCAGTATAATTATACATAGTTTTAACAAGTCCGTTACGCCTATGGCGTGGACATTTAACGAGTCACAATAGTCTGTATATAGTAGTGGGTTTTAATACATTTTTTATTAGAGTTATGAACAAAAAAACCATGACCTAAAAAACCTTACACTGAAGAGTATCCAGCATCCCCAGACCGGTTAAGTATAATTACTCAAACAATACTAGTAATGTGGTCATTATTTCTAACCTTCTTTGGGCAAAGTCGACCTTGCCGCGCTGCTTGAATAGGCGCCAGCTAAGTTGTATGGAATTTCATTATTGTCGTGTTTTGCGGCCAGCAATTTCCTTTGAAAATCCATTATTGTCGTCTTTTGTCGTAGCACTATTATTTATTCCGTGGGTTTGTTAACCCCGAACGCGAAAAGAGAGGCGTTGTAGCTCCCAGACGAATGGACCGATTTTAATGGGTTTTTTCTGTTTGAAAGCTGATGTGATCGTGATTGTTGTTGATGTTTCTGTTTCTCTTTCTGTTTCTGTTTCTGTTTCTGCTTCTGCATCTGCTTCTGATTATGCTTCTGCTTCTGTTTCTGTTACTGTTACTGTTTCTGTTGTTGTGGTCGTTGTTGTTGTCTTTGTGGTTGTCGTTGTTGTTTTCGTTATTGTTGCATTGTTTGAGTAAATTCTTATTATACTAAGCTGGTTTTATTTAAATTCCTCGCATTGTTTGAGTAAAGCACTATACAAGCCTTGGTCCGCTATGACTGCCGAGAGCGTAGCTAAGTTCTCGGCCTTCAAGCTACGCTCTCGACCATCATCATCGCTGCCAGCAACGCAGCAGTAATGTACTATTATTAGTAGGAAACAAGACATAATACAAAACTAAAACGCGACTACTGTCAGATAAAAAAAATCCTATGACTCTTGCGATGAAGAAACACGACAATGTTAAACCCTACTACGGCAAAATGAAGAAAGACCTTTGCTTTGCCGCAGTAGGGTTTAAAATAATAGTGCAACTTTGTCCAAGTGGCCTATAACAATACCATAAAATATACACAAACAACATTGATATATTTTTTTTTAGCGGCGAACTGCTTACACTTGTTTCTAGGATAAAAATCATTTATTTTAGGACAATAATTTAATGTTAGAATAAATAAATAAATAAATATATAAATAAATATATAAATATATATAAATATTTTTTAGAACTCATTGTGCAAAAATAATTAATTTATACTTAGAAATATTTTATTAGTCTTCCTCAATTCTTAATACGGAGAACCAAAAAAATCTCTTGGAGCAAACAACCAGTTGGTTGCTCTCTGGAAGACAAAATTTTATGGACGAGTAGTTTGAAAGATATTGGCAGAAATTTAGTCATTTTACTATTTAAACTAAACTAAGGTAAAGGCACCTATTTCCGCGGTATTTTCACCTAAACTCAAAAAGGACGTTGAAAATTAAGCATTTACTTAATTTTCATTGAAAATTAACCTTTCTGACGGTTTGGCTTTTTTATCAGAAGCTTTATTGTTTTTACTTTTTTAATAGACTAAATGATTTATTATTGCGTTAAAATTTGTATTCAAAATTATATTAAATCTGAAAAAAGTCCTAGGCACCTTATTCCGATGTAAAAATCCTTATTCCGATGTATTTGGTCCCCAATTCCGAGTGTACAATATAAAAAGTGAAAAATGTAATTATAGTTAAAGAAAAATAGTAATTTTATAATTTTATATTAGTTTTCGCATTATTGAACTAAAGAAAACTGCAGAGTAACCTGTACAAAGTTGTGAAAAAAAGCTGAAAGCTGCATTTTAGTTGTGTCTATGCCGCGGAATAACGTGCTTATTGAACCCTTTCCTGACCTACTACATCGGAATATCGTTTCATACCAAAAAAAAACACGTTTACTAATTCCCAGTACTAAAATATTTAAGATTTTTGCATATTATATTATGTACAGAAAAATGATTAATTTCAATTTCGTCGTAGCTTTATATGCTAACACTTACATTGGATTGTGTATGAAATTTAATTTTCTATCTTATCTTTTCCATACAACGAATTAATAAAATACTCAAATTGATCACCTATGGCATGTTATAATTAGTGAATGTGACGCAAAAATTTACCTTGGAAATAAATTTTAATATTTAAGTACTATTTAAGACTATTTAAGTTGTCAAATAAATGCCTAATTATAAAAACAACCCTGATAATCAAAAATAAAACAAATCTATGAAATCGTTATTCCGCGGCATACATAGGAATAAGAAACTGACTAAAATATTTGGCACCTAATGCCGCGGTATATTCAAAGTGTATTTTTACCCTAATTTACTCAGACAAGTTCACAAAAGATAAGTGTTTTCGATTAAAAACATAAATTTTATTAGTTTATGTTGTTAAGACAGTTTAAAAATAACGATAAAAACTATTTAAAAAAACATGGTACTCACATGCACAAGGTCCAAAATGTATGCAGCGTGCGATCGGGCCAGCTGCTTACGCAATATTAACAGTTGATTATTTCAAACCGTTTACACATGAAACCACTTTTTTGGTGACATAACTACGCAAAGATATATTATCTATTGAATGAAAGATCTTGCATTCATTTTTATTTATTAAATCCCTTGTAAGCGCCATTTTTCTAAATACCTCGGAATATGGTGCCAATTCCAGAACCCCTCGGAATTAAGTGCCTTTACCTTAGACTAAATTTCTTCAAATGTAATTTTTAACCTTGTCGCCCTTGTGACAAGGTCTTTTTGGCCCTGGCATATATTCTAAACTTACGTCAATTTAAGCTGCACCGCTTAAAATAACGTAATTAAAACAAGTTTTTAACACGCTGTGTAACAGTGTTTGGATAAATTCGGACACCTTCTGAGACAGCGTTTGGACAAATCGGAACTCTCGCCACGTGGAAACAATGTTGACTTTACGCTGATAGGCTTTAGTAATAGTTTACTGAGTGAGGATTAGATGCCAGGGGAAAAAATACCTTGTTACAAAGCCAACAAGGTTTAAATTACATTTGAAGAAATTAAGTTTAGTTCAGGGGATGTCCGAATCGCTACCATTACCATTTTTTAAAACTTTTATTAAGTTTTACTTGTATGAATGTCCTGGAATTTTACAATCAATATTTCATCCACTTTCACTGAAGCTATCGAGCTGAAATTTGGTACTCAAGTTTGATTTTTGTGACAATGCACGATTACTCAAATGCCGCTATTTTTAAGTGAATATGGCGGACGTGAAACAATGGCGGTTTGTCATTATCATAGAAACGCCTAGGATATAGGTATCAAATGAAAGGGCTTGATTTTCGAAACACAATAATAAATACGTGACATTACATGACTAAATTCTGCATAAAAGCTTTTTTTTTTACTAATTCTTATTTTTGGTAAGAGGTATAAGAGTTTAGGTTATTCTATAGCGTAATAGAGCGAAGACAAAAAGTAGGTGCGGGCAATAAGGGGGCGGTGAAATTAAATATAGTAAGAAATATTTCAAAAACCCTTTATTTCCCCGAACAAAGGCAAAGCAAGTTTTTATACGCTTTATATTAGCTTCACTTGTATGTTTGTATGTTTGTATGTTTGTAACCGACTCCTTTGGACGCTATTTTGACCCACTTTAAACGGTCAGATTTCATTCAAATTTTGCACACCTGTCAAAGACCGATGACAATGCAATAATTCGAAAAAAAAAAGAAAAAGAAAAAAAAAAGAGAAGTAGAAAATAAATAATAGTTTAAAAAACTAAAAAACACGCTTTATATAGAAAACCAAACTAAAAAATAACGTTTTTTTCTTATTTACACTATTAAAATTTATTTTCTATCTTTTAGTTTGGTTTTCTATATAAAGCGTGTTTTTTAGTTTTTTAAACTATTATTTATTAGTTTCTGTTTTATACAAAGTTAGCATTTTGGTAACATGCTGGTTTGGCTTAGTAACCTATTTCAATTAAATTTCTAGCCGCTCACTGTTTCTGGTCCGAGTCAGATGGTCCACTGCCCGCCTCAAACTACGCGGTGGCGGTCGGCAGTAGTAATGATACACAGCGGTCTGATGTGAGTAATAGAGTATCTAACTAGAACATTAAAACGATAGGCTAAGTATCCAACATGGATAAGCTTGCATTTTAAGTATGTGTCACAAGAAAATGCTGTAAACATTATTTGTAGCCAACGCAATATTATTTGGCCCTGTTATTAGGTACTTCATGTAGGTACCTATTTGTTTGCATCGCGCGAGCCGCACGATGGATGGGCGGGCGCCTGCGGCCACCCGCCGCGCTCTAACGGGACTTGGAGGGAACGTACCCTCAACATTAAAGCTAGCAAACCTTACTCAAAGGCAACATGGTGATTGTTTTTAAAAATAAGGAAAATTAAATTCAAACTTTTTTTGAAAAGTTGCTTATATCAGCTGGGAATCAGAGCGGAAAAAAATTGAAAAATAACATACGATGAATCAATCATAACGATCAAATCTCTCAAATAAACATTTCAACTTAAATTAATGGCTATCAGCCTTCATCTATAAGTAGACGGCATATCGACCATTCGAGGATGCAAGCATTCGATACATAAACTTCTAAGAATAGACCTTCGCAATAATTTCATTCTGAATTTCGTACTTATTTATTCAGTTTCTTATTACAGTTTTTAGGCGGGCGGACAATTAAATTATTATCTTGTATATAATCGTTTGCAGGTGAAAGAAATCCACCTCACAACACATTACGCAGGGAGAGCGGGAAACTTCCAGGATGATATAGCTGTGGTGATAGTGCAGACATCTTTTGTGTACTCAGTGTTATCCGCCAGTAAGTGTCGACTTATACTAAATTCGAGAAAAGGCTACTACAGCCAGGGACGAACGGTAAGGTAAGAAATGTAATCTGTGGACGATACTATTCTGTTTTTTGTTTAAATTTAATTAAAAAAAATATCCTCCACTTCAGGAATTCAACATTACCAAAACAAAAAGTTGCATTTCATTGTCTTTATTGTGCAAGTTTTGCAAAATTTGACGCTTTTGTCATTTACGGGCTAACCCGTGTCCACGAGTTAGGCTTTAGTAGAGAAAGCATTAGACAATACGAATAATCTCATTGCCAATACAGCTTTCTAATTTTGTACGTCGGTAAATTTACATCTTCTACTGATTTCTTGATCACAAATCGTATCTCGCAGAGCATCGCTGAGCATAGCAGCTCCCCATAGCTCATTGGTTAACATTTAGCTTATGGGTGGACCTACCAAATTGAAGCCTGTCACATGTAATTAGAGTCTTTCCTAGAAAATCGTATTTCGTCTACATACCTACTTTCTAAAGTATTGTTTTTTAAACAATTACATGTAGGTTAATAAGGTACGTTATAGACATTTATATACTTTATATATATATTGAGACATGCTTGTTGGGGTACTAATAAGTTTTGTTACGAACTGGATAAAATAATTTATGCCAATTAAACCAAGAGCTAACACTTTTCTTCGAAAAACCCACAAATAAAAAAATAGCAAATAACAATAATCACTTTTAAACTGACTGAAGTCACTTTGATCACACTCGTAGCTTAGCCGAAATACAACTGACTGTGTAAGCGAACGCGCGCCAAATTTAAACCCCGACACGCAAGTACCATGCTTTCTGGAATGATCTCATAGGTACTCGCTTATTTCGTCATCCAGTAACTAGAACCCGAACATTTCAGATCGACCGGTATAACCTCATACTGGTGGCGCCATCTAGTATGGAGTAGCTACAAGTTCTCATGTAGAAGTTATGCCACCCACTGAAACGGCGTTGCATGTTTGGCCTACCATCTAATATAATTTTTCATAGTCGTCTATGAAAATTTATATTAGATGGTAGATGCCAATGTAGAATATCGACCGACGTAACAGTATATTTTAAGTATGGTATTGAAATCCTTCAGGAACATATTTATCTATAACTATAAAACAGTACAATGACATACTGACTAACTCATAGACAACGCACAACCTAAACCGGTGAGCACAGAGATTTCAAATTGGAAGATAATATTCCTTGAGTAGGTATTGAGGACCCCTGGGGTGCACTGAGAAGGGATTTTATAAAATTCCATCACATAGAGGGTGAATGGGGGCAGCAAAGTTTGCACGCGGGTGAAGCTATTAATATAATGATTAAGTATTAGTAACATCATTACTGATTAGCTTGGTTTCATTGTGCTAATTCCATGACAAAAACTAACTTAATATTTTAGTAGTACCCCGCCCGCTAAGGTCAGAGTCCCGGGTTCCAATCCTGGCCTGACTTCTGGGCCTGGCAGACAATTCGGCGCTATAATGCTTAATCATGTCATGCGCCAATTTGCATAGGTGTGGGAAATGTCGAAAAACGTTTCTCATCCTTAAAACTTACAATAACTTAAAACATTTATGAAGTCGCTCAAAAATACATTCTAACTTTAAAATTGAAGTAATTCGGAACTGACTACAATAAATAATGGTAGTCTACCGAATACTAATAGTTTTATAAATGAAATAAATTTCTGTTGACATAAAAATGATAAAAATGCGTTCCAATTTGGTTGTTGACATAAAATCAATATTATGACAGCAACAATTTGCTCTGCTCGTTATACTTTATTTCGCTAAACGACATATTTACAATGCAAGTTCCAAATAATGGGATAGTACTCGCAAAAATATTTAGTATGTTATTCGTTTTGTAATATTTTAAAGAGATCCGTTGTACTTACAATATATTCTTGTATAATTATATGTAACTAGCTGACCCGGCGAACTTCGTGCCGCCTTAGAGTCAATAAAAGTTTTAAACTTATTATTTGTATGGAGCGGCTTTTTTGATGTTATCTCGAGATTTGATTGGATGATTGCGATGAATTAAAAATGTTGGTCCCACCCTCCTCTCCCTGGCCCCGTCCTTTTAAAAACCCCTACCAACAACCCTCAATCCTTAAACCCGCCATGTCACTTTGGCAAAAAAAATGCAAAAATGTATTAATGATGATAAAACTTCTTAAGTGTTTCTGCTCTGCTGGTACATAGAAATACTTTTTTTTTAAATATAATCACCCCATTTAATGTTCATGGGGAGGTGGTATACACACGTTTAATAACTTTATTTGACAATTTTGTATCTCCAACTTTGTTTTTCAAATCTTAAAGAAAACGATATATTTATTTTCCTTTTTCGGTATCAAAAGTAGACTATGTGTTAATTCAGGATGTAAGCTATCCTGGTACCAAATTTTGATAACTTTATTTGTCAATTTGGTATCTCCAACTTCTTAAGTGTTTCTGCTCTCCTGGTACTTAGAAATACTTTTTTTAATATAATCACCCGATTTAATGTTCATGGGGAGGTATAGGTATAACTTACTTTTAATAACTTTATTTGTCAACTTTGGTTTTTTAAGATATATAGATTTTCCTCACTTTTTAAACCTTCCCTAGACCTCCACGAACATTTCAAGACCAAGATAAGATAAATCCGTTCAGCCTTTCTTGAGTTTTAGCGAGACTAACGAACAACAATTGATTTTTATATAGATATAATAGATTGTTTTCTCAGAAAATGAATACATTTCTCAAAAATATATTAATAAAAACTCTTTTTCCGAGAAGTACCAGACTATTTAAGGTTAATTAAAAAAAGCGTCCTTTTTGCAAGCACGGGTGTCCCTCCCAATTTTTTTTTGTTTGGTACTATCAATACGATTGTCATTATTGGCCAAAATTTTACTATGAGTCAGTTTTTTTTGGTCTCCTAGGAATCTTATTTCGGCAGATGGACGCACAGACGGACGGACAGACGTATGGACAGATGGATGGACATACGGGCGGACAGAAGGACGGACATATGGACGGAAAGACGGACGGATGAACTAAACTGAATTTCCACAACAATATGTTTCAGTTTGATTATTTTGGGGGTAAACCCTAAAACATTATCCAATAATTTTTCAATGCAGTGTTCGAATAGTAAAATTTGTCTAACATAATTTTATTAGTAAAACTCTTCATTTATACTTTAGGGTCATGTAAAAATCTTACGTCCACAAATCGGCATTATTGACAATATTTTCTACGCGCCAGATCAATTATTATCACTAAATAAACATTTATTAATTTATTTGTAACCTTCTTGCCCCACACAACATCCGCCATATTGAAACTATGCACGATGATAAGCGATCCTGCACGCTGATTGGTCCAATTGAACGTGACATAATTAAGCACTGCTCTGTCGGTGGCGAATAGCATACATATTCTTTGTAATTGTTAGAAGTGAACGGAGAGTTCTGATTTTTATGCTACTGACCACTGTTGAGATAATGAAGCATTTATGTTGTGTTTTATTTTGGTTAATGGCATTTTTGACATCCAAAAAACTGGTTTCTGGTTTTATATTTAATTATTTCATTGGAGTGGTAAAGTGCTGCACAAAAGACCAAAAAATGCTTTAAACTGTATTTTGTGATTTGTTGAAGTTTGTGTCCATGCCACCCGCGACACAGGGAGTCCTAGTGCAAAGGGGAAGTGTCGCGGGTGGCATGGACACAAACTTCTACAAATCACAAACATACAAGACCGGGTGGGTATGTGTGGAATGTATAATCGTTTTTGTTATTGTTTCTGTATTATATTGGAGACCCCTATTTGCCCACAGATGGCAGTCTGGTCTAAGGGTGAAGATGGAAACTCGTCCCAGGTTCTACAGGTGGTAAATCTGCCGTACGTCAGCGTGAGAAAATGTATCGCCGAGTCCTCGGATAGATTTCGACCGTACATCACTGCCGACAAGATCTGTGCAGGCTTTGCCAACGGTATTGTATCTACCTAACACAACTATTTGTATCCAGAATACATGTATAAGTAATAATAATTATTAATTCTTGTTATCTTAGTGTGGTTATCACTTTCAATATTTTGCCCTCACGAACCCTCTCAATTGGTGGTTTTGTGGAGCCAATCTGTGAAGTATCTAGGTAAATCCTGGACAATAATTCTAACTGGACTTACAACACCTGCTCCACCTTAAAGGTTGTAAGGCTTTAAATACCTATTTTTTCTTCAACTTCTATACTAAACTACTGCACTGGTTTGACCTGCTATTACGTTTGCATGTCCTTATGTATGAAGTATGGTCTGTGTATGGAGTAGCATTTGTCAAAATTATTTTAATAAACTCCTAGTCATTCAAAACGAAGCTCGTATTTAAATATGCCAAGATAAACCAAATGAACACAAACTCGTAATTTTGTTGTTGCGTACCTGTGTCAATCTTTCGGCTCCATCATCAGACCCTGGATACCACATAACACCAGAGAACTCATCAAGAAACCAAATGAGCTCAAACTCGAAAGGGTACCTATAGAACCCGTTTCGCACAAACTGCATTTTAACATAGGACAACTGAATTTACGAAATCATTTTGATGGTCTAACCAAATAACGCGGTAATATCAAAATAGGAATTTTATAGGAGGGCTGAAGAACATAAAAAAGGTTTTGATACGCACACGAAAGACCGTTAGAAGCAATTGTAACATTATTGGATGCGAAAGTAATTATAAAATATCACATGAAATAAGTGGCGTACCTTCATAAACGGTTCTTCAGTTTTCCAATACATGCCTTATACAAAACGCAATTAAGCAGAACCGAAGGTCCAAGGGGGGCCTTTCCCCTTGGACCCTGACCTTTGAATCTCTGTGCCCCAAACCAGCCTCACCAGATTGTGGTGCACCCTGCCGAACAACGAACGAGACTCTAGCGACTCACAAATGGCTATATAACTATTCTCAACGACTGCGCAGCTAAATGGCACAGACCGGTGATGACCAGCAGTGCCTCTGATGCGAAAAGTTGTGTACTGCAATTGCCAACCCACCTGCCTAGCGTGGCGATTATGGGCATTACCTCCCATGATAAGAACAACAAAAAATGGCCCCTAGTTCCCGGCGGCTCTGCTGCTATTCCTGACCACGGTGGCGGTCATGGCATGTCGGGGAGTGATAAGAATCCCCAGGATACTGAAGACAAGTCCCTGGGTTACGGAAGGCCACCACAAACGAATGTCCTTGGCTACGTATAATAGACGTACTCTAAGACTGGACGAGCATATGGTACAACTGGAAGTGGAACTGGAGATGACATATTTTGGGGTTAAGTGAAGTCTGAAGAAAGGGGGAGGACACCGATTGAAAAGGGGAGCACCCTAAATTTGGGTCATCTTATGTACTTTAGAGAGGATGATCATCAAGCTCAAGGCGGCGTCGGGTTTCTCGTTCACCGAGTCCTCGCTAACCACGTTGAAGAGATCTGTAGTGCGTCGACTAGGATAGCGTGTTTTATAATCAGGCTCACCAAGAGATATACTATCAAGGTTATTCAGGTATACGCACCGATCTCGGCACACATAGATGAACAAGTAGAAGGTATGTATGAGGACGTACCTAAAGCCTTATAAAACACCAAGAAGGCCCACTTCAACGTTGTTATGGGGAACTTGAACGCAAATGCTTGTCAACGTGAATTGAATGAACTCATTCCTTAAGAAAGAACCCCAAGAAAGTAGACGTGGTGAAGCCCGGATTGTGTTACCAAAAATGGCAAACAAGAGGCACATATTCAGAGATTTCTCAGTGATCAATAGATTTAAAACAAGCATCGATTACCAATTGGTTATAAGCACTCTGAATATTGTCTTTCAGCTGAAACGACTTCTCTTTTATCAGGAGGAGGTCCATGCTCCAAACAAACCTGCGCAAAATTATTTGTGGGTACGAAAAGTTCCAGGAAAATTTGGAAAGACATTTCGATGCCGTGAAAACTACATACAACGTCAATGGCGGACTGGAATAGGTATGACAATCCTCACGGAAGAGGGCCAAAATTTCTGCTGTTTACAGCGTAAGGGTAACAATCCAAGTTCTCAGACGAGACTCTCCGGCTAATGACACAAAGACTATTAATTACGCAATCCCCTTTGTCAGAAGAGGTGGCTTTTAATTAAAAGAAAAACTGACACAACGTGACCTTCGGTGCTCCAACACAAGTCTTATAGAAAAGGCAATAGAGTAGAATCAACGATCTAAAGTATTCGTTCACCGGCTTGGTAGGAGTCACCTGAAAAAGCTCAAAACAAGCTGATGGTAGAACCGTCGTGCTAAAACCTGAGATTCTTGCCGAGATTGAGGATTTTTACAGACAGTTATACGCATGCTTCTCGATCACGAATTGTCTGTGAAGATTCAAGAGCCACGTTGACCCGCCACTCTATGGATGAGTTGCCAGACGTCAACTTGGAAGAGATGGAGATGGCCCCACGACAGTGGAAAAATGGAAAAGCCTGCGGTGAAGACGGAGTTACATCGGAGCTCTTAAAAGCGGGAGGTAACCCAGTCTTCAAGGAGATTCTGCTCTTATATAACTCCGTAATCAACTATGTGAGAACTCCCGAGGCATGACACATAATTGTGGTGGTACTGTTTTTCAAAAAGAGTGACAAAACCTTGCTGGGAAATAAAATATCCATCTCACTTCTGAGCCATGTCTATAAATTGTTCTCGAGGGTTTGTGATGACAAAACGACTCGCACGACGACTTGACAAATTTCAGCTTTCTGAGTAGGCTGGGTTTCGAGGAAGATATGGCACTGGAGATCAAATCTATAAAGTGCTCCAGATTATACAGAAAACCGAAGAGTATAATCAGCCACTGTGCTTAGCGTTTGCGGACTACGAGAAGGCATTTGACTCAATCGAGATCTGGGCCATTAATCTCTATTGGCAATAAGACACGTTACGCGCCGCGTTAAGATATCTGTGTGGAATAGTACGGCAATTGCCGTACTGAAGTCACACGTTTTCGGTCAGGAATTTCATGCGGCATAGTGAATAAGCTCCCTGGTATCTGGACACCTTGCAACGATGCCTAGTGGATTGGCGATATATTTTGAAGTGCTGAAATGTCTGTATGACGCTGCTACGATGACAGTCAGTACAGGACCGGAGTACTGAGCCTACCACATTGCTTAGAGGTATTCAGGGGGATGTTATATCCCCGAAACTGTTTACAACCGCAATGAAGGATATGTTTAGGACGCTGGACTGGAAAGGAGAGGGCATCAACATTAACGGCGAGTACATCTCACACTTGAGAATTGCAGATGATATCCTTATGGCAGAGTAGCTGCAAAAGCGCGACAGATGCTGACTAGCCGAGCTAATGCCTCACGACAAATTGGTTTCCGCATGAACATAGACAAAACAAAAATGATGGTCACTGACAATATTAAACGGGAACCAATGGCATGCTTCTTGAAATTGTACAAGAGTATATTTACCTGGGACAAATTGTTAACCTTGGTAGGAACAACTTTGACAAGGAAGCCAATAAGGAGGAAGAGAGATTCAGCTGGAGATC
Source organism: Alsophila aescularia (assembly GCA_946251855.1). Classification (NCBI taxonomy): domain Eukaryota; kingdom Metazoa; phylum Arthropoda; class Insecta; order Lepidoptera; family Geometridae; genus Alsophila; species Alsophila aescularia. The sequence continues at coordinate 75,759,629 of OX276374.1, read as the reverse complement.
CAATTGGTGGTTTCCAAGGAGGATTCAGCTGGGCTGGGCAGCTTATGGAAAATTTCGTCAAGTCTTCCCGTCACTGATTCCACAATGATTGACGACAAAAGTCTCAACCAGTGCGTCCAACCCGTAATGACATACGGAGCCGGAACTGACTGTGAAACTGGTCCACAAGTTTAAGGCGAGCTATGGAACGAGATATAATTGGAGTTACTCTAAGAAATCGAATCCGAAATGAGGTGATTTGTCAGAGAACTATGGTAACCGACGTAGCACAGATAATCAGTATGCTGAAATGGCGATGGGCTGGTCACATTTGTTGTAGAACCGATAACCGTAGGGGTAAATGAGTTTTAGAGTGGAGAACACGGCCTACGTTTGCTGATTCGTGAATCAGCAAACGTTGTGTAAGATGCCTTCTGGCTAGATAAAGCAACGATCTGCGATCTGTCATTGGAAGAGAAGAGCCGAAGATCTGACCCAGTTGTGCGAGGCCCTTGGGAGAGGCCTATGTCCAGCAGTGGACTAATGTATAGGTTGTTGATGATGATTGATGATGAGGATCCAAGGTTTTCGTACAGCAACTTAGGGAAAGTCGTCTGACAAAGCTAAAAACAGCTGATGGAAAAATCGCTGTGTGTGTAACCATCGAGTTTTCTAGTGGAGAGTACGTATAAGTAAATGTAGTTTAGGACGCCCTCCGGTCCGATGGAGCGACAATCTGCGCAGAGTAGCTGGCAGAAATTACATGAGAAGGGCTCAGTGGCATGCAACAGGAGAGGCCTATGTCCAGCTGTGGACTTATGGAGGACGTTGATGAATATGATTATATTTTGTGTAGTTTGTGATGATGTTAAACAAAATTTAGGTAAAAACAAGAAAGGTATACCGGCGGCGTTTAAGTAAATTTTGGGACAAAGCTTATCCCTTCCAGCACCGTTTTTCATGCAATTATTGTCTCCTATTTTTCATACAATCGGAGACGATAATTCCACATGCCTATAGGCATGCCCGATACAGAACAGATCTCTCAATTAATGCTTTTATATCTCAAACTGACATTAAAAAAAACTACAAAACACGCTTTAATGCCAATAAATTATAAATTTCAACATATGAATAAAGTAATTAACGAGGAAATTAATGACAAAAAAGAAGCGCGCGTGATCGACATTAATTGCTTATTCATTTTTACCAAGATATGTTACTATTTATATTTAGAATTACAGAATTAGTGTAAGAATGTCGTAAAAAGCACCCCAAGCTTTTTTTTTCGCAATGACGTTCATTTTCTCGTTAATCACTTTAATCTAACATACACACAGGTGAAGCTAATAAAAGCGTGTTCAAAAGCACTGGACTTAGTGTAATATCTTCAACTAAATCATCACACAAGACTTTCGCCACCATAATCGCCATCTAATTTAATTTCCAGGTAGTGAATCAGTATGCAAGGGCAGCAGCGGCAGCGGTTTGGCTTTTCCAGAAACGGATGCTGGTCAGCAGCGGTTCTACATTAGAGGAATCCTATCGGGAGCTAATTCTGAATCAAGCAACGACGACTGCACTGCTAACATTCACACCTTCCGATTCACACAAACACTGAACCATGAGCATTTTATTAAGAAGTTTTGGTTGGGTGAGTAATCATATATCTGACAAGTGGTATTAAAATAAGAAATGAAACAGTCGAATTTTTAAATTCTGAGAAATCATTTCGTTGCAATGACGTGGCTCAATGGGAAATGCATATCAGAAGTCATAAGTTAATTTAAAAACATTTCAGTAGCCATGTCAAGAAGAAAATTAAAACGGGCAATCAAAGAAAGAAAGAAAGAAATAATGAAAAAACATTTATTTGACACATAACAAACGAAGAATAACAAAAAAAGAAAAAACTAAAGTGCAGTGCCAAAAAGGCCGCGTCTCAGCATAATGCCGAGTATCAATCAACACTCACAATCAACTCTTTATCACAATTAAATGCTTACACAACTTTTCGTGTCTAAGTGGTTAACTGTTGAGGAGTTCCCTAATCAGAAGCCTACCCAGAGAGCAGCAAACCATGTCATGGTAAAACTTCAAACCGGCTAACATAATCATGAGCACATAAAAAAATGTGTACACAAAAGTTCGTGACATTGCTGTTGACCGTTGAAGAGTTCCTTTATCTGGAGCTGTTCCTAGATATCGATTCAGGTCATGCTTATCATAAAAATGCATTGTTATTGGAACTGAACCAACATGCAAAAATTCAACTACGTATAATAAGAGAAAATGGTTCTAATGCAGCTTGCAAAATTTGACGTTAGCAAGCATACACACAGACATACATTATACAAACATTACAAGTTAAACAAAAGCTTTAAAAAACAACAAAATCGCGTCGGAGTGTCACACAACGGACCTTCTCAAAACTACAGGGCCCTCATTCACTATGTACGTTCGACCACGTAACGCATCGCGTCAAGATATCTGCGTGGAATAAATAGTTCGTGATGTATTTGTCGTAATTTGCCGAACGATTCCAGAACGCGTCGCGTTACGTGTGAATGGTCATAGCCGGTTGGCTCCTGAATTGGGAACTCTTCTACGGTTAACAGTACAGGCACGAAATTATGTGTACCCATTATATTATGATAGCCGGTTTGAATATTTACCATGCAATGGTTTTTGCTCTCCGGGTTGATTCCTGATCAGAGAACTCCTCAACCAAAGCAAAAACACGAAAAACAGCATATACACGAAATGTTGTATATGCATTTAGTTTTGATAGCCCGTTCTAATTTTAATCATGACATGGCTACTGCATAAAAGCTTTATTTAATGTTTTAAATTAACTTATGTTATTGTAAAGTGATTACCGGTTCAGTGATTTCGTACGGTAATCACTTTCCGATCTCTTTATCTTTACAATTTGACGTAAATGAAAGAGTGTCGTTTTATCACGCACATTATTAATCATCATGATCATCATTAGTCTGTGTTCGTCCACTGCTGGACGTAGGCCTCTCCCAATGAACGCCATCTTCGACTCTTCACATATTTTGCCACTTACATTAATGGCTGCTGCTAATTCCGACGTGGTTTGAGATGAATCTGCTTTCACTATGGCTTTATCATTCATCATTATCGACTTTCGATCCGGTTAGCCACGGATCTCATTGTTTTCATTTGTTTTTGATTTTATTAAAGAAATGTCATGGTTTTATTATAAAATTAATTTTATTAGACTGGAAGATATACATATTCACACATGTTATAGGTATAGACCTAACAGTATATCTGTATGTCAATCATAAGTGTTTTAGCATACATCATATCACAGAACATATATCAGGCATATGCCTTCCGTTTTTGCTAGATCATTTCTAAAATAAACAACTCATTTGATCCTCAATTTCGGCGGCAGCCATGCCATTATATAACGTCGTGTTGCTTGAATAGCTAAACTAATTGTAAATGGAGTTGGAATGAATTACATAAATAGTTTATATAATTTTGTTTCCATATAATATTTTGACAATTAGTTAAACTATGGATCAAGCAAGGACAGTTCAGAATTTTAATAATGTTCCACAGATGATCTCGATGACGCCGGTTCCAACAGGTATATAATTTTATTTATTACTAGGTTTAAATTTGTTTTTTTTTTAGCGGCTTTCCTCGCGTGGGTTTAAATTTACCGATGATTTATTTTAAAAGTACCCTTAATGTACAAAATACAATATTTGATTCTGCCGTCATATAGCTTTTGTCATTTGAGTATATATGTATATATATTTGTTCCTTTTTGGCACTATAAAGACCAAAAGTGAGGACTGATTTTGATGAGTACTACTACAGTCATGATAGTAATCAAAATTCAATTTGGCGACAACCAGGGCCCCAATTCTACTAAAATAATTGTAATGACAATTGTCAACAATTTTCGCAAAATTTTCGCTTTTACCTCTTAAAAGTGGTAGAAAAGAAATTTTATGGAAAATTTTCAAAATAAAACTATTTCCAAAAAAGAAAAACTCAAAATTCAAAAAAATTCCCAATTTTTTCGCTTCTACTACTTTTAAGAGGTAAAAGCGAAAATTTTGCGAAAATTGTTGATAATTGTCATTACATTTTTTTTAGTAGAATTGGGGCCCAGGCCCCATGTTGTGCAAAGGAAACAAATAAAAGTCGACGAACTATGTTAAGTGGGGTATAATTGAACAGGTATTTAAAAATCATCTCTAGGTTTCTCTTATCATTTTTCACTTCGAATTACCATTTAGTATCTATAATTATTTAAAGTTGGTTAGCAACCATTCCCACTTTGTTTTATGCCTCTTTTTACTAGACTACGCGACGCAAAGGCTCTGTAATATGTTAATTAGCCTAAGTTTATATTTATTATGTATTTATAATAGCCTGTTTCTTTGTGGCACTATATAGACCAAACGCTTTGATCGCGTTTGATGATTTTTACTTTAATCGTTTTGTCTTCATCTTGTTAGTTTTTTGTTCGCAGTCGGGTTTTAGAACTTTCGATTATATCTTCCTGAGTGACAAATTTTTATTCAATCATCCTCATTGTACAGATTTTTTCTTACTTACTGCTTTAAGTCCAAACCTAAGCTATCAATAGTGAAAACCGCATCGCAATCATTCCAGTAGTTTGAACATGATTTGTGAACAAACAGACAGACTTTTTTTTTAATGTTCTGTTATAATTTCAAATAATATTTAAAAATTTGGCCCTGTTACAGTTTTTATAGTATATATAGGATTAAACAAATATTTTTTTTTTCATACGTCCCATTCTGCCCATGAATCAATAATAATGAACATGATACTTGTATCAGCGGCAGATTCCCATTAGTAAGCTCCCTCCTGTGAGGCCAGTCATGAAACCACGGGAATGTGCAAAGTACAATATACTAATTAATATTACAGTCACTACACCATTCATGCATTATGATTATTCTAGGTCACAAAAAGCCATCTGCAAATTGCCAGACTACCCAGCTCACGGAACATACGTCTCATATACACCCGAAGCAAAACCAGGAGATTCTTTCGACTATGTCATTATCAATGTCACTTGCAACCAAGGGTATGGAGTGGTTGGATCCAATACAGTCTACTGCTTTCACGGCATATGGATGCAAAAGTTACCCACATGCGTTTGTGAGTATAGAACACCGATTTATAAAACGATTCTCGGAAAAATTACAATTTTCCCGCAGTATTTTCTATTATCCGGAATGAAAGGTATTATATTCTAGTCTTTATATCGTACAATATTAGCATTTTTTTTAGATTTTTTTTAGTTCGTTTCCATGCTAAAGCAAGTTTATCCAATTATCCAAAAAAACTGATTTCCCGTTTTCACTTACCCTTTTCCCATCATAAATGTTATTAATGTTATTAACTCTGTTTTGTACGTAGAGTACATATAACAACGGTTTATTCAAAATTTCATCAACATAATGCTAAGCCGTTTTGTACTTACAATTTGATGTGAAAGCGAGTAAAACCAATATACCAAATGTTTCCCCGATTTTCCGGGATAAATGTATACTAGAATGATCTCTGTATTGTACAGTACCTTAGAGTACTTACGTTCTTAGATTTAAAACTTCATTAACGAGCTGTTTTGGTGTGAAAGCGAGTAATTGTCATGTTCCCGTTTTCTAGTTGCAATTTTCCTTTTTAGGAGATAAAATGTACCCTACGTAGGTCTCTTTTGTATACAATATCTACATACAAACAAAATCGGTGCTGCTGTTCTGGCGTACAAACTTCCCAAACAAGCAACCTAACACACAAACCAACAAACAGACAACGTTTCACTTCTATATATTAGTAGGGATAGGGATTGTTTTAAATTTATTAATTTCTACAAAAATAGTAAATATTGGATACTTTTTTCGCCTAGCTATAATAATTCATATACCTACCTACATAATTATTTATGTTACATGATGTAATTATATCAATATAATCATTCTTTTATACTTTGTATTCCGTAAAAAAATATAGCGCTGTGCCACCTGAAGCCAGACCCTTCGGTTGAATACCGCTGCCTCGTGTCTGGACCCATCGAGGGCTCCAGGGCCTGCAATGAATACGAACCTTCGGGCACTGTGGCCAGTCCCCAATGCCGGCAGCCATTCTACAAATCCGAGACTCCCCTCCCCTTCATGCACTGCATCGACGGAAACTGGGATTACACCGTGAAAACATGTTTTCCAGGTATGACATGGAGCCGAGGTGCACCACCATCATTCTTAAAGCTCTATAGAAAACGGCAATGAATTTTAATGAAAATGTTATTAGTTATTTTTTTCTTTGCTAATAATTTTAAACACCAAGCTAATAAATAAGTCTTAATTAAATCAAGTAGTGAGTAACAATGCAGAAGACTTTAATAAGATGTTAACATTGGGCACAGAATGCGGCACAGTGTCTCCAGCCGGCACGGCACTTGTCGTGGGCGGGCGGTCCGCTAAACGCGCAGAGGCTCCGTGGCACGCCGACATCTACAGCAAGATCACAGATCCATACAAACAGATATGTAGTGGATCTCTCGTCAGTGAAAGCGTAGTAATATCAGGTAATCGTCAAACACGTCCCTAGACTCTTACTGTTGAGGCTTGCTATAACTTATTTTCCTCATCCTAATTCCACCTCGGCCAAACTACACGACGTCCGATCTACGAGCGATTCAAATTGCCCGCCACGAGACGTAGCAGTTCTACTGGGCGCCGGTGACGCTAGTGGACTGTGAATCTGTGACCGTGTGCGTTTGCGAGCTAGCCTTGTGCTCCTTAATGATAGAATTTACTAAAATACTGAACTGTACTGGGACGTACTGAAACAGTGTAAACTGGTCCGATTACGTCATCTATTCGTGGAACTATATAAAACCAAACGTCGGACTCAAAAGTAACGAGACTGTGGATCAATAGTAATTTTCTCCTATTCTCCCTTATCCACGTTTCTGCTACTTAGCCTAAAATAATGTTTAATTCAAGCAATATTCTTTATACCAATATTATAATATTAAAAATAATAACCGATATTTTCGATTCCAAGTCTAACCACTGACGGAGGTTCCTAGTTGGAATCAGGACTGGTTGGAATCATGCTTGGTGCTTCTCAGGCAGCACAAGTCGCCTTATGAGTTTGATATGAAGTAATTGAAGTTGGTAGGTACACGAGAAGTTTTTAGTTTGTACGAAAGCATTACGTAGGTGTTACCTGTACCCTCGGCTTTGCACGCTCCGTCATTTATGTTAAAAGTAGTAGTGTTATTCCATGACCAAAAGTGCTTACTACATATTAGGACAATATACTACATATTATCTTCAAAATTCGTTCAGCCGACAATTTTTTTGCCAATTGCTCTACATCGAATCATCCGATTATGATACCGATTAAGTACTCCAGTTTTTAAGACAAACCCTAAGATATAAAACAGTGAAAACCGCATCACAATCATTCCAGTAGTTTTTACATTATGCTCGAACAGACATACAGACAAACAGACAGACACGATTTAAAAAAATTGTATATTCTTGTTCAGTAGCTTCCCGTCCCATGTCCATGGCCCGCACCATCGTTCCATGAACGCGGATGCGGGCCATAAAAAATGTTCAGTGATGGGGCAGTATAAATTCGAATTAGTTCTAATATTTGCCATACGGTCTTAGTATGATTGGGAAGTGGCGTTCAAGACGCTCGTTTTTCATCCCAGGTGTTTCGAATACTCCCGAAATAAATATTTGACAAGAAACAAATAAATCAATAATGAGTCGTTACACGTAGTATTTGTATACTCTTTGGTCGCCGTTTGCCGCCATTTTGTGTGGGCGGCCATGTCGTCACGCGTGGTAAAACTGTTGTTTAGTGCATAAAATTGCTGTTATATTTATTTATTTTCGATAGAAATGCTAATAAAACAACGTGTAACATATTACAAGTATTTTTCATGCCACAATGTCGTATATAGTGTTGATAAAAGGCAAATAACTTTTGACGCGGACAGACGTTTTTGGCCATTTTTTTACGTGATATTGACGCGGTTTATTTTAAGGGTGGAGTTTTCAAGTGTATAAAAAGTGCTTAGTGTACAGGTTTTATCCATATAAGTAGTTATATTATAATACAGTTTTAGTAAAATAAAAACGAACTTTAGAGTTTTTAAGGGAAATTAATGATTTTGTTAGAGAAAAAATAGGAACTTCGAAAATCATCAAGTCATTAGGTTTAGTTAAATTATTTATGTTAATATTTTAAATGACATATAAATTCAAGTACATCATTTTGGTAGTAGTTTTGGTATGTCTAACTTATAGCATCTCCGAGGAATATTTGTTTTTATCAATAAACTACTCAATGACGTCCACAGTTAAAACCTATAGACTAAACCAGCGTGGTGACGACGTAGGCGCGTTGTATAGACAGGTATCAGAGACTAAACCAGCGTGGTGACGACGTAGGCGCTTTGTATAGACAGGTATCAGAGACTAAACCAGCGTGGTGACGACGTAGGCGCGTTGTATAGACAGGTATCAGAGACTAAACCAGCGTGGTGACGACGTAGGCGCTTTGTATAGACAGGTATCAGAGACTAAACCAGCGTGGTGACGACGTAGGCGCGTTGTATAGACAGGTATCAGAGACTAAACCAGCGTGGTGACGACGTAGGCGCGTTGTATACAGGTATCAGTGACTAAACCAGCGTGGTGACGACGTAGGCGCGTTGTATAGACAGGTATCAGTGACTAAACCAGCGTGGTGACGACGTAGGCGCGTTGTATAGACAGGTATCAGTGACTAAACCAGCGTGGTGACGACGTAGGCGCGTTGTATAGACAGGTATCAGTGACTAAACCAGCGTGGTGACGACGTAGGCGCGTTGTATAGATAGGTATCAGTGACTAAACCAGCGTGGTGACGACGTAGGCGCGTTGTATAGACAGGTATCAGTGACTAAACCAGCGTGGTGACGACGTAGGCGCGTTGTATAGACAGGTATCAGAGACTAAACCAGCGTGGTGACGACGTAGGCGCGTTGTATAGACAGGTATCAGAGACTAAACCAGCGTGGTGACGACGTAGGCGCGTTGTATAGATAGGTATCAGTGACTAAACCAGCGTGGTGACGACGTAGGCGCGTTGTATAGACAGGTATCAGTGACTAAACCAGCGTGGTGACGACGTAGGCGCGTTGTATAGACAGGTATCAGAGACTAAACCAGCGTGGTGACGACGTAGGCGCGTTGTATAGACAGGTATCAGAGACTATTTCTTTTAATTATCTTTTTTGTACTTATTGCTTTATAATAAGAACTCGCATCGTATCTGAATTTTGGGTCTTACATTGAATCCAAAGTCAAGGTAGCTGCAAAGAAACTTGGTATTTTGTATAAGGTTAGGCGTCACTTCACGCCGGGATAGCTTTTGAATCTTTACCAAGCACGGGTCCGATCTTGTATGGAGTACTGCTGCCATCTCTGGGACGGTTCTGCCAAGTATCAACTCGAGTCTTTGGATTCAAAAAGAGACGTGCTATCAGGCTCATTGGAGATGACACTCTCGTAAAGAGTAAGCTTCAAAGTCTGGCGCATCGACGTGAGGTAGCAAGCCTGGCGGTATTCTATAGATTGCACTATGGAGAGTGTGCAAAAGAACTGCACAATCTGATTCCCCCACCACCTTTCCATTACCTTACTAGACGATCGGCAAAGAGCCACCCTTTTATGGTAGAAATACCTCGCACAAGAACGAAGCGCTACGCTTCTTTATTTATTATAAGAACTTCTAAAGAGCGGAATGCCCTGCCCTCGTCAGTGTTTCCGGTAAAATATAACCCTGGTGTGTTCAAGTCAAGAGTGAATAGGTATCTACTAGGCAAGCGTGCTACACCTTCGACCACATCATCGTTTTCCATCAGGAGAGATCGTGGTCAAACGATCGCCTTTGATTAACTTAGTCCCGATGTAATTATCTGTTTTAAGTTTGAAATTACTTCAAAATACAGTAAATAAACTAATCAGGAACCGCGGCAATACATAATATGACCGACGCAAATAATCCATACAACTTCAATGTCATCTAACCATGTGACTACTTTCAGCCGCCCACTGCTTTTGGTCGAGTACTACAGAACGCCCGGAGCTACCCACAAATTTCGCGGTGGCAGTCGGCAAGCTGTTCTACCTCTGGGAAGACAGCAAGAATAATGCACAGCGATCCGACGTGAGTAGCCATTGTACAGTGTTAAATATTATGCCAAAGTACCAAAAAGAAAATGGCCTAGAATAATAAGGGACACCTCCAAATACGCCAATATACTGCGAAATAGAAGAAATTTATTGAAGTATTAGGCCTTTTGACAATGAATATTACCGACCTGCCGAGAGTGTGGTGACAGATGAATGTGTACGGAACCTGCTCACGGCAAGTACGAAGCACTTTCGCTAAATACGGCCATTTTTAGGGTTCCATATCTCAAAAATAAATATTTAACCTAAGGTCAGGGTAGCATTGCAACTGTTGTGGGCAGACGTGACGCTCGCCATCAGGCAAGACACCTGCCCGTCTCGTCACTAAAATAAATACAAAAAAAAAACTATCCACAGCTCGCTAAGCGACCTTAAATTTGTGGACTAAGTAGTCAGAGTTTGAGTGTGCACGTTTCGGCTCTTAGGCACTTAGGTCATGACTGGTAGGATCCACTGATTGAAGACTTGGAATTGATACAATAAGACTTGAGTAAGCTTGCCGAACGTTGCCCCAGAGTACTGAAGCCAGAATACCCGAGAGTAAAGGTACTTCAACTCAAGCTCTTGCGCTTTTGCATGGAAATAGTGGGATCCAACCCTCATTGTCTAACAGAAGACAACGTGCGCAATTTAAAGCGTGAGGTAACAAAATCTCTTTTTTGTCTTTCAGGTAATGGAGGTGCACCTGCCAGCCCAGTTTCAAGGCAACTCTACCAACTATCGGGCTGACCTGGCTGTAGTGGTCGTAGTGAAACCTTTCAACCTTATGAAGTTCATCCGGCCAGTGTGCATTGACTTTCAGCTCAGCTACGAGAGACAGCATTTGCAGCAGGGGAATATTGGAAGGGTATGTACGAGGAAACTCTGAAGACGGAAACGCGGCACCCGCATTTAATTATAGTTGACATTCCTCAAGTACACATTATGGGCCTATTTCACGACCTACAAGTAAAGCGTTGATCACTTACTTGCTAAATAACGTTGCTCGGCAAGTAAAAGTAACGAGTATCTCTTACCATTAATTCATGGTTAATGAAATTCATAGCTACAGTCACTGGTGAGTTTAACTGGCGATTATCCTACTTGAAACATTACTTGAAGGTCGTGAAAGAGGCCCAAAGTGATTCTTTTCCACATGTTATTAATTCGGCGACGGACTCATGGTCACACCGTTTTGTCACACAAGGAACTTTATTTATTCGTACAGCGAAATAATCTAATCCCCTAACGCAATTCTCTAATCTTTTTTTCTTCGGCCCCTGCTCCCCTCCCGTGTCCTATTCTGGTGACATAATGACTGATACAATTATATTAATACTAGCTGTGCCCGCGACTTTGCCTGCGTGGTCATTTCATTTAAAAGTAGCCCATACGTCTTATCAAAGAACCAAAAGTACCTACTTAGGGTGAAATTTAAAAATTGGGGTACTTGGTATCTTAATCCGATAATTAGATGCCAAGAAATCGATAAAAACTATCTGACGGCTGAACAAATTTTGAAGATATGTAGTATATTGTACTTTATAGGTACTGTTGGAATAACACGTATGGACTACTTTAAATAAAATAACCACGCGGGAAAAGCCACGGGTACAGCTAGTGTACAATATACTACATTTCTTCAAAATTCGTTCAGCCGTCATATAGCTTTTATCGATAGCTCGGTTTCTAATCATCGGAATAAGATAACAAGTGCCCCAGTTTTTAAGTCAAACCCTAAGCTATCTAACGTAGACACCGCATCGCAATCGGTCCAGTGGTTTTTACGAGATGCGTGAACAAACATACAGACAAACAAACAGAAAAACAGACAGACAAGAATAAGCGTTTTTTTAAATTATCTTCTTTGTACAGTGTTTACTAAACTAAAATATCTTCTTTGTACAGTGTTTACTAAACTAAATTATCTTCTTTGTACAGTGTTTACTAAACTAAATTATCTTCTTTGTACAGTGTTTACTAAACTAAATTATCTTCTTTGTACAGTGTTTACTAAACTAAAATATCTTCTTTGTACAGTGTTTACTAAACTAAAATATCTTCTTTGTACAGTGTTTACTAAACTAAAATATCTTCTTTGTACAGTGTTTACTAAACTAAAATATCTTCTTTGTACAGTGTTTACTAAACTAAAATATCTTCTTTGTACAGTGTTTACTAAACTAAAATATCTTCTTTGTACAGTGTTTACTAAACTAAAATATCTTCTTTGTACAGTGTTTACTAAACTAAAATATCTTCTTTGTACAGTGTTTACTAAACTAAAATATCTTCTTTGTACAGTGTTTACTAAACTAAAATATCTTCTTTGTACAGTGTTTACTAAACTAAAATATCTTCTTTGTACAGTGTTTACTAAACTAAAATATCTTCTTTGTACAGTGTTTACTAAACTAAAATATCTTCTTTGTACAGTGTTTACTAAACTAAAATATCTTCTTTGTACAGTGTTTACTAAACTAAAATACGACACAAGACATAAGTTCAAAAATGAAACCCAATTACGGTCGGTAAAAAAAAATGAGTAAAAATACTCTCTACATGAAGCTCTCTGCATGATCGATTGATCGCATGTCAAAATCGGACCAAAATTTTTGTTTGAACACATAGCTCTTGCTTTTCCTTACCGTAATCGGGTAAAAAATTAAAAATCGGGGAAACTCTATGCCTGACGACGAATCGATTGACATCTCGCTTGTCAAAATCGGGCCAATAGGGGAGATATGATATAAAATCCATATACATAGATTCATACATAAATACATACATAGACTGTTAATTTCATTACCTTTCCCTTACTTCACTGTAGTCGGGTAAAAACACCGTGTTTTCAAAACTTGTTTTCGCAATATAAAAAGAATAAAATTGAATAAAAATCGCAGCTAAATCGGTCCATTTGTTCAAAAGCTACATGAACCATCTCGTTGATCCCAGCTTTCAAACATAAAAAATCGCAGCTAAATCGGTCCAGTTTTTCAAAAGCTACATGAACCATCTCGTTGATCCCAGCTTTCAAACATAAAAAATCGCAGCTACATCGGTCCATTTGTTCAAAAGCTACATGAACCATCTCGTTGATCCCAGCTTTCAAACATAAAAATCGCAGCTAAATCGGTCCATTTGTTCAAAAGCTACATGAACCATCTCGTTGATCCCAGATTTCAAACATAAAAAATCGCAGCTAAATCGGTCCATTTGTTTGGAAGCTACGATTTTCACCCTTTTTCTCAGCTCCCCCATCCCCCTCCCCATGTATCTAAGAACCATCTCGATCACATCAGTTTTCGAACGGAAAAAAAACGCATCAAAATCTGTCCATTCGTTTGGAAGCGACGATGCCACAGACAGACACACACACGCACCCACACAGTGATACACACCCTAAACTTATAACACCCGTCTCTTTGTTCGGGGGTTAAAAATGGTTTGGTTCTTTTATAAAATATTGGTTTTGCAGGTGGCAGGCTGGGGGCTCAAAGCTGCGAATAAAAACTCGGCGCAAGTGCTCAATGTGGTAGATGTACCTTATGTGGACATAGAAACTTGTATCACCGAGGCACCCGAGGAACTACTGCAGTTTATCACAAGCGACAAGATCTGCTCCAATTTAACCGAATGTGAGTTATATAGGCATTTCAATGTTTGGTTGTATCCACAGAATTTGGCGGAATACATTCTCAGCAAGTTGATCGGTTAGCACCCTTTACAGTGGTTTAAGGTAGAAAAACTCAAAATCAGATAATACCATCTTAAGATATATTTATGTTTTTTGACGGCTGGTTGGTCTAGTGGGTAGTAACCCAAGGAACGAAATCAAAAGGTCGCGGGTTCGAATCCTGCAAGGTGCAATCATTTGTGTGATGAGCAGTAATGTTTGTTTCCGAGTCATGGATATTATTTTTTTTTTTTGTATACAGGGATCACTACAAACTCAGATAATACCATCATAGATATATTTATGTATACAGGGTTTAAAGTAGATCACTACAAACTCAGAAAATACCATCTAAGATATACAGGGTTTAAAGTAGATCACTACAAACTCAGAAAATACCATCTAAGATATATGTATGTATACAGGGTTTAAGGTAGATCACTACAAACTCAGATAATACCATCTTAGATATATGTATGTATACAGGGTTTAAAGTAGATCACTACAAACTCAGAAAATACCATCTAAGATATATGTATGTATACAGGGTTTAAGGTAGATCACTACAAACTCAGATAATACCATCTTAGATATATGTATGTATACAGGGTTTAAGGTAGATCACTACAAACTCAGATAATCTCTAACTGATAAAAATTAGAAAACAATAAAAAAATATTTTCCATTTCATTCACACTACTCTGGGCTCTGAGATTTTCAGTCACAGATTACCCCCAATATTGATCAATTGGGATGAGATGTGCGTTCGAGAACGAACTCCGTAAATCGTCATTACGTCAGTAGATACTATTATTTGCTATGTGACTAGCTGAGTCCGCAGCTTTGCTCGCGTGGTCATTTTTCGGTGCCGGACTCGTGTCTCCCCCAGGCCGGGGAGATATGAGAACTAACTTTTAAAATAATATTTTAAGTACTCCTGTATCCCCGCTGTCAAGCACTACATTGAAACCATAAAAAGAGGAAGATGTCGACTACTTATCCCTATCTTCGTATTCACTTTTGTCTCATCGTCATCATCACCATGACGTCCACTGCTGGACATAGGCCTCCCCCTTCAATCTCATCGAGAACCAGTTGGAAGGGATGGACGTCTTGTGGGTGGTGTCACTTTTGTCTATGAGATCGCTATTTTCCTAACTCTTAGTAAAATTTAATTTCTAACATTTTATCCTTTTATTTTATAACGGAACGGGTATACTGTAGGGTATACGGGGCTACGGGATAGCTTAGGGTTTGACTTAAAAATTAGGGTACTTAGTATCTTAATCCGATGATTATATGCCGAGCAATCTATGAAAAGCTAATTGACGGCTGAACGAATTTTGAATATATTTAGTATATTGTACTATAAAGGGTCTTTTGGCCCTGGAATATGGGCTACTTTTAAATTAAATTACCGTGTGGGCAAATCCGCTCAGTTAGTATTACATAAATACTTATTTATTTATGAATGTCTTGGCCCTCTAAGCTTGACATGATGAATACATAAAATATTATTTTAAAATAAGTTCTGATATCTACCCTGGGCACTTGTACTATTAATTATTCTGTGCCCTGGGCTAGGGGAGACATCAGGATTGAAAAATCCTGATGTCTGAGCACGCATCATGGGGTCATGCAAAGGCCCGTTGCCAAAATTTTTGTGCTCCATATTGAATGTGTAATCGGTTGAATCCTCATACAGGAGGGAAATATATTAACGAGCGCAACCACCTGAGCATACAATTACGTACTTGTATGCTCAGGTGGTTGCGCTCGTCCACGACACTAATCACAGAGATGTGCCCATAATTCACCTGCATTTGTATAATTTTACCTCTTTGCCAACTATTCCGTGGGTTTCAATCGTCCAATATCAAACTATATCATCTGTCTTAATATTAGGTACATTTCCTATACATCTACGTTGTTGTTGGAGCGTAGGCAGATATTCCTGGTGCCACCTCGTTCAGAAGATGTCAGCGAGCGTGATGACCATCCTCTGCCAGAGCGCGTACATGTCTTCTTCAGGCTGGAAGAGTGGCGATGATCCTGTAGTGGTGCTCAGGAGCAGGTGGTTTGGAGTCAGCTTCTTCGAGAAGTAGTGACGCCCGTCAAGTGTGACTGGCGGTCGCATCTCAAAGCTGAGGCCGTGGCAGGCCTTCAAACTTCCCCGTTTCCTCAGTCCATCAGTGTAGTGCATGGGGTCGAGCGCTCTTCAGTAAATACTTCCCCTTGGGTGGCCACTTTGGTCTCGCCAAATGCCATGGCAACCTCCCTTCTCTCCGCTGCGTATATTCTGTCAATGTCTGCTATCGCAGAGTGTAACCTCTCACCCCGGATGTCAATGTCTTGTGGCGTCTGCTTGTCATCCATGTAGTGACGGCCTTCACAGCGTTATCTCTGAATTTTTCTGCCTTTTCACCTAGCAGAGAATCCAAGAGGTTAGGCTCAGTGAGTGAATTCCTGTTCAAAAACGTACATTGAAGGACAGCCTCAGCTTCCGTCAGCAATTGTATTTTCCCCGGCTTGTTGGGATTCCCTACCTCACTCAGAGGTAGTTACCCAACTGGACTGGTGATGAGCTCTTCTCCTGCCTTCCTGACAGTTTCTTCACTTAACCGTTGATTCACCTGGTTCATGTAGGCCTCTGCATAATTAGTGTCACGATCCATCCGTAGCTCAGGAAGTGAGGCTGCCATGTAGTTCACAGACTCTACATTGTGATTTTGACCATCACTTATAGGCCCAATCTTACATAGTGAGAGAGACAACTGGCTTACCCAATTCCCTCCAGCGAATCTCCTGGCCAACAAGAAGCTCCCAGTTGTCCCTTCCCATTAACAGCAGTGGTTTGGCGTCTCTCAGTTCCTCGTATCCGTGGGCAACCATGGATATGAGGAACTGAGGTGGATATTGCTGCTCATTTTTGCTGCTGACACCGTCTGCGTTGGAAGGTCTATATGCTGCAGCGTGCGACATCGCACTTGATGTAAGCGACCGTTAGGGACTTCCACGGTCACAAGTTGCGATAGTACACAAGTCTTACACAAGTATTTATTTTCCGCGCGTAGTTTGTATGACAAGAGGCACTTTAGGTCCAGCTAGATCGCGCTCGAACAATGCGTCTATAAGCGTAGCTTCGTTGTCAAGATGTGCATAACGTATAATGTGTATAACGTTGTACATATTTATTTTCACGTAGTTAACGTATTGGATTTTAACCGGAATCATTTTCAGTAAGGCCTTCGCGTGGCTTTCATTGACGTGTGTGACGCACTCCAGTTGATTAACATTCTGTTTGTCAGCGTGAAGCAACACATGGTGATTCCCATCGCACTTTATTTACCGCTTCGCATGGTAGTAGTTTCGCCAATGTCCCTTTGCGATACACTTGAAGCATAAGTTGTTCTTCTTTACGACCTCCCAATGTTTAACGACACTGTAATCCAAGAACACACTTGACCAACGAATGGCGCTTGTGGCACATTACGCACTCAATGTCACTGTTACTTTTGAAGTTCAGGGATGTTACCGTCTGTTCGCTTTGTACTCGCACTTGTTAATAGCCGGTTGGACGTTCCGTATTGGGTGCTCCCCCGGGCCCGGATTGGACGACCGGGCCGCCGGCAGCGTGGTTTGGCGACATCCTGATCGACTCCTTGACTGATGTCCATCTCTCATCATGTATGTTTGTTTGTTGATTTGTTTGTTTGTTTGTTTGGGGAGCTTTCATGCGATAACGGCTGAACGGATTTTGGACCTAGAATAAAACATAGGATACTTTTTACCAAAATGATCATTACACGCTTTAAGAAACGGTTGCCATAGAAACGAAATAAGAAGTATGTCAAAAAAACATCAAGAGCATTGGTATATACCTATACCTCTTTTGAATTGGTTTTTAATAAACTAGAAGAACAGTTTTTTTTCGTGATAAATAGTAGTCGGCGCGGACGAAGTCGCGAGCGGGAAAGCTAGTTCATTATATTATTTTATTTCATAATTTTGGAAAAAATATCATCATCAGCTCAGTTATTTTCCTATTTTTGGGGAATAGGCACAGCATTAGGTAATATGTAGTAACCTACTATATTTTCGACGGTATTTAAAATAATGTTATCGTTACATTGTAAAAACTGATACGAGTAGATTACACTTGAGCGGATGCTAATTTGAAGGATCGTAAACAAATAAAAATCGTGAATGGACATGCTATTCGCTAGCGTATGGGCCAATCAGTGCACAGTCTTACAATTTTACAGCTATAATTACCAGTTATATTATAAACCTTTCCCTGATTGGTCGGTCTAAGTTTGTAACCACAAAGAGATACTTTTCGTGAGCATCTATTTAAGTTGTAGAGCTGCAAAGCCCCACGTTGTCCAACCTTGCCCTCATTAAATTAAATTCCAAAACGCGGAGCTAGAAGCTCGCAAGGAGGGATGACGTTGCGAGAGTTCTGGTGACAGCCCGTTGACTAATTCATGATCAATTTTAGTTCTTGAGGCTCATGTCGGGGTGAAATTCACACTGTGAATGATCTCGAGATCATTTGCAGTTGATTGACTGTTTAATTTGTAGATCTATGGTGATAAACACGAGTCTGACCAATCAAAGGCAGGTTCACAATTTGACGTTGGCTATAGAATTGCAGAATTCGGATTAATTGTAAAACTGTGCAATCATTAATTTCATTCAGTTATAAACTGAAAGAAATTATGCATCTAAGTTTACTCTTTCAGTTTAACTCTACTTATAATGAAGCAATAAGAACGAAAAAGTCTGTAAAAAGAAGATAATTAAAAAAAGAGCTCTAAGATACATAAAATAACCTAAAACCGACTGCGACTAACTAGACCGACTGCGATGCGGTTTTCATTGTTTCACTGTTGAATAGCTTAGGGTTTGACTTAAAAACTGAAGCACTTGGTATTTCAATCCGATTAGAAGAAACCTAGCAAATGATAAAAACTTTTTGACGGCTGAAGGAATTTCGATCAAATGTTGTTATATTGGTATTATAGCTCCTGGAATAGCATAAGAGTACTTTTAACTTAAGGAAATGATCGAAGAACCCGTGCGAATGAACCCGTGCGAAGCAGCAGGCTCAATTAGTTATAAATAATTTTTATGTTTAGGTACTAATGTATGACACATGTATGTTTTGACACATTACAATCTACGTAATAGCTAGACATAGACGTTTCGGGACTTCCAGGACAGTGGTCCAACTGTTCTGTCCAACTAGTTAGACTAAGGGCTTTTGGCAGGGGTACTTGTCCAAAAGACGGTATGAAAGAAGGCAGGAAACTATTTGGTTAACATTATTAATTTATTTTCAGCTGCACTGTGTGCTACTGACAGTGGCAGTGGCCTGGCGTTTCCTGAGTTAGATGGAGGCACTGAGAGATACTATCTGCGAGGGGTCCTGGCTTCAGTCACGAAGTTTGAGAACAGGTGCTCTGAGAAAGACGACACCGCAATTTACACTCGGATATTGGCACAAGAAAGCTTTATAAAAAGTGTGGCACCGATCCCAACTCGACCTCCGTATAAACCCCGGTACTACGGCAGCGCTGGTGGTGGTAGTGGTGGTGGGATTTCACGACATGTACTCGCAGCGCTTTTAGGCTAGAGCTTAAAAGCCTAAAAGCGAGCAATGAAGAATTTTGGTATTTTGGGAATTAATGGCCAGCTGGCTTACTCTCGAACACCAACCATTCCGATTCAATTACGATCCCGACAATGCGATTCAACGGACTTTATGATACAACAGAATCGTTACTTTTCGGTGTGGCAAAATGTCCGCCATCTTGGTTAAAAAAAGTACGTCTTCCCCCACTTCCCTCCACCCTTTCCCCTTTCTTCCTACCCTTCCCTTATTTCCCACTTACCTTCCTCGACTTCCCCTAACTCTTTTGCCTCTTCCCCCACCCCTTTTCACTTTACCCCACCCTTCCCCCGTTTCCACCCTTCCCTTTAGTTTTCCCACACTTGCACCACCTGCCTCACTTCCCTGACATCCTCCACTATTCGTCCACTTTCCCCTACCCTCCTCACACTATCCCCCACCTTCCCTCACTTTCCCAAACCTTTCCCCACATGCCCCCAAATTGCAATTGCAGTGCAGGTTAGTTAGGTTTTCTACCTGAATCGCACTGTTGGGATCGTGATTGAAATGGAATGGTGCTCGAGAGTAAGCCAGCTGGTTTGAATCGTGCCTAAAATACTAGTTCCGTTTCCAGTAAAATGGTGGTAACAACCACTGAAAAAGAAAGGAAGCGTTATGTTACATGGTTCAACATTATTTAATTGTCGTGTTATCGGTAAATCTAAGTAACGTTACATGTACAAATTGTATCAACAAAATTGTCTCGTTCTCAGCGTGCGATGCTATACGGGTGATTACAAAATATACGATATTCTGTGTTGGTGCTAGGGCATAAATCCCGTAATCTCGAAATATCGCAATCCGGAATCTCGGAACAATAGTTCCGATATTACAATTCCGATACTGAGGGGTCCAATATCGCAACATCAGAATCAATCAAATTTTCTATTTGATTTTTTAAATAAAGTATAGTCTGTGCATAAAGAGAACTGACATGCGTGGTTTAATCGGGGTTTAACTATTATCTAGCAAATTTGTAACACTTCTTGAGTTGTAAAAAATCAAAATATATAAAAAAAACGGGTTAAAAAATGGTTTTAGTCAGACTAAATTATTTCCGAACGGACTCTTATCATTTAACTCATTACTAGCCAACGCCCCATGTTACATGTACACTACATTCCGTAGTAAAAAAAAACGATTTTTGTGCCATATTGTAAGTAGTAGGTTTAGTTCGTACAGTGAGACCTAATTAATTTATATGTATTAGGTAGCACTACGTGCAGTTAAACGAAAAAAAATATCATTTTAACGTTGATAAGAGTTTGATTGAAAACATCGATTTTTATGTATCCAATTCAACTTTTTAACATTTGTGCAATTCCGATAATAATATCGGAATTCCGATATTGAGATCTAATATCGGAAATCAGTCTCGAAATTGAATACCTTCCAATATTACATGCCCTAGTTGGTGCGTATTGTGTGCTGTGTTGATTTTTATACATTCGGTATTTATTTTTGTATTTTGGTTATTTGTTTGCCACGCATTAGAGTTGATATTACTTTGTGCCGATCCTCGTCCCTAACATATACCTATAACGATCCTTCAAGTACTAGGGTTGTCTCCATAGGAAAAAGAAATACCGTAGGTACCATACCTGTAACAATTAATTAAATGTTTGTGTAAGTAGTCTACATTTGTTTTTAATTGATATCAAAACTCGAAACCTGGTAACAAATTTCAATATGTATTTTGTTGGCAAGTGTATGTCTTATATTCTACCCCAGGGTCAAACTATCTCTGTACCAAATTTAATCGGTTTGGCCATTTTGTAGTGAAAAGTTATCAAACTGAGAAGGGTCCAATGAGATTCCGCGTCTATTTCATTCATTGCTAATAATATGTTTAAATAAAACTATAGTCACACCACATATTTATTTTCAATTAGACTATTGTACACGACTGTACTTACTGGTAGTTGGAGCATGAGGACGTTTAATTACTCCATGCTTTACCCAGGTGGAGAATCTAGGTGGAGCACGGGTCCGTATCAAAAATTTCAAGTGTTGCTTTACCAGCGTTCTTGGCGTGTATTACCGCAGCAAAATGTAGTGGTTTAGAAGGATGAGTGTATGAAAGAAAGTTAAAGTGTCGTGTGGTATACATGTGCCAAAATTGCAAGTACTTTCAGAAATAATCGTGATAAACAGATTTAGCTGCGGTAATTTTTGAAACGTTAATGTTTTCGCTTGGAACTAATTACATGAATAGGTAGCTTTCCTTTTTTAGTAAATGTGCCCAAATAGCAAAATTTGTGTGGTTTTTGAGTTATTCAAAATTTTGCTGCGCTAAAATTTTTGTGATTTGCCATAATAACGAAAATGGCGAGATGCATTAGTACGAAATAAATATCACCAATATACCTTGAGATCTGTGTATTTATGTTATTGTTAGTTTTGTGTATCATTCTACGAATATCTAGTTATTTATTTATTTAGTAAATCAAAAAATTCAAAGTTTTATGTAAATTTTAAATCAAATCAAATGCTGTTAAATGTACTCCTAGTACACCTTTATAACGTCAGTAAGTTTGGAATAAGAACCTTTTCACCTCACAAGCTCGGAAAGATTCTGTTTGTCATTCGAAATCTGAGTGCAAAAATGCATTTTACCCGCTAGCGTGGAAAGAGTTTTTAAAATTCGAACCTTTCCTTTTTAATTTATACTATATTATTATCCGATTCGATTCTACTCTACTTGACTCTATTCGTCTCTATTCGCCTCTTTTTGACTCTACTCGACTCTACTCGACACCAAAGAGTATATAAATACTACGTAAGACTCGACACTACCAACTCTAATCAACTCTACTCCACTCTACTCGACTCTATCCGTCTCTTTTCATTTTCAATTCTTTTCTTCTCTATTCTACTCTGTTCTACTGTGTTTTACGGTGTTCTACGGTGTTCTACGGTGTTCTACGGTGTTCTACTGTGTTCTACTGTGTTCTACTGTGTTCTACTGTGTTCTACTGTGTTCTACTGTGTTCTACTGTGTTCTACTGTGTTCTACTGTGTTCTACTGTGTTCTACTGTGTTCTACTCTGTTCTACTTTGTTCTACTTTGTTCTACTCTGTTCTACTCTGTTCTACTCTGCTCTATTCTATTCTACTCTAATCGACTCTACTCGATTATTATAAACACTAATTTAATATATTATTTTAGCTGTTTTTCTTGCACCTAGCATTTTCCTCGCTGTAGTGAGGTGAAAAGTTTTGTGTTGCGCACGGCAGCAAAGTTATTTGGCGTTTCGTACTTTTGAAACCCTCGCTACGCTCAGGATTCAATACAAGTACTCTCGCCAAAAAGTCACTTTGCAGCCCCTTGCATAACAAATAACTATTAAGCGCTATGAATATTTACCTCTTTTAACATGTTCTTAATTTTACGCTCGAATATGCAGCTTCCATGAAACAAGGAAACGTAGAATTTTACTCGTAATCAGAGTGTTTTGTGGACAAGCATTGCTGGAAATTTCTTAGCTTAGAATACCACAGTAAAAAAAAAACTGAAATTTCCATAGAATCTGAATAGCTTTGGGTTGTACGTATGTTTGTTTATACGTTGCTTAGGCGCGTCCTATAGCCTAACCACTTAAGCATCTTGAGCATAAAAACCGGTATTAACCGGAATCCCAGTAGTAACTACATTACTTTCGTGTAGTGTTATGCGCGGTTCAATGACTTGATGGATTTTGATAAATGAGGTATGTATGGATTCGTCTTGATCATGAGAGAGCTTATAGGATATATGATGTGTCAAGGAAACTAATATGGCGGCTTACAACTAGGGATTGCAATGCTGGCTCCAGCAGTCAAGCATTCCAGCTGGATCTAGCGCATTTTTGTGCTTTCTGGATCCAGCATCTGACACTGGAGAGAACTATTAAGAGTTAACTATAGATATTATAAGTAGGCCACGCAATTTTATTTCGATAATGGGTGAGACTGAGAAACAGATACTACATATTATATTTATATACATATTTATATTTAGTAAAATAGGTAAACTAGTGGCTCTGTAAACTGCAAACCTCGCGAGCATAAACTTTTTTGCAAACAATCTAGCGGTGCACAGTAGCGCCATCTAATTACCACATTTGTAAAACTAACATTAATAACCAAGGTGCCCCATCAATCCCTATCTAGTAGGTAAAGCTAAAGGGCTGGTTCCACTGGTCGAAACTTAAAAGTGAGCAATTTACTGCATTTTGAGGAGCTTTTCTGCACATCACGCCGAAAATCCTCATCAGATCTTCACCAAATTTGTATGTTACCATCTTTCAAATAAAAAACGAAAATCGAAATCTGATCTAATAAGACGGAGTCTAGAAGCCCACTTTTTGCCCCTTTTTTGGGGAAGTACCACACAAAAAGCAGACGACAAAAATAAATAAAAATACGTTTAATCTGTATACCAAGTTACATCTACATCGGTTAGGAATTGTATAAGATAACAGCCTGAGATCTAGACAGCGCGCGGACTGACATACGAAAACATTTTTGCCCAAACTGAAACGGGGAAAATTCGTACGCGCTTCGCGCCTGCTCGGTCAATGAATAGCTATTTCAGATATCTAGGATATGTAAATTTATGTGATTTATAATACTCCTAACATTTCTTACTATTAGAGTCGTTAACTAACACCAACAATTACTTATATGTAACTATTAGAGTCGTTAACTAACACCAACAATTACTTATATGTAACTATTAGAGTCGTTAACTAACACCAACAATTACTTATATGTAACTACAAACGAAAGTGATGTAAATGTAGGTAGTTAATTACAAAAGTTTCTAAAGTATATAAAAAATGTTTCACCTCGTTGAAAAATCGATAAATGCTGGATCCAGCTGGATTTGCTTATTATTATTTTAAAAATTGACCTGGTCACGTATACCATAAGATAATCATAAGAAACGGGATATTTACCATGGATACTATTTATATTGAGTTCCAGATATTACGCGCGACACCAGTACCACATGTGTAATAAATCCTAATAGCTATTAGATATTCTGTGCTAATAGTGAGTCAACTCCTTTGTCACAGCGCAAAATGCCGACAAGCGACTAGTAGATAAAAATATGCTAGGGTTGGCACAAAAATATAGAATATATTTTTTTACAAAATAATATGATGTAAAGTTTGTATTCCTCATAATATATTTTTCTATATTTACTAGCTGCCTCCCGTGGCTTCGCCCGATTCACCGTGATTGCATAACAAAGAAATATCTAAAGTTTTGCATTTAAAATATGAGGTAGTAGGACAGAATAAAATATCAGGATCCGAAAGAGTATTGATATTTTTTCTACCGATTTTACAGAAAACTAGGTATATTTTAACTTCTAGGAGGTAGGCAGGTAGGACCTACCTACATAATTATTGCTAACAACATAGGTAGGTACATCGATTATAATAGCTACCTAATGTTGTATATAATGATAACAAACCATTTCATTTAGGTAAGTTCTCACATTTCCTCGTCCTTTGGAAATTTATGAAATCGCAATTCTCCACTATTATTGTATGACTAGTCTTCCCGCCTGCGACTTTGTCCGCGCGGACTACTATTTATCGCGAAAAAAAAGCATCCTTAGTTCGTCTTGGATATTAAAAACCAATGCAAAAGCATTGTGATATGTGCACATACCTGAATGTGCAAAAGTAGGTATAGCTCCACTCTTGATGTTTTTTGACATACTTGTTATTTCGTTTCTGACTGCTTCTTATAGCGAGTAATCAACATTTTTCCAGTTTTCCCGGTGAAACTATCAATTTTCCGGGATAAAAAGTATGTTTTATTCCAGGGTATAAGCTATCTCCATTCCAAGTTTCATCAAAATCCGTCCAGCCGTTATCGCGTGAAAGCTCCCCAAACAAACAAACAAACAAACAGACAACGTTACACTTTTATATATTGGTATGGATATTGACGCACAACCATTCACCACACTGCATATTTAAAACAAATAAATAAATCGCCTCGTTGTGTGAAAAATCCTTGAGAAAGTAGTTAACAGGCGTTTACTATCTTTCTTGGAAGGTAATTCCTTATTGGCCGAGAACAAGTTCGGCTTTCGTGGGGGTATGTCTACGGAGGATGCCGTTGCTTACATGGTAGACTTTATCTCTGACAAACTAGATTCTGGATAAAAGTGCATCGGTGTCTTCCTGGATCTAGCTAAAGCATTCGATAAGGTTTCTCGCCCAATACTACTCAAAAGGTTGTATCATCTTGGAATTCGAGGACTCGCCCTAAATTGGTTTGAATCCTACTTACAAAACCGTAAACAGAGAATATGTGTTGGAGATCATTGCAGTGACTATGCGGACGTATCTTTTGGCGTACCACAGGGTAGCGTGCTCGGACCAACCTTATTTTTGGTTTATATAAATGACTTATGTCAGATTAACTTAAATCATTCCCAAACGTTGGCCTTTGCTGATGACACAGCATTAATATTTCACTCAGATTCTTGGGCCTCTGTTAATGAAATTGCTCAATCAGGATTGCATAGGGTGTTTAAATGGCTCAATAGTAACCTTCTTACTCTTAATACCTCGAAAACAAAATTCTTAACCTTTAGCATATCTGACAGGACTGCACCTGAAATTCCATTAACTTTAAAAATTCACAGTTGCAATAAACCCACTAACTCTTCTTGTAAGCTTTAGACCAAGTTTCGCCTATCAAATACCTCGGCGTTGTCATTGACGACAGACTTTCATGGAAGAAACAAATCGAAGTATTGAATGGGCGGGTTAGAAAATTAAAATATATTTTTAAACGTCTGAGTTCAGCAGCAGATAGCAGCGTGATACGCCTTACATACTCATCTTTATGCCACTCAATATTAACATAATAAAACTAAATTAATAAATAGAAACAATATGTATGTAAACTAAAGTGGACCACGGGAAGAAAAAAGTACCCTTGGTACAGTCAGGTGAACAAAGGTGGACCATGGAAAAAAAAACCCATGGTACACCCAATTATCTTAAGGTGGACCGCAGAAAGAAAAATTGCCCTTGATACAGCCAGGTGAACTAAGGTGGACCATGGAAAGAAATAAAAACCCCTGGTACACCCAGAAATTTTTAGGTGGACCACGGTAAGAAAAAACTGCCCCTGGTACAACCAGGTGAACGTTGGACATTCGGGACTATTATTTCTTACTTTTTAGTTTTGTAATTTGGCGTAAGAAAATAAATAAATAAATATATTCGGGACAATTCCACGCCAATTACCTAGTCCCAAACTAGGATACCCTAGAATCATACTACAGCGCAGTTTTAGTGGTATGGATCGTGTGGCATTCGTTAATGATGTCAGAATGGTTGACAGAATGGTTGAGAATGGTCAGAATGGTGATCAGATTGCTATATTTAACTCTATCATCACACAGTTATATGATGTCCATGCTCCTTTGCGTGCAATCAAACTGAAGCATCTTCCTGCTCCGTGGCTTACGGACGATATTAAATCATTGATGCACAAAAAGGCTATAGCTAAAACTAGATACAAGTTGCGACCCACTGAATACAATAAAGCTAAATACGTTCAGTCTCGAAATCGCTGTAATATGGTGTGTAGGAATGCGTTACGTCGCCATGTCTATGCATCAGTTGAAGATGAGGATCCAGCCAAAGTGTGGAAGTTCCTCAGGTCTCTGGGAATTGGCAAATCACGACAGGACTCCTTTCCCAATAATTTAGATATTAATTCTCTTAATCATCATTTTTCATATATCTCTGCCTTGCAAGCCTCGGTTAAGAATAGAACAATCAACTACCCTTCTGCCATTACAACTCCTGACCGTCCTCTTTTCGTCTTTAGTCGATTCACCGAATGTGATGTTAAGAAGGCGGTACTGTCTATCTCCTCCAACTCTGTCGGTGGTGATAGTATTAGTCGAAACATGTTGGTGCCCATCCTTGATATTATCCTACCTGTCCTCTGTTTCCTTTTTAATAGTTCTATTTTCAGTGGTGTTTTTCCTGCCGTCTGGAAAGACGCACAGATTTTACCTTTACCCAAGAAATCCAACCCAAAGTCATTTTCTGAGTATCGTCCCATTTCCATCCTTCCATTTCTATCCAAGGTTCTTGAGCGTCTTGTTCACCGACAAGTTAGCCATTTCCTGTCCAGCTTAATCTTCTCAATCCATTCCAGTCTGGTTTCCGTCCCGGGCACAGCACTATGACTACGCTTGTTAAGATTACTGATGACGTTCGTCTTGGTATGGATAACGGCCTGTTGACTGTGTTGACATTGCTAGATTTTAGTAATGCATTTAATACTGTCAATTTTGATATTCTCCTTGCAATTCTTTGCTCACTTAACATATCTCCATCGGTGGTCGACTGGTTTCATAGTTATCTATACGGACGTCGGCAGCGGGTTCGCCTGGAGGAGACTTTCTCTGCCTGGTGCAACACGTCAGCCGGTGTACCGCAAGGCGGCGTCTTATCTCCACTTTTATTTGCTATTTTCATTAACTCCATATCTCAATATCTTACTTCTTCTTACCACCTATACGCAGACGATCTTCAAATATATTCCCAGGCCTCAGTTAATGAGCTAGATAAAGCTGTTACAAGCACAAATTGTGATCTGCGTCGTATAAATGATTGGAGTAAATCGTACGGATTAACAGTAAATCCTATTAAAACGCAGGTCATTATTTTAGGGAGCTCCCGTATGATCTCTAAGGTGCACTGGCTAACCCTTCCAAATATTATTTTTGATGGAATTACTATACCATACAGCGATTCAGTCAAGAACCTTGGACTTATAATGGACAGATCTCACAGTTGGAGCCCTCAGGTAGCAGCTACTAGCTGCAAAATGTTTGCTGCGGCAGCCTCTTTAAGGCGCCTTTGAAATTTCTTACCTACTGCCACTAAGGTTGTTCTTGCGCAATCTCTTTTGCTTCCCATTCTCGATTACGCTGACGTCTGCTATCTCGATCTTACCGAACAACAGCTGAATAAGCTTGAGCGTTTACAAAATGTTGCTATAAGGTTCATATTTGGCTTGCGCAAATTTGACCATGTTTCTCACTTTCGTGCAAAGCTCAAGTGGCTACCCATTCGCCTTCACCGGAATGCTCATATCCTTAACCTTCTTTATAATATCTTTTTTAATCCTTCTACCCCGAGCTATCTTAAAGAACGCTTAGATTTCCTCTACACATCCAACACCTTCCATCTTAGATCATCCGAAAATCTCACCCTCAAGCTACCTTTGCATTGCAGCACTTTTTACGGACGTTCTTTCACGGTAAAAGCTGTTCGTCTGTGGAATAAATTGCCTGTTTCTATACGGCGTGCGCCATCTTTGGAAGTTTTTAAGTGTCAAGTGAAGAGGTTTTACTTGGAAGTCTAGCCAATATTATGTTTATTATCACGTTTGTCATGTTGCTTGTATTACAGTTTTTTTTTGTTTTTTATCATCTCATAATTATATTTGGGTATATATGTATGTATATATTGGAAATTTATATTTGAATGTATATTGTAATAATATCTATTATTAATCATAAAATAGTTTTAGTATAATTAGAAATTTGATTTACTATTTCTCACTAAGTAGTATTTTTATATCATAATGCGCACCGTCCCTCACAACTATAACAAATCCTCTCCATCCAAAGGTTGCCTGGAAGAGATCGCTTTTAGCGATAAGGCCGCCCATTGTACACTTCTTCTGCTATTGTTCCTTTATTTTTTGTTGATTTTGTTTGTGGTGTGTGCAATAAAGAATTTATCTATCTGTCTATCTATACCCTGTAATGTGGGCACTAGATAACGGATAAACATACATAAATACGAATATACATCCATGACTTGGAAACAGACATTTCAGCTCATCACACAAATGATTGCACCTTGCAGGATTCGAAACCGCGACCGTTTGATTTCATTCCTAGGGTCACTAGCCACTAGACCAACCGGCCGTCAAAAGTACCAAAAATGAAAAATGAAATGTAAAAATGAAGTACTTAAGTTTGCTAAGAAAAAACATAATGGAAACAGTTAACAGTCCTTCATTTTAATCTACTGGACCGATTTTGATCAAACTTAAACTATTTCCTAAGTTGAAAGATACTGAAACTATTACAAAAAGAACTATTGCAATCAGACTTGTTGTTAACGAGAAATTCGGAATTGTTCAGATAGGTAACACATATAGACTTACATAATTTATATGAATCGTAATAATTTTGGACAATATCAAATAAATACACATCAACTTGAAAACCTCCTCTTTTAAGTCGGTTAATAAATTAAGAAACATACCGTCCGTAAGCTTCCCGCATATCTTGTCACTATTGATGAACTGGTGTAACTCCACACCGGCCTCGGAAAAGCATGTCGCGTTGTCGATGAACGACACATCTGACACTTTGAGGGTCTGCGGCGAGCCTTTATTCGCAGCTGCAGGGCCCCAGCCTGCCACCTGAAAACCATTATTGTATTATTTATATGTACTTTATATACCTTCAGGCTGTTTTTGTTAATAAGTAGCCAGTTGAAGTTTTCACAGAATAAGTGTTACGAGCTGCGCTCCGCAGCTGCGTCCGAGTGCGAAC
Source organism: Alsophila aescularia (assembly GCA_946251855.1). Lineage (NCBI taxonomy): Eukaryota > Metazoa > Arthropoda > Insecta > Lepidoptera > Geometridae > Alsophila > Alsophila aescularia. The sequence continues at coordinate 75,729,426 of OX276374.1, read as the reverse complement.
TGTTCACCCCATGGTATTTCAAAACATCTCTCCTTAGTTCACCCGGTGTGGTACTCAAGGATTGTTCCCTTCTAATTTGAAATATCTAAGTCCATCGCATTAGACAGTGCGTACTCTGTCAGTCAGTTATTTCACGACATGATTCCTTTTTATGGCTGATGTCCTAACAAAATGTAAATAAGAAAAGGGCCAAGCCAATACAAAAATTAGTATAGTACGTGCGATATAATTCGATAGTATGAGCGATGGTGGCCTAACCGTTCAGTAGTGCAACTTAGAATCCAACGATACCGGGTTCGATCTTAAGCTCCGTACCAATGACTTTTTTAGTTATATGCGGTTTTCCATAGCTATGTGCTTCGGAGAGCACGTTAAGCTGTCGGTGCCGGCTGTTATTGATTAATAGCAGTCGTTAAGCCATGTCAGAGGCCCTTGGGCGGCCTCTCAAAGTCTGAAACCAGAGGCCAGCACTACCTTGTAGGACAAACAAACAAACATGGCTCTTTTGATTGCTATCTGGTGAAACTTGCAAGTGTCTAAGTTGGAGTTATTATATTGAAAACCCTAACATACAACAACAAAATAACACCGGCCCAGTGCGGGTTGGACTCGGCGGATCGTGTGCACGGAACCCTCGGTGAACGAGTCTGACTTGCACTTGGCAGTTTTTATTACTCTTCTCTCTCCAACTTACTTTATCCACCTTTCCCTGCAGTTGGCTTATTTCCAAGGTGATACCGAAGTCCACGCACACGGGCCAGATGAACGTCTTTAACTCGAAAGGTTTGACTACTGTCACTAAAGCTATATCATTTTGATTTTTAGTCACTTTGTCAAAATAACCACGTGGTAGTCGCACCTGCAGTACCTGTAAACCAACAAATACAAAATGATTTAGTTAACGCTCTATGCTTATTTTTGATTCAGAATCCAAAAATCAATCAACTAGCTTTTCTCTCGAATACGTCCGCGTGGACTACAGATAATCACGATAAATAGTACTACATATCTTTCCTGGTGAACTATCTCCGCACCAAATTTCATCAAGATCGGTTCAGCCGTATATTCACGAAAGGTAATAGACATATTTTCGTTATATTAGTGTGAATATATCTATACTTATAATAGAACTGTGACGGGTCCAATTCTGTACATTGGAGATATTTTGAATATTTTTTTGGAGGGTACTCTATATTCGATACTGAAGCCAAAACTATTTTTTATTTCAGTTTTGTCTGTCTGTCTGTCTGTAACTTGGCTAGGCATCTTGGCTAGGTATAATAAATAAATTTATTAGTAATTTTGGCTTGGTAATGGTATGAATTGAGTTCATAGTACGAGGTAGGACATAGGATATTTTTCATTCCGAAAAATTAAAGGGAGGATAGCGTTTGAAAGTTATTTAAAAGAATACTCACCATGCTGAAACTACTGGACGGATTTTGATACAGCTTGGCACAGTCTTAGTTTATAAGATGGGTTAAAATTAAGGATACTTTTTATCCAAAAAAAATAAGATTTCCTTTAGGATACGGGTATAAAGTTATGTTAAGTATGAATATTTTTTTTCAGAGTGTGCTCTATATTCGATTCTGAAGACAAATTTTAACTTTTTTCATTGTTTTCAGTCTGTCTGTCTGCCTGTATGTATCTTTACCGCGCATCACGCCGAAACTACTGAATGAATTTAAATGAAACTTAGTATAAATTACTATTTCATTTTAATGTAAGCACAACTAAAACTTTGTAGGACCAAAAGTTCCCCTGAATCTGGACAAAACGAAAAAATTAAAGAAATCGGATTTTTCAAGAAATATAAATTGATATTAATATTGCACAGTTATCTATTGTAATGTAATTAAAATTAAATCACATTTATAAATCTGACTAATTTTCAGTGTACTATACCTACATATAACATTTTTTTAAAACGTGTGTGTCTGTTTATCTGTGTGTTTGTTTGTTTGCGCATCACGTAAAAACTACTGCACCGATTGTGATGTGGTTTTCACTGATGCATAGCTTAGGGTTTGACTTAAAAAAAAATGTACTTGGCATCTCCAAATAGTGTGTAGAAGCAGAGAAATCGATAAAAAACTTCAAAAAAAATAATAATAATAAAAAAAAACAATATTTAGTTCAATGAACAATTATAAAAGAAGAAATTAAAAAATAAATAAAAAGTGTAGGTCAAAGTCATCATTAAGTTTTTAAGCAGGTCATACTGGGAGCTGCGATTTTGTCACTAGAAAGCCTGTTACGAGTATACACACTAGGGCCCATTAGGTGCGTCAGTTACTGGACTTGACAAGGGAGTGCGGTATTGCCGCAAACTTCTTCGCGTTACGTGTATTGTAAGAGTGCATGTCACAGTGTCTCCTTTAAGAAGCAATATTGGTCCTTGCGTAAAAAGCCACCTGAAGGATCACAATGGTAGACCTAGGATTCCAGGTATTCTTACTAATACTCTTACTCGCGATACTCTTACTATCGCTTCTGCATTCGGAAGGAGCGATACCACTCTGAGCATCTTCCCGAGAGCTTCGCGTCGTACTTCTTTCTGTATGGAGTGCGTCGCGAAGTAGCACGCGCGCGTCATCTCCTCGGTCACCACCCGAGACATTCAGCTGAGCGCGTAACATGAACTTCCTACTTTCCCGCATATTTTTTGAACGTGGAACTCCCAGGTCAGCGCCTTGTCAATTTTGAAACCTAGAATTGTTGAGTTTTTTACTTGTTCTATTCTGGTATTGTCAACTGAAACAGCCAGTGGCCTCGTCACTTGGCCGATAAGTTAAAGTGAATAAAGTGCGTCTTACTCAGTTTGAGTGAAAGACCATTGGTGGAAAACCACGCCATGAGGCTTGAGGTTGTTTCATTCAACCTCACTTCCAGACTAGATTAATGATAGACTGATGCTGCAGGGACAATCTTAGCTACGTCATCTGCGTATATTAAAACGTTTGCGACTATCACTACATTTCGATTACTTTCTAGGCAATCGTTTGACCACGATTTAAGCTGATGGAAAGCGATAATGAGGTCGAAGGTGTAGCACGCTGCTTGCCTAGTAGATACCTATTCACTCTTGACTTAAGAAGAATTGAGAAGGGAGAACAGGATATTGGAGACTGATGACCATTGCGCCACCCCCATGATCGATGACAGTGGATCTAACTTATTAACGACGTCCCCTGCATCCACTATCTGAGACCTTCCTCACATTAAATCAGTCAGAAGGGTATATGACTTATCATCAATCCCATAGTGATTTAACTTGACCGCAATCACGGCGTGGTCAGCCACGTCAAACGCCTTGGATAGGTCACAGAAGAGAACTACGACTTGATGATTGCGCTCTCGAGTAACCATCATATGGCTAATCACCTCCCTGGTTAGGGAGTCGTTGACCGTTCTTCTTTGTAGACATACTGCCAGCCAGACAAAACATTACTTGAAGAAAGTAACTCCACTAGTCTGGAGCTCAAGCCATTTTCAAAATTCTTTGCAAGGTATTATAGTTACAGGCCTATATCCATCAATAAAGTATTTTTCCCTTTTCTCTTGAATATTGGTGACACTAAGAGGTACTGGATACGAACTTACAGCATATAGGTTGCAGTCATTATATAGCGTCGCCAATATAGGGGTGAGGGATATAATAACCATTCTTGGAAGGTCAATAAAGAGGCCGTATATTTTCTTCGTCTGTTTGGGCGGTATGCACCTAGTAACTAAAAGAAAACCTCGTCTGCTGGCGCGCATGCACTCAATAAAGTGGAGCGCACACCAACTATGTTCGCGTGCGGTGCCCCGCATGCAGCCGCAGCGTTGAGAAACCCCTGAAGCTCTTGAAGTACGGGCTTACCCCTGTTTTCAAGAGCTGCGAAGTTATTCCGTTTTCTCCAGGGGCCTTTACATTCCTTAGTTGTTTGAGCGCCATCTCAATCTAGTCTAAGCTGACGTCAATCAGTTCGTCAGTGAAGTGGTGGGTCAGTATTGCGCGGGAATACTCTTTGTTGGATTTGGGTCTAATGGCATGCGAGTCGTACAATCGGCCATATAACTCTTAGATCTTAGACGACGTTTGTGCCATTAATTTGTCTTGAGCTTCGTCAGATGAGATCTACTCAATTGATGGGCGAAGATTTTTGACCCCCGAGCTTAGGCGTACCTACTTTGAATCTCAATGCGACGTGTAGAAACAACCAATAATAAAACATATGCACGTTGATTATTAAAAGCTTTAATTTAACTTCACGTATTTCTGTCTGTACTGGAATCTTGCTACTCAAATTTCCAGCACTTCCCAATTAGCTTTGCGGCTGAAACTTTCAGGGTACTTCAAAATTCGATTACAATGCACCTTAAAAAAAGTGACCATGCAATATTTTTTTGTTTAGTGTGCAGGTAAAAGCTTTAGTTTTATACTTGTTTTTAAATATTCTTCATAACCAACCAACTATATTTTGCGGTTTACGAACTAAGTATAATGGCCTTACAAATATGGTATTTGAAGTACTGAGCTCTAACACAAGGCATAATTGACAACTTGTTGGCAGCAGTGTGGCATGTGTTGTTCCCTGGTGGCATATTTAGAACTGTGCAATGGTTACTCACGTCGGATCGCTGCGCCTCATTCTTGCTGTCTTCCCAGAGGTAGAACAGCTTGCCGACCGCCACCGCAAAATTGGTGGCTGGCATCTGGCGATCTGTAGTACTCCAAAAGCAGTGGGCGGCTGAAAGTAATTACATAGTATTTATAACGATGTTATTTTTAATCGTGCTTTTTGCAATATAATATGCTAAGGCTGCGTGAGTATGGTGACAGCTGTGTTGGACTCGAAGAGAGACATTAGGAAGATCGGCTCACCCCGACGTGCACCGACGAACTGGAACCTAAGTCTGTTAGCTATTGATTCGTGACAACACAAGTCAAGTGCATGAAAATCGCCAATTTTGACAGTTTTCGTGGTCTGCTCGCTTTTGGTTCACAATTTATGCTCGATTGCAATCCAATAGATGGTATCGATAAATTTTGACTAGAAAACCACAATAATGGTGTTTCGACGCTCATGCTTGATTGATATCTATTAACAATTTAATTTCAGTGCCAACACTCAAAGTATTTTCGGAAGTCATTGCACATCCGTGCTACTGCGTTTCTTTTGCTATAAATTGCGGTTAATACTTGATTTAGCAGACTACCAAATTTGACACTATAGACAGTACAATCGCAGAGGTATCGCAGTGGCTTTCTGACAGTAGCAATCAGACTTGGGGCCCTGGGGAGAGTCCCGGGAGCCGCTGGGACCAAGCAGCGAGCTAACGATAGTTGTGGCGTTCGTATCTCTTCTGATAATGATGATGATGATGATACTGAATATAGACGAGTATGACAACACTTACTTACCTGATATAACTACGCTGTCACTGATAAGAGATCCTCCGCATATCTGTTTGTGTGGGTGCGTGGTCTTGGTGTAGATGTCTGCGTGCCACGGAGCCTCTCCGCGTTTAGCTGATGACGTCCCAACGTTGACAACTTGTCTGCTATCTGGAGTCACTAATCCGCATTCTGTGGGCAATATTTATTTGTGTAGCTAGTTGTACACGTTTTCCCCACAGTCACACGAATGATAATATTTAGACCCATTTTTTGATCATACCTGGAGAGCATTTTGCGATGTAATCCCAGTTTCCTTCGACGCATCGCATGAAAGGGAGGGTAGCTGCGGAGCTGTAGTGAGGCTGCCGGCATTGCGGACTAACTACGGTGCCTGACATCTCGTATTCATTGCAGGACCTATCGCCATCGACGGGTCCAGAGTCGAGGCAGCGGTATTCAACAGACGGATCTGGCTTCAGGAAGCACTGTGCTGTTTGGAAATATTAAATAAATTAAAATTACTTATTTATTATGAAACCAAAATATGGCATACGATTTCAATTAACATGGATCTTGTCGAGCATGTTGGGCGTGAACGTCAGTAAAGTTTCAGAAATCTGTAAATTTTATAAAAGACTATTTGTGCTCGCGGCTTTGCACGCGTGGTCATTTCTCCAGGTTAAAAATACTCTATGTGCTATTCCAAGACCTAAAATACCAATATACCAACATTTGATCAAAATTCCTTCAGCCGTCAAAAAGATATTATCGATTGCTCAGCATCTAATCATTGGATTAAGATACCAAGTACTCTTCTTTTTTAAGTCAAACCCTAAGCTATCCAACAGTGAAAACTGCATTGCAATCGGTACAGTAATTTTTACGTGATGCGTGAACAAGCATACAGAAAAAAACAGTTTTTCTAGTATCTTATTTTAAGTACCCTACACCATTTTTTTTAAATTATCTCCTTTTTACAGTTTTTTTTCATGCATGTTGCTTTTATTATAAGTATAGATATTTAACTCAAAATAAATTAATCCTAGCGAACCAAGTACAACTACCCTGTGGAATTTTTCTTCGAACCATTTAACCTTCAACTGGTCGTATTTCAAGCATGAAATACACGTGCATTAAACAATGTGTCTGTTTAGCATATTATTTTGTTATAATAACCTATCTACATCAAAGAAACGTTCGGTAATATCTATTACACAAAATATGAATCAACATTTTCAATCAGGAAAAACTTGGTGTATTGGCATCAAGTCTAGATTTACAAATATGTGATAATTATATTCTCATAAAAAACGTAAGCTAAATATTATTCATGATAATGTTTGTACATGGGTGTGAATGAGTTTGATGTGGTTAATTAAAGTAAATGTCTATGCTTACAGACACAAGTGGGTAACTTCTCTGTCCACCGGCCTTTATAGCAGTAGACCGTCTTTGATCCTTCTACTGCATACCCCTGTTCACAGGTGACGTTGATGGTGACAGAGTCGAAAGCGTCTCCAGGTATGCGCCCGGTATGTTTGTAACGTATATTCCGTGAGCTGGGTAGTCCGGCAGTTTGCAGTTGCCGTTTTGTGACCTAGAAATATAATAACACGTGGAGGCAGCAAGATTGATGTACTTTATTCCCATAGTTTGATGACTTATAATTACCAAGAATTTTCACAATCAATAATGTTATTTGTAAAATTGTAAAATCAAAAATACCTCAGGAACGAACAAAAGTTTAAATACTAAATAACATAAGTTTTTTTTTTTTTTTTTTAGAAATTATATGTGTTGTTGGTCTATAGCTGACCTCTACAGCGTCACCTGACGGTGGGGTGGGCGCAAAAGCGCTCCGCCGCAATGCTTGACACAGAAGGCGCACGCCAAGGTAGTGATCGAGGGGGCCCTGATGAAATGGCTGGACCCCTTTAAATGAATTGCATAATTGACCACCGATTCTGATTACACCTTCGAGAAGAATCAGCAAGAAACTCGAATGCGAATAAAATCGACATTAATTACGGGACCTTCGACCTCGCCGGCGAGGTCGGTGTCTGTGTCAAATGTTTTTATTTTTATATGGGTATTTATAATATACATTTCGGCGTCATCATCTGCACCTGTAACAAATAGAAATTGAAAAAAATATTTATAGATATTTTTCCATGTTTTAGGTATTGCACAAACACTGCTAACCTTATGCGGAAATCAGGAACAAAGGAAATAAATTAAATATTTTATTAATTCTATACGATAAACTTGCAATAGAACTGCGTTTTGAAAATACAAAAGTTCATTATCGTTTTTTTAGGGATTTAAAAGAGTTAGGAGCTATGGAGTTTGGAGGCTGTCGGTATTACTTATCTAACGCACGCCCCAAAAGGTTTACAGTTAAATTATGGAAGGCTCACCCCAAAACTGCTTAATGAAATGCTCGTGTTTCAGTATCTCTGTGAAAGTCAGGAAGGTGTTTGCAGTGATGCAGTCGCGGTTGTTTGGTGATGTTGATAAAATTCCTCTGATGTAGTTCCGCGGAGGAAGGAAAAATGCCGATTCTGTAAACGCTAAACCGCTGCCAGCGTTGCCCGTACACACTGGCTCACTACCTGGAAATTTAAATAAATGAAAAGATTATAGATAAATTATAAGGATAGATCGAAGATAGAGATACTTATGTACTTACGTGTGGAATTTGGAAGCCATCAATTATGAATGTAGACCCCAAATTAGACAGCAAGTATGAGTTATTATTTTGTATACAAAATATTGATAGAAGTTTTTAAACTGACATGGTTACTAACACTAAAGTTACTAACACTAAAGTCAACATTAAGAAGAGAAAAGATACTGTAAAGCAAGCGGATACTGTGAGTTTCGTTTGTCGTTATTTGAATCAAGTTGGAAGTGATATTGTGAACAGTGGTAATATCACAGCATAAATAATAGTGTTAATTGTCAAAATCGAAAATGAGTACTCAAGACGGTAGACAGTTTTGTCTGCTTGTAGAAAAATAACACCCACCCGCATTAATGACGCTTGCAACAGCTGTTAAATATCGGAAACTCAAAATAAAATATGTACATGGCAAATATCCCATTTTTAATGTTAATAAATAAGTATGTTACCATACCATTATAACCTGCACAAATCTTGTCGCCAGTGATGTACTGACGAAAATCCATCGACGACTTGGTGATACATTCTGAGACGCTGACGTACGGCAGATTTATCACTTGTAGGACCTGGGACGAGTGTCCATCCTCACCCGTGGGCCAGCCTGCCATCTGAGGGTAAACAAATCTATATCAATAGAAACGAAACATTTTGTAAAAGGAAGATAATCAAAAAAGAAATGGTCTAGGGTACACAAAATAAGCTACTGAACAAGAATATAACATTTTAAAAATTCGTGTCTGGCTGTCTGTCTGTCTGTCTGTTGGTCTGTCTGAATGTTTGTTCGCGCATCACGTAAAAAATACTGAACCGATTGCGATGTGGTTTTCACTGAAGGATAGCTTATGTTTTGACTTAAAAACTGGGGTACTTTATATCTCAATTCAATGAGTAGAAGCCGAGCAATCGATAAAAATATTTTTGACGGCTGAAGGAATTTTGATCAAATGTTGATATATTGGTATTTTAGGTCCTGGAATAGCACAAAGAGTACTTTTAACCTACAGAAATGACCACACGTGCGAAGCCGCGGGCATCAGCTAGTCCCCCATAAAAGTAGAGACAGTAAGAAGACATAATGTTCTGTCATCTAGAGTAAGATACAGTAAGAGCTATGGAAAGAGCTACATTATTGTTCTCTTGACGAGTTAAGATTCGGAACGAGAAAATTGGCAAAAGTTTCTATTCATATTTTGAGAATACTTTGATATTGTAATTTAATGGTCACTCTATTGAGACAAGGACAATATTAGTTCTTTAAATTCAGTGACAATCATGTGTGAAGTTCATGTGTTCTTACCAAAGCTGTGCCTAGTAACATCATATATTATGAAATTTATCTGTCAACAAATAGCTTTATATCAATTTCTCAGCTTCTAGTCATCAGGTTGAGATAACAAGTACACCAGATTTGAAATCAAAACCTACGCCTAGCAGCATTTAAATTGTTCCAGTATTTTTAGTGTTGCGCAAACATACAAACAAACAAACAGCCACTATTAAAAAAAATGTTGTATGCTTATTCTGTAGCTTATGACACGACTGCTCAAAAAAGAAGTGCATGTTTTCAGGGTTCATGTAGTTATGTGTGTGAGTTTCTTTATTCCATAAATTTTAAATGCATGCACAGATTTGAATGTATGGAGTATCGTTCGAATTTAGAATCCTAATATTATCCCAACGTAAGCCATTTTTTTCTTCAATATGGTGGCAACATTGCTCCAAATTCAAATGCGAAAAATATAAAAGAATTTTATTGGCATAAGTTCTTTTTTTGGCAGGGAAGGCGTGTTTTTATTTTTTTCTATTTATGGCTTGTTTTAGGTGTATACATTTTACCAATTTTTTTAAATATATTTTTGCTGTATTGACTTTTAGATACTTACTCCTTTTTGATAAACAGCAGATACTATTGGCTTGGACCTACTGTCACATTCATTCATCTTTAGGACAACGCGACAGCAAATAAAATATCTACAAATTGGTAGTTTCTTTAGATAAAATAGAATAAATTATGTAGGTATTAATTTGTTTTCTTAAACAGCCTCACCAAAAATAAACGCATGTACTACCGCGTTCGTATTATGAAACCAGTAGAGATGAATACGCGAAATATCTTTTATTTATTTGTTTTTTTTTTCAGCGTATCAATACATTTTTCATTTCATTAAAGGGTAACATTTTAATTAAAAAACTCGTAGATACTCCAATATGTCATCTGATTTATGAATCAGAGACTCAGGGTTCGACAGGACGACAGGAGTTCTCAGGCGACGCGTCACAGATCACTCGCTTCTGAATCCCCAACTAATCATTATTTCATTTGTCAGGGAAGTCATTGGAAATTATACTCCATTGAGAAGAGCTGGGCTCAATAATATACAATAAGAAAAAAACACGCTCAAAACAATGGTAGACTAGCCGTATACTAGTGCGACTTAAAATCTTACGATACTGGGCTGAACCAATGACTTTTCCAAGCTATTTGCGGTTTTACATCTCTGCGTGTTTCGGAAGGCACGAAAGCTGGGTATAATTTTAACTTTTGCCTTAGAATCTAGGTCCTCTAAAGTTCCTGCTACAGTCTTAAAGCCGAAGTTTCTTCTTCTCACCATTCCAGTTGTTCTTGAATTCAAATGTCTTTTCTCAAATCGGATGTCAAAGTCGACGCAGACTGGTCGGACGAACATTGTGTATGTAAAAGGTCTTGTCACCACCACTACAGCTATGTCCGCCTGGAAGTTTGCCGCGCCCCCTAGGTAGCGTTCTGGCAGGTTGACAGCCTTCACCTGCGCACGAACCAAGTTGTTGAGCATAAAAAGCGGTATTAACCGGTATTACAGTAGTAGCTACGTTACTTTTGTGTTGTCTTATGCTCAGGTGGATGAAACTTAGCATTACTTACCTGAGATCGCTGTACATTATCACGATTGTAATTCCAAGGGCTGTACAACTTGCCGATCGCCACCGCGTAGTTAGAGACGGGCCCAGGTTGACTCTCTGAGTCAGAGAAGCAGCGGGCGGCTGGAACATTTTAAAACACTATTTGAAGCATAGATCTAGTTAAAGGAGGAAAGATTCGATACGCTTCAATATCACGTGAACAGTAACTGGACTATATACACCCATGCACCTACATTCCCACAGACGTGCTTCATGTGCATCAACAACTAAGAGAGAATACGCAGACAGTAGCGCAAATGAAAATCACTGCTAACAAGTACTACACAAATGCCACTCTGATTGTAACTAAAGCTTCTTGGCCAATTGTGTGCGTACATGATTGATCTACAAAATGCTCCCAACGCTCAGGAACATAGAATGTTTTTTTTTCGGGATATACTGCACGAAATCGCCGGCGAAAGCTAGTACTATTATAAATGCGAAAGTGAGGTTGTTGTTAAACTTTCACGCTCAAACGCTCAACGGATTTTTATGAAAAATGGAATGGAGATAGCTTATACCTTGGAATAACGCATAGGATACTTTCATCATCATCATCATCATCATCACTCAGGTGAATGGAACGGATTTTGATGACATTTGAAATGAAGATTGCTAATACCCTGGAATAACACATAGGATACTTTCATCATCATCAATATCATCATCATCACTCACGTGAATGGAATGGATTATGATAAACTTTGGAATGGAATTAGCTTATGCCATGGAATAACGCGTAGTACACTTATCATCATCATCATCACTCACGCAGGTGGAACGGGTTTTGATGAAGTTTGGAATGGAGATAGCTTATACCATGCAATAACGCATAGGATACTTTTCATCATCATCATCAACATCATCATCATCATCATCATCATCATCATCGTCATCACTCACGTGAAAGGAATGGATTATGATAAACTTTGAAATGGAGATAGCTTATACCTTGGAATAACGCATAGGATACTTTCATCATCATCATCATCATCATCATCACTCAGGTGAATGGAACGGATTTTGATGACATTTGAAATGAAGATTGCTAATACCCTGGAATAACACACCCTGGATACTTTCATCATCATCAACATCATCATCATCAACATCATCATCATCACTCACGTGAATGGAATGGATTATGATAAACTTTGGAATGGAATTGGCTTATGCCATGGAATAACGCGTAGTACACTTATCATCATCATCATCACTCACGCAGGTGGAACGGGTTTTGATGAAATTTGGAATGGAGATAGCTTATACCATGCAATAACGCATAGGATACTTTTCATCATCATCATCAACATCATCATCATCATCATCATCATCATCATCATCATCACTCACGTGAAAGGAATGGATTATGATAAACTTTGAAATGGAGATAGCTTATATAATGGAATAACGCATAGGATACTTTCATCATCATCATCATCACTCACGCGGATGGAACGAATTTTGATAAAATTTGGAATAGAAATTGCTAATACCCTGGAATTGTTAATAATTTAATCAAAATCCGTTCCACCTGCATGAGTGATGATGATGATGATGATGAAATGTATCCTTTGCGTTATTGCATGGTATAAGCTATCTCCATTCCAAATTTCATAAATACCGTTCCACCCGCGTGAGTGATGATGATGATGTGTTGATGATGATGATGATGATAAAAAGTATCCTATGTGTTATTCCACGGTATAACCTATTTCCATTCCAAAGTTTTTAAAAATCTGTTCCACCCGCGTGAGTGATGATGAAAAGTATACTTTTTGATATTCCAGGGTATAAGCTAACACGCACCCGCGTGAGGAATGATGATGATGACGATGAAAGTATCTTACATGTAATTCCAGGGTATAAGCTAACACGCACCCGCGTGAGGAATGATGATGATGACGATGAAAGTATCTTACATGTAATTCCAGGGTATAAGCTAACACGCACCCGCGTGAGGAATGATGATGATGACGATGAAAGTATCTTACATGTAATTCCAGGGTATAAGCTAACACGCACCCGCGTGAGGAATGATGATGATGACGATGAAAGTATCTTACATGTAATTCCAGGGTATAAGCTAACACGCACCCGCGTGAGGAATGATGATGATGACGATGAAAGTATCTTACATGTAATTCCAGGGTATAAGCTAACACGCACCCGCGTGAGGAATGATGATGATGACGATGAAAGTATCTTACATGTAATTCCAGGGTATAAGCTAACACGCACCCGCGTGAGGAATGATGATGATGACGATGAAAGTATCTTACATGTAATTCCAGGGTATAAGCTAACACGCACCCGCGTGAGGAATGATGATGATGACGATGAAAGTATCTTACATGTAATTCCAGGGTATAAGCTAACACGCACCCGCGTGAGGAATGATGATGATGACGATGAAAGTATCTTACATGTAATTCCAGGGTATAAGCTAACACGCACCCGCGTGAGGAATGATGATGATGACGATGAAAGTATCTTACATGTAATTCCAGGGTATAAGCTAACACGCACCCGCGTGAGGAATGATGATGATGACGATGAAAGTATCTTACATGTAATTCCAGGGTATAAGCTAACACGCACCCGCGTGAGGAATGATGATGATGACGATGAAAGTATCTTACATGTAATTCCAGGGTATAAGCTAACACGCACCCGCGTGAGGAATGATGATGATGACGATGAAAGTATCTTACATGTAATTCCAGCTATCTTCATTCAAATCAATCCGAATCGCATGAGTGATGATACATTTCATCATCTTCATCATCACTTTGTCTGGAGCTAATCCTTGGAAATGAACCAACATGTTAAAATTCTACTCCGTAGGATAAAAGGAAGTGGTTCTAATTCAGCTTGCAAGATTTGACCTAGACAAACATACATTCATACATACAAACATTGCAAGTTAAATAAAAGCTTTTAAACACAGTTTTGGCTCCAGTATCAAATATAGAGTAGAGGGTTCCTGCGGGATAGGGGTCCATAGTATTGTTAATTTGAAGTAATTAATATCTAAGTATACATACTCTAATTGGTATCTCAATCCATTGAGTAGAAGCCGAGCAATAGATCAAAATATTTCTGACGGCTGAAGAAATTTTGATCAAATGTTGCTATATGGTATTTTCCCTTCGGTCTCATTCGAAACCAGTTTCAAGAAATGTTAGGTCTTGGAATAGCACATGGAGTACTTTTAACCTGAAGAAATATCCACGCGTGCGAAGCCGCGGGCACAGCTAGTCTATTATTTAGTGCACCGCACCACAGAATAAATAATAGACCGCACGCGCGCGCTGCCTTGTACTATTATTTATTCTGTGGCGCTGCTAAGAACAAACTAAAATAAAATGTCGAGACGTACAGGTAGCACAGATTAACTAATAGTTACTTCGTAAGAGGTAGCTTAGCCGGCAGATGTGCCGAGCTTCTAACTGAAGTCTGGCAACCTCGAGCACACCACTGCGATTACGTAACGTTGATCATGACGGTTTCAAGCCGTGAAATTCAATAATGCTTTGCGATAGAGTCGATTTTGCTATGAAAAAAGTGACAATCTGATTGAAGCCAAGTTCTGTAATTGGGCCACGGGTCAAGGCGCGGTCTACGCGCCATGCCGCGGGCATGCAACGTCGCTATCTCATGCGCATACTAATTCCTGATCATATTTAACGGGCAAAATACGTTCGTGAAAAATTGCGTTTTAGTAGGCGCAAATAGTTTTTACGTTAAAATCCTTATGTTTAATTATATTTGAAAAAATAGGACCTACAGACAAAACTTACGAACTATAAGAATAACTAGGCCGAGTTTACGTACTATAAGAATAACTAGGCCGAGTTTGGTACTTAACGAATTAGACACACCGATAAAAAATGACTTCTAAGATTTTAAGATCTTGGTACTTCAAGATATGTGTAATACGATATCTTAATTTCAAAGCTCCACATGCTATATTTTCGCTAGGAATTGTCACGAAAAACGCCTCGTTTTTGTGTTTTCTCCTTACCCTTCACCTTAATTTATCAATTTTACTTAGGCAAATTCTAGTTATCTAGAATATTCTAAAAAACCCAAAAAGTGTTAACAGAATCGAACCTAGGGTAGATGTCCTAATCATTGAGTCGTGGCATCATTGGATAAAAACAGTGATATTTTGATTCATTCGCTAGTCGACTTACGTTACGCTCTATCACACCCACTCACATGTCACGCTATACATACCTTTACACACACTTACAACGAAGTTTTAGTTTCCAATTGTTCGATAGATGACACTAGGTGTATCACACTTCAGCTAGTATAGTAACGCCATCTAATATATTAAGGCAAACTACTAGGTACCGGCGACGATAATAAGTTTTACGTGAGCTTTGTATTAATGTATGACGATAGCTGTCTATCCTTTCGATTGTCTTTGCCGGAATTTAAATAGATTGGCTATTTTGTAATGATCTCAGCGAGAAAGTGATGCTTTAATTTGTAGGTATTAGTACAGAAATTGTACGAATGTGTTAGATTACTACTTACTGTAAATATAGAAATGTATAAAAATAATACTTGGTACATGTAAATGTTATGTATCCAGCTTTCAGAACGAAGTATTCGTTCTGAAACGAAGTATTGACTACTTTAAAGAAAAGTAAAGTACCACGTGTAAACTTACGATGTATGTCATCCATCACTATGAAACATCTGTATTATTATGCCATAATTATTATGATGTATTCCAATACAACTATCAGACACGACTAATGTAATTAATAATGTAAATGGTAGATATTCGTTGATCTGTTTTCAAACGACTTAAGCTATGCACGGGTGAAAACCACATTGCAATCGATCTAGTAGTTTTTACGTGATGCGCGAACAAACATGTTCAATAAATTCATGTTCATTAGCTTATTTACGTCCCCTTGGGCATTTTTTAACTATCTTCATTGTACAGACTTTTTGTTCTTACTGCTTTGTTATAACTTTAGATACTTAAACTGTAACAAAGATGATACCTGTAAATTGAAGATATTTTATAATAATGGACTCACTCGAGATATTGTCAACAATGTTATAAATAATATTGACAGGCCCGTATATTTTTTTACAAAAAATACGACACTGCTTAACTACCTCGCATTTGGTTTAGGCACAACGCGATTGAGGCACACTGCGTTTTAGGTACGCAGCGGGTATACAATGTTCCCGCGGTCACCCATCCAAGTACTGACCCGCCCGACCTTGCTTCACTTTGAACGAGAGCCGGTTTCTTGGGCGGGGTGATGAGGAGTATAGTATAAATAATAGTGACAAAACTTCTAGACATATACTAATGGGGTTTTTGGCGATTGATAGCTAAATTGTGGAATATGAATTGGAACAAATTATGCTTAAATTGTAGTCTACGCAAAAATAGTCGCTGGCAAAAGCTAGTGTGAAATTAATAAACAGGATATTAATATCAAGCCTTTTTTTGTACTAGGTACTTGTGAATCTAGGGTACGTTCTCCATAGGTTGAGCATATCAATGCAGGTGGCAAACGGTAGCAAAATATTATCAATAGGATGCTTTAACATGCTTTAACCACTGACGTTGGTAGAGGTAAAGCGTGTAGTGAAGTTTTTCGCTATTCCAACCATTGTGGCTGATGTTATTTTCGGTGTCGATTTCTGAAAATCATTCGTGCGCCGGAAATTTTTAATTGAAAATTCACATCTGTTGTAAAACCAAAGTCATTCGTCGGAGCAGTGTCAGATTCAGGCAGTCCAATTCATGCCATTCAGGCGTGGCAACTAAGCACTTACAAGCGTTTTTCTTAGCTAACGGAATTCAATACTTTATTTTGTCAGGCCTACTTTAACGTTACTAAAACGTTCTACGTCAGAGGTATTTTTTCTTCGGTTCTGTCCTACTAGTAAACTTGTTTGTTTGTTTGTCGTAAGAGGTAGTGCTGGCTTCTGGTTTCAGAGTTTGTCAGGCCACCCGAGGGCGTCTGACATAGCTTAACGATTGCTATTAATCGATAACAGCCGGGACCGACGGCTTAACATGCCCGTCGAAGCACGGAGCGATAGAAAACCGCACATTACTTAGAAAAGTCACGGTTGCGGAGTCTAGAACCCCTAAAGTAAATACTGCACACAATATTTATCTATATATAGGTACAAATGTATGTACGCCGACAAAACCGGGCCTGCAATATTGACATACGACTATTGATAGCTTTATAACCGAAATCGAGCGAGAAACCCTAACGATAGTCTTATAACGATATTTCTTAGTATCTACAGTGAGATTAGAAGCTGTGAAAGTTAGTGATTGTCAGCGGAAGGTACTGTGGCGTTCTAATTTAGTATTATAATTTAGCATATATACCACGAGCACACCTATGATAGTATGTGCACTGGTAACAATATTTATGTCAATGTCAACGTCCATTTGACAGACATTGACAACCTATGGAAATGCCAGTCGTACTATCTTCACACTGATTTGATTGGTTGCCGAGCTCACGCTGTATGATGAAGCTATAAAATAGAATCACCTACTGTCTTTCTCTCTTTTATCTTCAAATAACTACTTCAAATAATAATGTAAGCCAAGGTGCAGGGAGATGTTTTAACTTGACAGGTCGGATAGGTGCATGTACATCATATAATTTTGTCAAAGTACGATCGAAACCCTCAACTTTGTCATCAATTGATACTCCATCCAAGACAGCTGACCAGTCCAACTCCTGAGCATCCTTGCGCAAGCATTCCAAATCCATACCACCAAAATCACGCAGCAGAAGAACTTTGGGTTTCGCTTTCGGCGGACGGATTTTATAAGAAAGGAAAAGCAAATCATGATGAGAGAAAGCGTCCGCCGAACACTGACCATGCTTACCAACGACATTTTGGGAAGAGACTAGAATAAGGTCAAGAAGAGAGGGGACTGAATGAGGGAAATGATGTGTAGCGTTAAGTGGCAGAATGGTTAAGTTGCTGGCCCTGATGATGGTTTCAAAATTAGACGATCTATTATCAAGTTTCAGCAAGCATGTATTAAAATCACCCATGATAATATTGTGATCGTAAGGAGGATCTTGCAGGAGTTTCTCAAAATTAGAAAAAATGTTTATGCGTAGGGAAGGACAATAATAAACACCTACAAGCATCTTCGTATGGGAAACTCTGATTTCAATAAAAATATGCTCACCAGCATCGGTTGGAGGGGGTTGCGCTGACATACTCACAATAGTGTAAGGAATGTTTGCACGGAGATAAATAGCAACACCGCCACCTCCACAGCCAGTGCGGTCATTCCGCAGGAGTATAGGGAATATGAGGTGGATGGATGGCGTGGTTTTAGCCAAGATTCTGAAATAAGAAGTACGTGGATATTTTCATGATCGAACGACGCCAGCATATCTGGGTAATGAGCCGGGATACTCTGTGCGTTGATATGGAGGATATTAAGGTTTTTAGGAACATCACCAATAAATGAGTCGATACCATTAGAGAGGGTAGGTATGCTACTGAAACTATCACTACTGTCATCTGAAGAGTTGCATGAAACAAAATCTGAACTATCGCTGGAACTGCTATTGTTCATAATAAAAATAAACTTAAATAAAAATATATATTTAAATAAATATAAATTAAATCATCTAAAATATAGAACTAAATATTCTACTTATATACTACACTGCAAGTCCACCTGCCAGTTGTGATAAATAAAAAACATAAAACTACATAAGTTAAACTTCCACTATAAAAGAAATGTGCTATCCTATGTTTAACAACAACACAAAAAAACGAATACTACACAATGAACTGTAAATTTAACGATTTTACGAATATCCAGATGGGAATAAAATATCTTAAAAAAAGTAACCGTACAAATAAACAGAGTAGGCTAGAGCTACCGACAACTAGGCCGTTCATGTAAAGCCAAGTGTGCAAAAATAGCATTAAGAACGCTTTTTCCGTTCGGTTTGGGAAGGATCATAATGGCAAACGTAGCAAACGAATCTGCCCAGAAACGCCATTTTGTCAATCCGAACACAGGGTAGGTGTGACGGAACGTTAGTTTGACACGTAAAAAGAGATAGTCAAATCTGCAATACGGTCACAGAGTACTTTGAATATACCGGAGAAATACTGTTTGACACTTTGGTTTGACTTGACAGCGAAATTTTGACGCTATTATTCATTCAAACATTAAACAAATAAACTTAAACAAATTCTACAAGAAGGTAAATCGAAAAATAGTTATTTTAAATATAAAACAGAAAGGAGGGTAACTCAAGTAATTGCGATTTGCGAACCTACCCTGTAATACGCCAGTTCATCTAAAAAGGAAAATGATAATATAAAAGCACGTAACTACACAGACACCAGATGAATAACCTGATCATTTCTTCAACGCGGCCGCACGTTTGACCTTCGTTGCCGTGGTGTCCTTCACCACAGGCACTGCTTTCACCAGGACGGGAACCGCTGGCTTACTGGCCTCTTTCGACACAAGGCCGTCGAGGTCAGCAAGGCAGTTAACACGATGCCGAGCTCCGTCTGGTCCAAGCACGAAAACACTTCCTTGACTCGTCCAGCATTTTGAAAGGTCAAGACGCTCGCGAGCTGCCAGAAACACATCGTGCCTTGTCTTCGTAAGGAATTCAGATAACGTTATACCTGAACCTTTCAAATTGGTCTTGGAAGACCAGATTTTGTCACGAAGCATGACGTCTCGAAGCTTGAAGAGTATTGAACGCGGTCTATCAGTGCCTGCAACGCGACCCATCCTATGGCATCTACTGATATTCTCAGATTTGAAATCTTCCATCTTTACATGCTCCAACATTGCCTTGGTGACAACCATAGACGTATCTTCTTTCTGTGTCTCGGGGACACCATGAAGCAGGAGAATCTTCCGCCTTCCCCGCATCTCTTGAGTGTCTGCTTGATTAGCCAGTAATCCAATTTGGCTTTGAAGAGCCCACTTCGACACCAAAACAAAAGCTTTGAAGGACATGAACTCAGTGGCCAAATCTCCAGGGCTTGTAGAAGGGGCAGACTTTGGCAACTGTTCTTCGATGGAGTCCAGCCGCTTGTTAAATGTAACCATCATTTGGTTTAGCGACTCTTGAATAGCATCCATTATTTGATGCAGTGAGAGTGCAAAAGTAAAGTGGTGAAGTGAAATTTAGTGAAAGTTTGAAGTTAATGGAAAATTATCACTTAGGGGCAGGTGTGGTGAGTTTTATTTGCATATAGGCATATATTTCACACTTAAATTGACTGAATTATATTATTTTTATTAAATAAAGTTAGAGCACTTTTAGAGATGTTACTTTTACTACACCTACCCACAAAAAAACATATATATATATATTATATAATATCTATACTTATAATACTTATTAGCCGTGATGGTCTGGGCTGAGCCGTGGCGGTCTCTGATAAGAATAAGACCCCTCCCAATCCTCCCGTGGATGTCGTAAGAGGCGACTAAGGGAATACACACCGGAAGATGGGCAGCAGCGTCCTCCGAGCACATATGTGTAATATTGCGGTTACCAATCCATCTGCCAAGCGTGGTGACTACAGCAACTCCACTTCACAGTGGTGATGGGGGACTTCAACATAGGCATGATGGGGCAGTTTGGATTTGGTTAGCGGAACCAAAGGGGTCTGGCCGACATCATGAAGAAGGAAAGACTCTTTATGATGAACTCCTTTTTGAAGAAGAGCCCCTCCAAGAAATGGACGTGGCTGCACCTCGGCGGTCATAAGCGCGAGATAGATTTCATTTTGACGACCAATAAGCATATATTCAATGATGTCTCTGTGATCAACAGGGTTAAGACCGGCAGTGAGCACCATGACCGCGTGGTAAGAGGCTCATTGAATATCAACGTAAAGCTGGAGAGGTCTCGTTTGATGAGATCTACTCTTCGTCCACGTCCTGCCTAAATCCAAAACCCCGAGAGCTTTCAGTTGGAGCCCCAAAATTGCTTCTAAATCCTTACCGAATGCGATACAGTGGACGAACAACGGAACAACTGGCTGGTGGAAATAGTTCACGCGGTCGGGTCAGAGTTCTTTAAGACCCACCACAAAAATAGAACACAGAAACTATCTGAGCATACACTAAAACTAATGGCAGAACGAAATGAAATGAGGTTGCAGTCTTCAGTGGATATGTCGAGTTACAGCTTGCCTAATAAACAGATCTCCAAGCCAATGCGACACGATTTGCGTTCGTATAATAATACTTGTGTTAAGAACGCAATAGAGCGCAACAAGGGCTCCAAAGTGTTCGCAAGAGATCTGTCTATTGGGCAAAACATATTGACGAAACTGAAAACTGACAGTGGCAGCATCGTTTCGTCGAAGCCAGAGATTTCGAGTGAGCTCGAGAAGTTCTATGGACAATTAAACACCTCATCGCGTAATCCTCCTAGCACGACTAGCGATGCAATAGCCCGTTTGACCTCACATTATACTGAAGATATCCTGGACGTCAGCCTATACAAGATCAGAATGGCTCTCAAATAGCTTAAAAGCAACAAAGCACCAGGTGAGGACGGAACAACGACAGAGCTACTGAAAGCGGGTGGAACACCGGTACTTAAAGTCCTTCAGAAGCTGTTCAACTCCGTCATCCTCGAAGGTACTACGCCAGAGGCGTAGCACAGGAGCGTAGTGGGTTTGTTCTTGAAGAAAGGTAATAAAACCCTCTTGAAGAATTATAGGCCCATTTAACTGCTGAGCCACGTGTATAAGCTGTTTTCGAGGGTAGTTACAAACCGTCTCGCTCGTAGATTTGACGACTTTCAGCCTCCCGAACAAGCTGGATTCCGGAAAGGCTTTAGCACCGTAGACTACATCCATACGCTCCGGCAGATTATACAGAAGACCGCAGAGTATAATCGGCCACTATGTCTAGCGTTTGTGGACTACAAGAAAGCCTTTGATTCAGTCGAGACCTGGGCAGTGCTACAGTTATTACAGCGGTGCCAGATTGATTACCGGTACATCGAAGTGTTGAAGTGTTTGTACAGGAAGGCCACCATGACAGTTCGTCTTCAGGATCAGACCACGAATTCTATCCATCTGCAAAAAGGGGTGAGACAGGGAGATGTTATTTCTCCAAAACTGTTCACCTCTGCATTGGAAGATATATTCTGAACTGGAACGGATTTGGTGTTAACATCAATGGCGAATACATCACTCACCTTCGATTTACTGATGATATAGTCATCATGTCTGAAACCCTGGAAGACCTAAGTACAATGCTCAGTAACCTCAATATTGTTTCCCAACAGGTGGGTCTTAAAATGAACATAGGCAAGACGAACATCATGTCAAATGCCCATGACGTACCAATGCCGGTTTATGTTGGGAACGATATCATCGAAGCTGTTGATCACTATGTCTACTTGGGTCAGACGATCCAAATGGATAGATTTAACTTCGACAAAGAGGTCAACCGACGAATCCAACTCGGATGGGCAGCGTTCGGTAAATTACGCCATATCTTCTCGTCGCAGATACCGCAGAGCCTCAAGACGAAAGTTTATAATCAGTGCGTGTTGCCAGTGATGACATACGGCACTGAGACGTGGTCGCTAATTATTGGTCTCATACACAAGCTCAGAGTTGCGCAGCGCGCAATGGAGAGAGCTATGCTCGGTGTTTCACGTGATGGAATCCAAAATGAGGAAATCTTTAGCCCCAAAATACCTAATAATACTACCCAAAGCCGTAAATAACAAAAAAAGACTATACAATGAAGATAATTCTAAGAAAATGGTCTACGAACTAAAAATAAGCTACTGAACATGAATATAAAATCTTTTTTAATTATGTACTCTGTCTGTATGTATGGATGTTTGTAAGCGCATTACATTAAAATTATCGGACTAAGTAAAATGCGGTTTTCAATGTTCGATAGCTTATCTTTTGACTTTATATCTGCTGTAGGTACTTTGTATTGACGAGGAATAATTATCTATAGTAGATACGTAAAAAATATGAATGCGCGTGGCTCGATTCATACTTGGCCGGTTTTTTTACATAAAAAAGCTGGCCGCTATAAATAATTATAACAATACAAAGTTCAAAAACTAAAACCAGCCTTCAGTGGGATAAAAAATTGCTTATTGATACCTCGATTGTCCAAATCGAACCAAGTTTTAATAAGTCTTCCTTTGCTTCACCGTTGTCAACATAGTCATACACACTTACACATATTGTCCTTACGGACTGTACGGTAACGAGGAGTAAACGGGTTCGGGGCAGCAAGGTGGAACGGAATGGTTTTGCATGAAGCACAGCACGTATATATAGGACTATATATTTATACTGTGCATGAAATGTCTCCACGTATATTTTTTTCCTCGATGTTACATTCGAAATTCAAAAATAAACAAAAGACTCCTGCAGCCGTATAACATAAGTCGACGCGACCAGTTACAATTAAATTTTAATAAACTATCGCTTGCATGCTAAATTCAAGGAATTATAAATTATACGAAAGCTAAATTATGCCTGAATAATAATTACAAAAAAATGACAATAATAGAGTTGTTATTGCTTTGTCCTAATGCAACCTGTTGGAATATGAATTTCGTTATACAGCGCAAAGTAATAACAACTCTATTGTGAACATACATATTACATACTAGCTGTACCCGCGGCTTCGCACGCGTAGACATTTCTTTAGGTTAAAAGTATTTTAAGTGCTATTCCAGGACCTAAAATACCAATATACCAACATTTGATCAAAATTCCTTCCGTCCCTTCAAAAATATTTTTATCGATTACTTTTACTCATCGGATTGAACCCCATTTTTAAGTAAGACTTTAAGCTATCCAACAAAGAAAACCGCATCGCAATCGGTCCAGTAGTTTTACGTGATGCGTGAACAAACAGACAGACATGTTTTTTAAATGTTATATTCTTGTTCAATAGCTTATTTGAAGTACCCTTAATTTTTTTAAATCTTCTTTGTACAGACATTTTTGTACATATTGCTTTATTATAAGTTTAGATATTTTTTACGTTCAAATTAACATAACTTTGGACCCCTAATATTGGACCCCATAGGAACGCTTTATTTTTTCGGGATAAAAAGTATCCTCTATCATCATATAAACTATGACTGTGTTAAGTTGCATCAAAATCCGTTAAGTAATTTCAGCGTGATACGTGCTCTTTTAAATAACTTTCATCCCCTATCCTGCGGGAACCCTTTAATTTTTCGGGATGAAAAGTATCTAATTTCCTACCTAGTAGTATGAACTCAAATCATACAAAGTTTCAGTTGAATTCATTCAGTAGTTTCGGCGTGATGCACGGTCAAGATACAGACATATACACTAACAGACAAATAGACAAACAGACAGACAAATATGAAAATAAATATATATTAAAAAACGTTTTAAAATAAATGTTTTTATGCAGTAACCATGTCATGGTGAAACTTAGAACTGGCTATCACAATTAAATGCGTATAAGTACAATATTTCGTGTCTGTGCTGTTAACCGTTGAGGAGTTCAGGACCCAATCCTGAGTGCAGCACCATTTCATGGTAAAACTTAAAACCGGCTATCTTAATAAGATGCGTACACAACATTTTGTGACTATGCTTTTGACCGTTGAAGAGTTCCTTTATCTGGAGACCATGTTATCGTAAAATTTAAAATCGGCTTTCATAATAAAATGCGTACACAAAATTTCGTGTCAGTACTGTTAACCGCTAAAGAGTTCCTTTGTTTGGAGCTAATCCTGGATGTCGATTCAGGTCTTGCTTACCATAAAATTAAATTGTCATTGGAAATAAACCAACATGTAAAAATTCAACTCCGTAGGATAAGAGGAAGTGGTTCTAATTCACCTTGCAAGATTTGACCTAAACAAACATACATACGAGTACATACATACAAGCATTGAAAGTTAAATAAAAGCTTTTAAAAATACAGTTTGGCTTCAGTATCGAATATAGGGTAGTACTCTCTAAAAAATATTATTCATTACTTCAGAATTAACATAACTTTGGACACCTGTCCCGCGGGAATCCTTTGTTTTTTCGGGATTAAAATTATCCTCAATTTATTCCAACATATAAACCATGACTGTGTCAAGTTGCATCATAATCCGTCTAGTAGCTTCAGCGTGATACGTGTTCTTTTAATTAAATTTAAACCAATTTCCTGAGGAAACCCTTTAATTTTTCGGGATGAAAAGTATCCAATGTCCTACTTCGTAGTATGAATTAGTATATTAGTAGTAGTAATTTATTAGTAGTTTCGGCGTGTTACGTGGTCAAGATACAGATAGATAGAGACAGACAGAAAGAAACAAGAAAAAAGTTTTGGCTTCAGTATCATTATACAATATAGAGTATCCACCAAAAAAAATATTGATTACTTCAAAATTAACATCACTTTAGACTCCTATCCTGCAGGAACCCTTTATTTTTTGGGAATAAAAGTATTCTCAATTTTTACACAGCATATATACTATAAATATGCCAAGTTGCATCAAAATCCGTTCAGTAGTTTTAGCGTGATACGTGTTCTTTTAAATAACTTTCATCCCCTATCCTGTAGGAACCCTTTAATATTTCGGGATGAAAAGTATCTAATTTCCTACCTAGTAGTATGAGCTCAAATCATAGAAAGTTTCATGTGAATTTATTCAGTAGTTTTGGCGTGATGCGCGGTCTAGATACAGACATGCAGACAGACAGACAGACAAAAATGAAAATATAATGTTTTGGCTTCAGAATCGAATATAGAGTACCCTCCGAAAAAAATATTATTACTTCATGCTTAACGTAACTTTGGACCCGTATCCCGCAGGAACCCTTTATTTTTTAGGATAAAAAGTATTTTCAATTTTAACCCATCATATAAACTATGACTGTGCCAAGTTGCATCAAAATCCGTCCCAGTCCCAGTTTCAGAGTGGCAAATGTTTTTAAAATATTTTTCATCCCCTACCCTGCGGGAACCCTTTCATTTTTCGGGATGAAAAGTATCCTATGTCCTACCTCGTAGTATGAACTCAAATCACACCAAGTTTCAATTAAATTAATTCAGTAGTTTCGGCGTGATGCCTAGCCAAGATACAGACAGACAGACAGACAAAAATGAAAAAAAGAACAGTTTTGGCTTCAGTATCAAATATAGAGTACCCTCGAAAAATAAATTTCAAAATATATTTAATGTACAGAACTGGACAAGTTACAGTTTTATTATAGGTATAGATATCCATACATTCAGCATACATAAGAGTATGCTCCTAAAATCATAACCTGCAAGTGGTTTCTCTGTCTCCGACTGACAGTAGGCATTTAACTTTAAAACAAGTCCTCGATATCTCGATCCGCTACTGTCCGTAAGGACAATATGACACGTGTACTGTATCATAGATTAGTACATTTATCGATGCCGAGCAATCGATAAAAACTTTTGACTTTTTGGTCACCGAATAAAATATTTAGGTTGATACTTTTTCATTATATTTTCAGTATAAGATAATAAAGATATAAAAAACATAACTGTCAACTGAGTTTCATTCATAATTTGTGATCAAACACGTACCATAAATAAAATATTTTGAAATATAAAATATTTTATATAAAACCACACGTTAAGTAAATGAAGTGTTTGAGTGTGTGAAATATTACACGTACACTTCACTTAATCTTCATCTTAATCTACAATAAACCCAGTCTGATTGTTCACTAAGACTGAGACTGGTGGCAGTGGTGTCGAATCAATATCGGCTCCTGCCCGTGCCCTTGATTTGATAAGTTCAGGTGATCAAAAACGGCCGTCAGACTTAATTTCCTCAGAGTCCCAAAACCGCTTGATAAAATCTTCATGTTTCGATAACCGTGTGTAACCAGCATAGGTATCCAAGTTGCAGAGAGCGTTGTTGTCGATGTCAGGTGTACGTGCTGTAGACAAGATCCCTCGCAAAACGTAGCGCTGATTTTCATCTGCGAACGCCAATCCACCACCACTGTCACCCGAGCACGTTGCCTTACCTTCTGGAAAATGTAATTATACTTATAAAAATTAAAAATAAAAAGGCTTCACTGTCTTTTTATGTATATATATCTCTGATGTATATACTGTATCTGATATTGTTTTGTTTCATCAACAGCCTGCATTTGTCCACTGCTGGACATAGGCCTCTCCTAATATGCACCACTGAGTCTTACCTTCGGTTCTTCTCATGAAATTGCTGCCAGCTTCATTAAAATTAAACTACCCTTGATCTCACCGTCGATGTGGTCGAAAGACTTAAAACTTTTTTTTTGACATTTGCAATGTCCTTTATCTTTTAAAAGTTATATCTCATAGAAGAGGCTATATCATGACAAAAGTTCAAAATATAAAACCCGATATGAAACTCTTAAGATGAAGACGAATCGATTGATACCTCGCGTGTCAAAATCTGGCCAATTTTTTATTTGAACACATAACCCTTCTTTTGCTTCGCCGTGGTCGCGTAAAATATTTCGAACGATGTATATTCCTACTTTTAATCATCATTATCATCACTCACGCGGGTAAAACCGCGGGGCGCAACTAGATCTGAATATATACATACTTACCCGATACATATCCTGCGCAGAACTTGTCGCTAGTGAGGTGTTCCTGATTACTGAGGCTTGTAAGATGGATGCATGTCGCGAAGTCGATGTACGGCAGATCTATCACTTGAAGAGTTTTAGAGAAGGTTCCATTTGCAGTTGTGAGACCCCATCCGGCCAACTGACGAAAAAAAACTTATTATGCTACTAGCTGTGCCCGCGGCTTTGGCCGCGTGGTCATTTAACTGGGTAAAAAGTAATGTGCCTTAATCTCGTGCCTTTTACTTTATGCCTTTTGGTAGTTCAACTAGTACTACTATATATTTCATCAAAATTTGTTCATACTTCTAATAGTTTTTTATCGATTAATCGGCTTCTATTCATTGGATTGAGATACCAAGTATCTACACCAGTTTTTAACACAAAACTATTTACTAGACAATGCGCGAAAAAACATATGTTCAATACCTAGCTTATTTTAATTACCATATGTTAGATATTTTTGGGTAATCTGAAATTTTTTACCCACCCTCGCTTAGCAATAAATAGTTTGTTAACCGCCCGATTGTGTTACATCACGCGAAATTCAGAGAAATACGCGATATGTTACTGGCGAGGATTAAAATTAGTATTCGCGTAATAAATACAATGCAATATATAATAATTTTCTAATGGAAAAATATGGATCACGGACGAGATTCGAACTCGCATACTATGCCTCAGCGCGGCACGTGCCTTTACCAATTCGTCTACCGAGACCTATGCGTCGTTATCCAAATCTTTCCACTAGCTTGTTTGAACCCGTCTTATGGAGACAGTAACGCTATCTATTGGTAGTATTATGAACTAACCAACCAAACACGTACGTAGCCATTTGATTAAGGTAGCCGACGAACCTCCTTACGACCTCATGTGCGATTTATGTGATACGGATAAACTTGAAGACAAAACTTTCGACAAGTTCAACAGCACCTCGAATCCAGGCGATCCGAAATCGCAGAACGGCTTATTTTTCGTTTACGTCGTCAAGGGCCAGGAGAAAAACTCAGCGTGTATTTGCTATATTAGAAACATTTAGCGATCACATGCAGCTTCGGCGAGAATTTCGTCGAGAATTTGAGAGATCAGGTCGTCTCTGGCCTAGCGAGCGACGAGATGCGCAGTCCTGGACTACAAACGGGTGGTTGAATTGGCGCTGGCACTGGAGGCTGTGGAGCGGCACGCAAGAGCGAGCGGCTCGACTATACATATATACACATATGTGCTATAGGTAAGCTCCTTAGTTTATACTTGTAGCTCTGTGAGCTGTAGACCTCACGCGTACCAACTTTTTTGTAAACAATCTAGCGGTGCACAGTATCTAGTTACCTTGTTGTAACACTTACAGTAATAACCAAGGTGATCCATCTATCCCTACCTAGTAGGTAAAGGGCTGATTCCACTGGTAGAAAACTAAAAGTGACAAATTTACTGTATTTTAAAGAGCTATTCTGCTCATCACGCCGAAGATCCTCATCAAATCTTCACCATTTTTTTATGAGACTAACTTAAAGTCACTTTCTTTCAAATGATAAAAGAATCATCGAAATTGGATTTAATATGCGGAGATATTCAGTAGCCTTCTTTTTACCCTATTCTGGGGGAAGTCTGGGGTATTAAGTATTGGGGGGTACCAATCAAAAATCCCTGACTAATAAAAAAAATCTAAAAATTTGCTTAACCTGTATACCAAGTTTCGTCTAGATCAGCAGAGAAATGCGACCTGTAGGGGAGAACAGACGGAAATTCGAACAGAGATCCGGACATACGAAACAAGTTTTGCCGAAGCTGAAACAGAGACTCTTCGCTCGCGCTTCGCACTCGCTCGGCCAATAAGAGCGCAGCTAGCAACAAATGTTGCAAAAAATAACGGATTTTCAGGTGGATGTAATATTGTAGCTTCTAAACTTTCGCGATTCGAACACATAGTTCATTATTTAAACGGGACATAATATACTCTATACGGGATATCTATACTCGTTCGTGCAGATAAGTAAATGTTAAATAGCGAGTTGAAAGTGTTCATTATAATGGTCTCAAGTTATTTCCCCTACCTTTCCCTTATTCCCCGGCTTCAGCTGTTTCAGCTCGAATTCAATAGCAAAGTCCACACATACGGGCCTGACGAAATCATTGAACACGAAGCTTTGCCTTATTCTCACTATAGCCAAATCACCTTGAAAGTGTGTGATATAACCTTGGAAATAGACTGACAAGTGGATTTCCATCACCTGCAAAAAAAACTATATTATATTCATTTGTCAAATTTCAAATTTGTAGTAGACGGAAATAGACGGGTAGATGGACAGATAGACATACTGACAGACAGACAGAAAAATGGACAGACGGACATGACAAAACTATATCGTTTCCTTGTAAGGATCAAACTTTTCTGAAACAAGAATATATTGTTACGCCGGTCGATTTTTAGAAAAACAGTAGGTAACAAAATGTTCGAAATGCGAGCATGATGATGCAATACCTACATTTAAATAAACCTTCTAGAACATACCAGTAGAGTGTAGGTACCTACAGAAGTTTCTAGAAAGCGCGGTAGGTAGGTATATATGGGCGCGGCGAGACGCGGCAACTTCAAAGGCGCTGCCGGCCTTAGATATCTACGGGCGCGGCGCGAGGCAGCACCATAAAAGGCACCGCCGACCTTGATTGTTCAAGTACCTACCAACTACTGCTAGTACATACGAGTACATACGAGTACCTTCTGGAAACTTCCGTCGCTGTATAAATAGGGCGCGCATTGGCTGCCTGGACACAACAGTCTTAACTTGGCATTCGGAAAGAAACGATGTAAGTGATTCAAAGCGAGTATTCAGTGATAATTGATTAGTGTGTACAGTCAAATTTAAGAGTGTTTGAGTGTTATTTGTCGGTAAAATTTCTTTTTGAGGTTTTTTCGAAGAAAGGTGTTATATTTTGGTTTAATTGGCATACATTAATTTTATGCGAACCCCATTTCGTAACAATGTGTATTACTAGCTGCGCCCCGCGGCATTGCCCGCGTACATATCCCCCCACCCTCTCCCTTTTCTCCCTTCTCATCTCCCTCCCCTTCTCCCCTTCCCTTCTCCCTCCCCCTTCTTCCTACCCCTTCTTACCTCGTCGCCTCTAAAACCACTACCAACAACCCCCAACCCCAACCCACTAACCCCCTCTTTTTTTTTGATTTACTGACTTTTCCAACGCCAAGGAACCTTCTCGAGACAGAGATAATAATAAAAAAAAAAACATTGAAATCAGCCAATCCTTTCTCGGGATATAATAAAAAATATCAAATAATGTTCGGTTTCAATGAAGGCTGGGCATTGAGACTTAACAACCAATGTCTTAGGGTAACAAGCGCAGTGCAGTGACACGCAAGATTTTGCAACCAAAGTTCTGGGAGGTACTGTAACTGTTATGGGCAGGCGTGACGGTTTCCATCAGGCGAGCGACCTGCTCATCTTGTCACTAAGTAATAAAAAAATAATACCGTTTGCATTGCGTTACATAGAAACTAACGACCGTTCGTGGAAGACACAGCCATACACTCAGTTGGTTCGGGCAAATCTATCCCTCGTTTTGACAGTTCGAATAAAAAAATGTCACTCGAGTCATGACAAAGAGTCGGTGGTCAAGAGGAGGGTGAAGAGGAGGTGGGGAAAAAGGAAGGGGGACGGCTACCTCCTGGTACCCCCGGTTTGAACGGCAAATGGAATGTTTTCGGTTATCCGACGAAATCCGTTTGGGTTTTGATTTTCAACCATTACCGTATGGCTGAAGTAGTGTTATAATATATCTATACTTATAATAAAACTGTAACGGGTCCAATTCTGTACATTGAAGATATTTTGAAATTTTCTTTTGGAGGGTACTCTATAATCGATACTGAATCCAAAACTGTATTTATTTTCATTTTTGTCTGTCTGTCTGTCTGTATCTTGGCTAGGCATCACACCAAAACTACTAAATGAATTTAAATGAAACTTGGTATGATTTGAGTTTATACTACGAGGAAGGACATAGGATACTTTTAATACGAAAAATTAAAGGGTTCCCGCAGAATAGGCGTTGAAAGTTATTTAAAAGAACACGTATCGCTGAAACAACTGGACGGATTTTGTTGCAACTTGGCACAGTCATAGTTTATATAATGGGTAAAAGTTAAGGATCATTTTTATCCCTAAAGAGTTCCTGCGGGATAATGTCCCAAATTCTGTAAATTGATAAGATACCGTATAAAAAAATAAAACAAGTTTTTTTGTTGTTGTTTGTTGGTTGGTATTGTTTGTATTTTTAAGATATTGTGTAATTTTTTTGGAGGCCGTTATGTGTTCAGTACTAAACCAAAACCGTATTTTTGTAATTTTTGATGGTATGTCTGTCCGTCACGCTGAAAATACTCACTGAATTCAAATGAAATTTGGTATGATTTGAGTTCATTCTTCGGGGTAAGACATTAGATACTTTTTATCCCGAAAAATTAAAGAGTTCCTGCAGGGGTGGAAAATTATTTAAAAGAACACGTATCATGCTGAAACTACTAGACGGATTTTTTGATGCAAATTAATACAGTCATATATAAAATAGGTGCTCTCTGGTATCAGAGGAACACTGACCTGCACGGTGATCTTGAAATATGCTTCCCGCCATTAATTTGACGCAGTGCCCCATCACCCCAACCCTCTAGTACGACTGCCACGAACTACACGACAGACACAACAGCCCTCCGTAT
Organism: Alsophila aescularia; assembly: GCA_946251855.1. Lineage (NCBI taxonomy): Eukaryota > Metazoa > Arthropoda > Insecta > Lepidoptera > Geometridae > Alsophila > Alsophila aescularia. Next base: position 75,697,032 of record OX276374.1, on the reverse strand, counting down.
ACACCTTTGCAACGTCTTGAGCTATCCGGACGACGCCATCGCAGAGTATTGGCGGCGATGGCCTCGTCCAATCCTACCTCTGGCAATCCGTCAGGGGATAACGACACACTAAAATACAGACACCGACCTCGCCGGTGAGTTCGAAGGTCCCTTAATTAATCAGTTGTTATTTGACTTAGAGTTTCTTGCCGATTCTTCTCAGATGTGTATTCCGAATCGGTGGTCAATTATTAAGTCAATCAAGCTCCTAGCCATTTTGTCAGGGCCACCTGGATCGGATTGGATTTACTTTTTTATAAAAGCTTTGGTTTCCAGATTTTAAGGTCTTGCTTAATGCACAAATTACCTATGAATTAATATTTATAATTTTTATATAACATAGTAATTAATTTTACCTTATTTTACAGGTTTTTATGAGCAGATAGAACAAACATGCATATATATAATTACGAATGTGAAGACTTAGAACATTACCTCATTATAGATAAGACAAAGTGAATGTTTATTTTTGCATGCTTATTTGTTCTATGTTCCAGACTCACTCAGGGCGGTGTTACAAATCTCCGTATTATTCATAAAAAAAACCTCAAATGCTATTATAAACTTATTTTAGTTAAAAAGTGTTTTGACTATTACTTTCGAATTATTATTTGAGTTTGAAAGAAGAAGATAAAATACTCTATAACTATAATAGGTTTTTCTAATTGTTTTTTTTGTGTAAAGAATTTGGTATAGTTATTATAATTAGACTATAATATACATATACATATTAGACTATTTATACATATATATATTTTAATTATTACGCACCCTAAACTTATAATACCCATCTCCTTGTTCGGGGGTTAAAAACACACAACAGTAAGCGTAATTCAAAATCATTGGCAGCAGTGTTCCTTGACCATAGACAACTGCATACTCACCTTCTTGACAGACTGTTTTATTATTTAGTTTCCATGTCAACGTAATTTCCGTTCTTTATTTTGGGTACCTTGGATTACATTATTACAATTTTCGTAAGGACCTACAATTAAAAATAAAACTGCCCATGTTACTCACTGATAATGTAATAATCTATAGGTGAAAGAATTTTTAAAAACAAACAAACAAATATTTTATTATTTTTTATTCAAATCTTTCCTCTTTATAAATTTTATTTTATTATTTTATCATTTTAATTTTATATTTATTTAATATATACATATAAAATAATTACATAAAAATAATTTATATATACATAAATAAATAAATAGTATATCCATCCATACCAATATATAACAGTGAAACTTTGTCTGTTTGTTTATTTGTTTGTTTGGGAAGCTTTCATGTGATAACGGCTGGGCGGATTTTGATGAAATTTGGAATGGAGATAGCTTATACCCTGGAATAAAATATAAGATACTTTTTATCCCGGAATTGAAAGTTTTCAAGAGAATACAGAAAAAACTGGAAAAATGTTGATTACTCGCTGAAAGAAACGGTTGCCATGGAAACGAAATAACAAATATGTCAAAAAACATCAAGAGCATCGGTGCTACACTTACTTTTACAAATTGAGGTATTGTCATAATACCTCAATGCTTTTGGTTTTTAATATCCTTGAAACACATATATTTTTTTGCAATAAACAGTAGTCCGTGCGGACCTACTCGCGGGTGGGAAAGCTAGTTTAAGATAATAGCAACAACAAAGGAAACAAAAAATGTAATGTTTCTGGTTGGTGTCAAGTATAGTATTGACTATTTCCAGGTCAGTTAGTCGGGTAGACATGTAGTCGAGTAGTAACAAAACGTGTTGGACAGTAGGGTACTCGTAGATTGGTCGATTGAGGGATTGGGTTCTAAAGTGATTTGTTGAGTTGGGTTGGGGGATTTAGGAGTAGGGGAGGGTTCTGGGGGAGGAGGGTTGGCAGTTGGGGATTTAAGAGTAAGGCAAAAGTAATAATGTATCAATCTGGCTGGAAATAAATAACTACGGGTTACTAGAGTTTATTATAATTTTAAACTGCAGCTAAATAGGACCAAATTAATTTTTAAAATTCGCTGGCGTAACAACATAGGTGGGTGCCCCATACTTCCACCGCTGCAGTCATAGGCACTAGACACGCACTAGTCATCCATACCAATATATAAAAGTTTTTTTTATATATGTAATGACTTACCACGGTATTGTAGTGCCTCATTAAAATTACAATCTAGCCTTAAGACTAACAAGTAATTTAACTTTAACCTAAGCTGCTAAGTAGAGTATAAATTAAGAATGTGTCCAATTACACTTTTCTTAATGTCACTATTTAAGGGGAAGTCACTTTGTTCTTGTGTTCATTTGATTTGCACTTATTGATACTACATTGGTGTCAATTCTGTTGTCCACTCACTAAAACTAAACTAAAACTAAATTTAGTGTAGAGATTCTTAAAACCTATTTGATAATTTCAAGTAAACTAAATAAAGGACTTGCAGGGGAAGAGTGTGTTGTTTGTGCAAGGCCAAGGGCGGGGAAGGGGTGGGGAGATTAGGGGGGAGGGGGATAGGGGCGATTAAGGGAGGGTGGGGTAAGTTATAAAAAAGTGTAGGGTGGGTTGGGGTATGTGAAGGGAGGATGAGGTAAGTTTGGAAAAAGTGAGGGCATTGTAGGGGGAAGTGAGGGGAGTATGGGGGTAAGTCGGGAGAGGGTTGGAGTGAGGGTGGAGAAAGTTTGATAAAAGTAAAGGACCGGTGGAGTAAGTAAAAAAAAATGTAAGGCGAGGGTAGGGTATGCAAGGAAAATGTGAATGAAGGATGAGGGAAGTTGGAAAAAAGTTAGGGGAGAGTGTGGTAAAACTCTCCCCCTTGATTCTCCCACCCTCCCCTCACTTTAGCCAAACTTACCCTACCCTCCCCTCACATTTTTCCCACCTTACCCTCTCATCCCCTCACCCTCTCCTTATTTTTGCCTAACTTACTCCACTATCCCCTCACATTTATCCTTTTTCCCCACCTGTCACCTCACATCCTCCCCTACCCTCCCTCTACTTTCCTCACCCTGCCCTCACTTCCCTCAAACCATTCCCAACTTACCCCATCCTCCCCTCACTTTTTCCAAACTTACCGTACCTTCCCCTCACTTTTTACCAACTGCCCCCACCCTCTTCACACTTCCCCCCCACCCTCCTCCGACTTTTCCCACACACCCCTCGCGTTTTTTTATCATCCCACTCCCCCTACTCTTCTCCCCACCCCTAATTCCTCCCCCCCACCCCCGGCATCTTCCACGCTATAGCCCGTGCATTATACAACACCCCCCAAGTCCTTTAGTTCCGTCGCAGAACTTAAATTTAGTCGGAAAGCTAAATGTAGGCTACTTTTTGTTACAAAATAGTCTGTTTGACAGGACTAAAATTAAATTTAGCGTAGTTTAGTCTAGTTGGGATCAACAGAATAGACACCAATGTCACTATCATATTACTAAACTAACTCAAATGGTTTTGTCCGTTTGAGTCTTCTCACGAAGCCCGTGTTGTCGAGGAGCTGGATAGCCTCGACGTTCACGTGATGATGAAGTCTTCGTTCGTGAGCTTCGGCAACTTTTTAATAACCTTAGTAACGAGATCCACCTTCAGGTCCCGATGGAGGTCGTTACTGCTGATGTACCAGGGTGCTTTTACGATGCCTATGATTACTTTATTTAATTGAACTATGACTGATTACATACTGATTACTGATTACATACTAGATATCCCGCCTGTGACTTCTGCCGTGCGGACTACAGTTTATCGCGAAAAAAAAGGACCTAAAAGTTCTTCTAGTATATAAAAACCAATTCAAAAATAGGTATAGCACCAATGATCTTGAAGTATTTTGAAATACTTGTTATTTCACTTCCATGGCAAACGTTTCTTATAGCGAGTAATCAACATTTTTCCAGTTTTTTCGCGGAAATTTACAATTTTCCGGGATAAAAAGTATCCCATGTTTTATTCCAGGGTAGGTATAAGCTATGTCCGTTCCAAATTTTATCAAAATCCATCCATCTGTTATCGCGTGAAAGCTCCCCAAACAAACAAACAAACAATCAAACAGACAACGTTTCACTCTTCTATATTGGTATGGATAGTACTTTTAACCTAAAAAAATGTCCATGCGTGCGAAGCCGCGGGTACAGCTAGTATTTACCTAAATCCATTATCGTACGTTCAAAAAATTATTCATTTATATTATTTCTTCCTCTGTTTTTATAAACTTCTATGACCACAGACTAATTCACTCACTGACAGAATTAGATCCCATAAAATAGAGAGAATGGAATAAAATGTCGTAAGGAAAAGTTGGAGGGAAGGTTTCAAAACTAATAAGAAAAATACACAAGGAAGCTAAATAAACACATAAATGAATAATATCCTTACGTCAGATTTCTGCGCCTCCTCATACAACCTGTTTTCATCGGCCCAGGGGCGGGACACTTTACCGACCGCCACCGCGAACTTCACTGCGGGTAGCTTGCCTACACTCATGTCCCAGAAGCAGTGGCCGGCTGGAGAAAATTGCGTTATCTCTAGTCAAACATTATTATTGGCCAAGCAAAGTGAGGTCTCCAAAATCGTCGTATGGATGTATGATTGTGTGATTGTTCGTTCGAGGATAACTTTAGAACTGTTGATCCAATCTTCATGAGTTATATAGTTAGTTAACAATAATAATTTTGCCTGGGGAAGTACCCTCCTTTGTCAGATATTCAACCGTCAAGCAGTTAAGTAGTGTACACATTTCTGTGTCTCGGTTTGAAGGGCAATGTTTCCAGCAAAATGACTCGGCAATGTTTGATGGTTGACACTGTAACTGCTATGAGCAGGCGTGACTTTAACCATCAGGCAAGCGACCTGCTATGAGCAGGCGTGACTTTAACCATCAGGCAAACGACCTGCTCAACTCGTGACTCAAAGAAATAAAAAAAATTACAGGCTTTTGCATGGCCTGAATGCGTATGGGGTTAATTTTTGAGAAAATCATAATATAATATCATAAAAATTGGTTGAGATCGTACAGTGCAAAGTTCAACATTCTAGTCAGATTTGCCAAAAGGCTCCACTTTTTTGACAGAATTCATATGTAGAGTGAGTTTTTTTAACAGTTATCCCTATGGCAGCTTTAACAAACGTTAGAGGTAGGAAGCTGTGTTCTTAGAAATACATACAGAGGTTTCCAAACGTAAGTCGCATGTCATTTTTATATTGTTGATACAACTTCATTGACTGGACTCCCGGACGTTATAAATGAATGAACGAACATAAAAATCTGATGGGAATCGTCGGAAATAATGATGTTGTATCACAAAGAATACGATTTTCATCATCATATATATTTTATGACGAGCGATCTTTGCCACCTCCATTCACCGACTTCCTGCGATGGCTTGCTTGTTTGTGGTCGCCATTCGAGAACCTTTATTCCCCAACGGTTGTCAGTTCTGCGAACTATATGGCCTGCCCATTGCCACTTAAACTTGCAGACTCTGAGAGCTATGTCGGTAACAAATCTTCTACGGATTTCCTCATTTCGGATTCTATCACGTAGTGAAACACCGAGCATAGCTCTCTCCATTGCGCGCTGCGCAACTTTGAGCTTGTGTATGAGACCAATAGTTAGCGACCACATCTCAGTGCCGTATGTCATCACTGGCAACACGCACTGATTATAAACTTTCGTCTTGAGGCTCTGTGGTAACTGCGACGAGAAGATATGGCGTAATATACCAAACCCTGCCCTTCCGAGTTGGATTCGTCGGTTGACCTCTTTGTCGAAGTTGGATCTACCCAGTTGGATCATCTGACCCAAGTAGATATAGTGATCAACAGCTTCGATAATATCGTTCCTAACATAAACCGGCATGGGTACGACATGGGCATTTGACATGATGTTCGTTTTGCCCATGTTCATTTTAAGACCCACCTGTTGGGAAACAATATTGAGGTCACTGAGCATTGTGCTTAGGTCTTCCAGGGTTTCAGCTATGATGACTGTATCATCAGTAAATCGAAGGTGAGTGATGTATTCGCCATTGATTAACACTAGATCCATTCCAGTTCAGCTTGAATATATCTTCCAGTGCAGAGGTGAACAGTTTCGGAGAAATATTGTCTCCCTGTCTCACCCTTTTTTTGAATAGAATAGAATTCGTGCTCTGATCCTGAAGACGAACTGTCATTGTGGCCTTGCTGTTTACACTTCAAAACTTTGATGTACCGGTAATCAATCTGGCACCGCTGTAATAACTGTAGCACTGCCCTGGTCTCGACTGAATCAAAGGCTTTCTCGTAGTCCACAAACGCTAGACATAGTGGCCAATTATACTCTTTGGTATTTTGTATAATCTGCGTAAGCGTATGGATCTGGTCTACGGTGCTGAAGCCATTCTGGAATCCAGCTTGTTCGGGAGACTGAAAGTCGTCAAAACTACGAGCGAGACGATTTGTAACTACTCTCGAAAACAGCTTATACACGTGGCTCAGCAGCGAAATTGGCCTATAATTCTTCAAGAGGGTTTTATCACCTTTCTTAAAATATAAAACCAATACGTTCCTGTACCACGCCTCTGGCGTAGTACCCTCGAGGATGACGGAGTTAAACAGCTTCTGAAGGACTTTAAGTACTGATGTTCCACCCAGTTTCAGTAGCTCTGTCGTTATTCCGTTCTCCCCTGGTGCCTTGTTGCTCTTAAGCTGTTTGAGAGCCATTCTGGACTCGTATAGGCTGACGTCCAGGATATCTTCGGTATAATGTTAGGTCAAACGGGCTCTTGCATCGCTAGTCGTGCTAGGAGGACTACGCGATGATGTGTATAATTGTCAATAGAACTTCTCGGGGTCACTCAAAATCTCTGGCTTCGACGAAACGAAGCTGCCACTGTCAGTTTTCAGCTTCGTCAACAGGCTTTCCCGATAGACAGATCTCTTGCGAACACTTTGGAGCCCTTGTTGCGCTTTATTGCGTTCCGAATACAAGTAGTATTATACGAACGCAAATCGTATCGCATAGACTTTGAGATCTGTTTATTAAGCAAGCTGTAACTCGACATATCCACTGAAGACTGCAGCCTCATCTCGCCCCGTTCTGCCATAAGTTTGAGTGTATGCTCAGAGAGTTTCTGTGTTCTAATTTTGCGGGGGGGTCTTAAAAAACTCCGACCCGACTGCGTGGACAATTTCCACCAGCCCGTTGTTTAGTTCGTCCACTGTATCGCATTCGGTAAGGATTTGGAAAGCGATTTTGGAGCTCCAACTGAAAGCTCTCAGAGTTTTGGATTTGTGCAGGACTTGTGCGAAGAGTAGATCTCATCAATCGAGACCTCTTCAGCTTAACGTTGATATTCAATGAGCTTCTTACCATGCGGCGATCACTGCCGGTCTTAACACTGTTGATCACAGAGACATCATTGAATATATGCCGATTGCTCGTCAAAATGAAATCTATCTCGTGCTTATGACCGCTGGCGTGCAGCCACATCTATTTCCTGGAGGGGCGTTTCTTGAAAAAGGAGTTCATCATAAAGAGTCCTTTCTTCTCCATGAAGACGGCCAATCACTGACCACTTTGGTTCCGCTGTCCAAATCCAAACTGCTCCACTCTCAGTTCATCGCCATTCCTCAGCCGTGCGTTGAAGTTCCCCATCACCACTGTGAAGTGTGTTTTTGGAGCATGGCATTAGAAATGTTGTCATACGTAGCCTCCATTTCATCGTCCGGGCGTTTTGATTGTGGAGTTTTGATACTATTTTACACTACGAATAAATTAAGTAAAGAAGCGTTCTGGACACACACAATACTTATTTTGTACGTAACGCTTCTTTAAGTCAAATCTTTTCATGTACCGATTCCGAGTAGAATAACGCATAGGAAAAGGAAATACCTTTATGACTCGACTATCTTATAAAAACACGTTAAACCATGGTTTTAGCATGATATGATTTATTTGTCTCTTTTATTGATCTTCTTCCTAAACGTAAACATGGTACGGTTATGACTGACCTGATAGAACGATATTATTTCTTATGAGAGAGCCTCCACATATCTGCTTGAACGGGCGTGTGGTCTTGGTGTAGATTCCTGCATGCCAAGGCACCTCTCCAAGTTTGGCTCTCGTTTTGCCCTTGTAAAGTTGCTTTTTGTCTAAAGCTACTGTAGCTTTTATATTTGAGGCCACTGTGCCGCATCCTGTAGGAAAATGTTCTTTTTATTATTATAATTATTTTCTTGTTTACATTAATCTGTTAAATGTATGCTGTTAAATTTTATTCTTACGATAAGCCTTGAGAGTGTGTTGGTTATTTTGTAATACTACATTCAGGATATAACAATGTGCAATTCGCACTGTGAAGGCAATAATTATTACAATGTTGTCGACGGTGGTAAACTCCTAAAACAATACGGAATGATGACGTAGAATATAAACCATACTACAATATTATAAAATACAAAAGTAACTCTGTCTGTACGTTACCATTTTACAACTAAGTGGCTGAAACAATATTGATGGTCATGGATGAACTCCATGGTCAAACCGTCTGAACAAACTGAATTCCGAAAAAGCTTTGGCATTGTAGACCACATCCATACGCTCCGGCAGATTATACAGAAGACCGAAGAGTATAAATTGGCCACTATGTCTAGCGTTTGTGGGTTACGGGAAAGCCTTTAATTCAGTCGAGACCTGGGAAGAGCTACGGTCATTACAGCGGTGCGAGATTGACTATCGGTACATCGAAGTGTTGAAGTGTTTGTACAGCAAGGCCACCATGACAGTCCGTCTTCAGGATCAGAGCACGAATTCTATCCAGTTGCCAAAAGCGGTGAGACAGGGAGACGTAATTTCTCCGAAACTGTTCTCCTCTGCACTAGAAGATATATTCCACCTCTGCACTGGAAGATATATTCAAGCTTTTGAACTGGAATGGATATGTGTTAACATCAAAGGCGAATACATCACTCACCTTCGATTTGCTGACGATATAGTCATCATGGCAGAAACCCTGGAAGATCTAAGCACAATACTCAGTGACTTCAATATTGGTTCCCAACAGGTTGGGTCTTAAAATGAACATGGTCAAGACAAACATCATGTCAAATGCCCATAATTATGCCATACCTTCTCTTCGCAGATACCGCAAAGCCTCAAGACGAAAGTTTATAATCAGTGCGTGTTGCCAGTGTTGACATACGGCACTGAGACGGGGTCGCTAACTATTGGTTTCATACACAATTTCAGAGTTGCGCAGCGTGCAATGAAAAGAGCTATGCTCGGAGTTTCACAACGTGATAAGATCCGTAACGAGGAAATCCGTAGAAGGACCAAGGCTCTCAGTTCTTAGAATTTTTTGGGGAGTAAAGGTTCTCGAATGGCAGCCACGAACAAGCAAGTGAAGTGTAAGGAGACCCAACACGATGGACGGATGACATTGTAGCCATCGCAGGGATTCGGTGGATAGAGGCGGAACAAGACCGTTCGTTGTGGCGCTCTTTGGGGGAGGCCTATGGACTGCTAAAAGCTGAAATGATGAATGATGACCATCCAGACTAGTTAAGGTATATTAAAAAAAAACTCATTTTCGAAAGCAACCTCCCAAAAACAGTTTTTTTTAGTAGGTATATACGTTTCTCATTTTTGGCCAAAGATTTACTAACTATGAGTCAGTTTTTTTGTCTCCTCGGTATCTTACTTTGTTAAGAGAAGTTTCCAACAGATGGATGGAAAGACGGACGGACGGACAGACGGACAGACAGACAGACGGACAGACGGACGGACAGACGGACGGATGAATTTAACAGCATTTCCACAACAATACAATTCAGTTTGATTAGTTTGGGCGTAAACCATAAAACATTCTTCAATAATTTTGCAATGCAGTGTACGTTTAGTAAAATTTGTCTAACATTATTAGTAATAATCTTGATTTATAGTAGTTTTTAAGGTCATGTGAAAAATTTCTGTCCACTAATCGGCATTATTGACAATATTTTCTACTTGCCAGATTCATTATTATCACTATTTATTTATTTATTTGTGGCCGTCTTTCCTTACACAGAATCCGCCATATTGAAACTATTCACGATTAGAAGTGAATACTGCACGCTGATTGGTTAAATTGAACATGGCATAATCAAGCACTGATCTGTCGGTGCCGTAAAGCATAAATTTTGTTTGTAATTTGATAGAATTGAATGGAAAGTTCTGACTTCAATGCTATTGACCACTGTTGACATAATAAAGCATTCATTTTATGTTTTATTTTGGTTATTGGCATTTTTTGACATTCAAAAAACAGGTATCTTTTTATGTTTTTTTTTTTCATTGGATTGGTAAAGAGTTGCATAAAGACAAATGTATAAAAGTGTATTTTGACCAAAGTGGCGATTGAAATGATTAAGCATTATAGTGACAATAATTAGTATTTATCTCTAGCAGCTTCTAATACTTTTAGCCCATGATAACTAGTCATAAATGCATTAACTATTCCACTTGATGCATTTATGCTTAGTAAATCTATATAATTTAATATTGTTTCGTAAGCTTTTAACCCAATCCTTCAATAATACATATCGTCACCTGTATCGCAAACTCACGTATCTGCACTTTTCACGAAAATGTTTTTTTAATGCGAAACAGTTTAAAATGCGGTGATACACACTGTGGCAAATTCTTGTATCTTTAGGTCTATTAGTTTTTGAGTTACGATAGCAGTAAATAGGCGAATATGTGCAAATTTTTATATTGTATCGTGGCATATTCTCGTAAGTGTAAATTAGACATCTTCTTACTACTGAGTGCCTGTGTTTGAAACGAGAAAATGCCCATTGCACAACAAGCGAATATTGAACAATTCATGTTTTTGTTGCCATCTTTCATTATAGTAAGGATTGATGAGTTGACCTTGGTAAACTAGCGTAGATGGCAATGCTAAATGACTAAAGGACCAAAGGGTCCATGGTAAAAAATTAGCAATAGGGATGGTAACAAAAAAAAACAAGTCCTATTGTCTTGTTATTTGTACCTCTTAATTACATTAAATATTTAAATGTTTTAATTGTGGCAATTAATACATTTTCAATGGAATTACAAATTGTTTTATTCGTTTTCATACTAAATTCACTAGTTTGCATATAAAAAACAGAACAAAAACAATTAACCGCTCACATGCAGTCAAACGTGACATTTCAAAATGACGGGATGGTCATCTGCTGAGCTGTCAAAATGGAAGGGGGAAACCCATCTGCCGGCATCTACCTTGCGTAAACAAACCGTTTTTATGACCGCTTCATACGGTTATTTATTAAACAAACTACTGTTCTGTGTAGCTAATATAATATACAATATATACAATAGATTTTCAGCGTTATTTTAATACATCTCTATTCAAAATATTTATAAAAACGCTGATAGTTGAAGAAAAGTCAAAATATATGGATTGATATTTTCAACATTTTTTTGTTCGAGATCTTCAGCGATAACCTATAGTTTTTATATGTATTTAGGACCGCTACAGATGTACCTTTCCAACAGATAAAAAAATAAAACGAAATAGTACAGTTTTTTTTTAATAATCGACTAAAATCGAAATAAAATTGCGCAAAAATCATGCATGATGTTAAAAATTATTTATGGAAAATCTAGAGCTTATAAGTTAAATTTAAAGTTAATATTGTGTTGCTACATATTATTACTAGTAACTTAGATTAAATAAAGAGCCCTAAAATCCCTAACTTTTAAATAAATCGATAACATGTTCGACTGGCAACTAGAGAAGCATGACGCAATCGGGCTTTAATTATTTTGTAACTAAAGAAGCTTTATTCATATGAATGATTTAATCAATAGAGTTTGAAACAACTTTGATTATTTTAATATATAACACTTGTTATCCCATGAACTTAGGCTTATTTGCAGAATTTGCAAAATATTTGAATGGTAACATTTTTTTTCAGAGTCGTGCGTCGCGGTATATTTTTTCTTAAGTTGGATTGAGTCTTTTTCTGAGACTATGGCATTTTACTCGGTAGCTACATGATATTACTAGTACCGTAGATTAAATAAATGGCCCTCCATACGATAAAACTTGAATAAATCGAAAATAAATGAACACTTAAACCTTGGCCTCCACAGAGGTATGATGCAATCGGGTTTTTTTTATTTGGCAACCGTAGAGACTTGGCGCATTTAAGCGGACGGTGCAAAGTAGCGAATATGATACATACGTCAGTGTACTAAAGGCTTAAAGTGGATTGACAAAAAAAAACTATGCAGTTGTAATGTCGCGATTCTGCATTATTAAGCTATACGAGTTTATCCCAGTTTTTTTTTTGGTTTCACCAAACCAAAAAAAAAAAAGAAGTTTGTTCTTTCAATCTATATTACTATAATAAAACTGTAAATGGGCTCAATCTGAACATTAAAGATTTTTTGAAAATATTAATTCAGATAAACTTCAAAATCGTTATGGAGTGCAAAAAGGTTATTTTTTATTTTTTGTCTGTCTGTCTCTTTGAACACGCAACACGCTGAAACTACCAAACGGATTTTGATGCAACTTGGCACAATCATAGCTGATGTTATGGATTAACATTTAAATACTTTTTATCCCGAATAAATAAAGGGTTCCCGCAGGATAAGGGTTGAAAGTTATTTAAAAGAACACGTATCACGCTGAAACTACTGGACGGATTTTGATGTAACTGGTCATAGTCAAAGTTTATATTATCTGTTAAAATTTAGAATACTTTTACTCCTGAAAAAGTAAAGGACTTTTAAGGGATAAGGGTCCAAAGTTTATGTTAAATAAAGTAATAAATATCCGTTGAAATAACGGTACCAAATTTCGTTGTTTGCTTCACGTAACAAGTGGCCAGGCGGTAACATACGTGGATTTGTAATCCAAACGTCCGTGGATCGAAACCACGCGCTTCTAGGAATTTTTTGCTCCATAATTAAAAGCATTTACATATCTTATGCGTTATTTTTACAAAGCGACGGGTGTTATAAGTTTAGGGTATGTATCACGTGTGTGTGTGTGTGTTTGTGTGTGTGTGTGTGTGTGTGTGTGTGCGTGTGTGCGTGAGTGCGTGTTGGTGTGTGTGTCTGTGGCATCGTAGCTTCAAAAAAGTCTGTACAAAGAAGATAATTAAGGTTTGATTTAAAAACTGGGTAACTTGGTATCTTAGGGCCTGGCGCGCACTGCCTTGCGGTGGAACGCGGTGCGTTTATTCTACCGTTTATTACATATTGTTTTATATACGTTTATTTCACCGCAATACGTGCACTTCTATGACACTCCTTACTTCACAGAATATGCGTTATAAAAACGCAAGGCAGTGCGCGCTAGCCTTATATCGATAATTAGATGCCGAGCAATCGATAAAAAACTACTTGACGTCTGAACGAATTTTGAAGAAATGTACTTAGTATAATATTGTACTTTATAGGTACTTTTGGTCCTGGAATAACACGTGTGGGCTACTTTTAAATGAAACGACCACGCGGGCAAAGACGCGGGTACAGCTAGTATAATATACAAATATATATAAAAATTCAAAATAGGTCCTTGGAAACTATTTCAAAAGGGCAAAAACGTGTTTTTTCCTTGTTATTTTGCCATCATGTAAAATTTGTTCTTTTGCAGAATCATGTCTTTGCCATACACGTGACGATATGATAAGTGCATCAACTACTTCACATAAATATGTCTTAATTTGAGGAAATAATACAAATATAGCCAATTTGTTGCAACATTATTCAAGAAAGTTTTGATAGAATAAAATATATTTTCCAATAAGTCATTTATTTAAGTAAGAATATAATATATATATATCTAGACAAGTACGAAGAGGATTCTTCCTCGTCATCATGATCATCATCATCATCATCAGCCCGTGCTCGTCCACTGCTGGAAATAGGCCTCTCCTAATGAACGCCACAGAACCCGATCTTCGGCTCCTCTCATCCAGTTTCTGCCTTTCGCAGGTCGTCACTCCACCTGACTGGTGGGGGTCCTACACTACGTTTGCCAAAACGCAGTCTCCACTAGAGAACTCGTCTACCCCAGCGGTTGTCTTTCGAGAAATGTTACCAGCCCTTTGCCACTTCAGCTTGCTAATCCTTTGAGCTATGTCGATGACTTTGGTTCTCTGGCGGATTACCTCGTTTCTGATTTTATCCTTCAGAAAACTCCGAGCATAGCTCTGTCCATAGCTCGTTGAGCGCTTTAAATTTGTGGACAAGCCCCATTGTTAGTGTCCACTGTCCATGTCTCAGCTCAGTATGTCACATGCATTTAATTTTCTTTTGCATTTGACTTTCGTCTTCAGGCACTGTGGAATGAACGACGAGAAGACCTGACGAAGTTTTCCGAATGTCGCCCAGCCCAACTGAATTTTTCTGTTGGCTTCCCTATCGAAGTTGTGTCTACTCAATTGCAGAGTTTGCCCAGATATATTCATTAACAACTCCCCTTGAAGTTGTTAATGAATACGTCTCATCCATTCTACATCCCATTGATGACTACAGGTTTCGGGGTAATAAGATCGTTAAATATGATCTTAATCTTGTCTAAGTTCATCCCGAGACCAATTTGTCGAGAAGCACGAGCCAGGCCGTTCACTATTTGCTCAAGTTCCTCCAGCGATTCCGCCGTAAGGACTATATCATCGGAAAATCTTAAGTGTGAGATGTACTCGCCGTTTATATTTATGCCCTACCCTTTCCAGTCCAGTGTCCTAAACATATCTTCCAAGGCGTTCGTGAACAGTTTCGGGGATATGACATCCCCTGTCTCACTCCCCTGCGCAACTAGATATGTTTAGACTGCTGGTTCTGTACTTGAACACTCATAGTAGCGGCGTCATACAGACATCTCAGCACTTCGATATACCGCCAGTCCACTTGGCATCGCTGTAGTGACTCCAATACAGCCCAGGTCTCTACGGAATCAAAGGCCTTTTCATAGTCCACAAAAGCAAGACACAGGGGCTGATTATACTCTTCGGACTTCTCTATAATCTGCCTCACTGTGTGTATGTGGTTTATGGTACCAAATCCTCTATAAAACCCGGCCTGCTTCGGAGGCTGAAACTTCTTGCGAGACGATTTGTGATGACCCTCGAAAACAGCTTATAGACGTGGCTTAGGAGTGAGATGGAACGGTAGTTTTTCAGGAGGGTTTTATCACCCTTTTTGTGAAATAAAACTACTTTACTCCTGTTCCACGCCTTTGGAGTTCTCTCAGTCTTCAGAGCAGAGTTAAACAACTTTTGAAGCTCTCGAAGTATAGGTTTACCTTCAAGAACTCCGAAGTGACTCCGTCCTCATCTGGGGCTTTTCCATATTTAAGCTGTCTGAGCGCCATCCCAATTTCATCTAGGCAGATTTCTGGCAGGTCTTCCGTGTAGTGGCGAGTAAGAGTGGCTCGGGTATTTTCTGCAATAGGGCCGGGTTTTGAAGCATGCCACTCATACAATCGGTCATAGAAGTTTTCTATCTCAGCTAAGATCTCCGTTTTTGAAGTTACGGTTTAGCCACTTGAATTCCTAAGCTTTGCCAGATGCGAGCGCTTCAACTGCTGGGCGAACACTTTTAACCCCCAATTTTGCTCAATCGTCTTTTCGATTTGGGGTGTGTTGGAGCATCGGAGGTCACGTCGCACCAGTTTACTAATGTAAAATTGAGCGCTCGTTTTTCTGACGGCGTAGCTTGCGTAACTTTCCATCTGTTCTCCATAAGCCAGAGAGTCTCAGCCGAGAGCTTGGACTTCGGGCCCGTACGTTGCAGCTGGCAAAACTTCACAACCTCTTCCCTCACTTGTTGGAGACCTTCGTCTATGTCCTCTGTGGTTTCCAAAGCAGCGAATCGATTTGTAGGTGGAGCTGAAATTGCTCTGATCCCACAATGGTTTGAAGCAGGTTAGGACGAAGCGTAGACTTCATCATTTGACATCTTTCCAGCTTGTAGTTGATATTCAGAGAGCCTCAGATAAGTCGGTGATTGCTACCGATATTAAACCTGCTAATCACTGAAACATCTCTGAATCTCATATTTTTTTCTGCTTCTTGTCTGTAATAATGATATCAATCTCATTTTTTGTCTCGCCATCGGGACTTTGCCACGTCCACTTTCTTTGGGGCTGTTTCTCAAAGAAAGAGTTCATCATGTACAGTCCTTATTTTTCCAAGAAATTGACGAGCATTTGCCCCCCTGTGATTCCTACTTCCATAACCGTGTGGACCTACCTTCGATTCACCGCAAGTCTGTACTCCCACTTTGGCGTTGAAGTCCCCCATGACAATGTTGTAGTACGCTTTAGTGGTATTATGGAGCGTTGAAGATGTCTTGATACATATCTTCCACTTCATCGTCCGAGTGTTTCGAGGTCGGTGCATAAACCTGCACAACCTTGAGACTGTATCTCTCGGTAAGCGATGAGTTGGTATTCCACTTCGTTACATCCCTCTTCCTCGTATCTTGTCCAAATTATTATTTTTCTGCACATATTTTCTTCTCATGTTTGCATGAAAGAAAAATACAATTTTGTAGGTAAACAAAAAAATATTGCGACATTTATAAATAAAGACAGTTGTATTTATTTATATTAATCAAGACAACATTAATTTGGTAAGTTTACAAAAAAACAGACAGTTATATATGAAGACAGTTGACTTTATAATAAAGACAACTTTCATTTGGTAAGTAAACAAAAATATATATTATAAACAGATATTAATAAAGACAGTTGTCGTTATTTATATTAATCAAGACAACATTAATTTGGTAAGTAAACAAAAAACAGACAGTTATATATAATGACAGTTGTCTTTATTTATATTAAACAAGACAACATTAATTAGGTAAGTAAACAAAAAAACAGACAGTTATATGTAAAGACAGTTGACTTTACAATAAAGACAACTTTAATTTGGTAAGTAAACAAAAATATATATTATAAACAGATATTAATAAAGACAGTTGTCTTTATTTATATTAAACAAGACAACATTAATTGGGTAAGTAAACAAAAAAACAGACAGTTATATGTAAAGACAGTTGACTTTACAATAAAGACAACTTTCATTTGGTAAGTAAACAAAAATATATATTATAAACAGATATTAATAAAGACAGTTGTCTTTATTTATATTAATCAACACAACATTAATTTGGTAAGTAAACAAAAAACAGACAGTTATATATAAAGACAGTTGACTTTATAATAAAGACAACTTTCATTTGGTAAGTATACAAAAATATATATTATAAACAGATATTAATAAAGACAACTTTAATTTGGTAAGTAACTAAAATAAACAGTAAGATAAAATTAATTTTAATTTAAAATTATGCGTGTATTTCATTGAACAATTATATTGAACTAATACATAATCGACTGAATGGAAAACTGTATAGGCTGTATTCATTTCCATAATGAAATCTGATTAACATTGATTTTCATTGCAAAAACTAACGTCAGTATTTGTAAAGCTCTAGGAAAATTAATTGAATTTGAAATTGTGAGTTTATTTACTTGAACTAAAAAATAATCTGCTTAAGCTGTATTCGTTGCCATAAAGAAAACTGAATACCTTTGATTTAACTTGCAAAAACTCGTACCTAAATGCTATCTAAAATTTACTTACGTTTCTGTTTTTATGGCTGAGGCTAAGTTAATACCTGTTACTATCTGCTTAAGTTGTTATCAATAAAAAAAAAAAAAAAAAAAAAAATACAATCCACTTCGTTAGAAAAAATTACCGCGTAAATCTTGCTGCAACGTACGCGTGTCCGGCTCGGTTCTCTCGTGTTACGCCAGTCACGGACACAAAATGTCTCTTCACTATAGAACCGCCTTGCTTAGCATAAACGAACTATCTTGTACATATAGTGCGATCTCAATTGTATAACCACATAAATCAATTATGAACGCCAAAAATAATAACCATAGAGATTACAAGAAAGAAACGCACTAACTCAAAACATAGTGCAGTGACTAGCAAGCTACTGAATTCCAGAAAACAAGATTGTACCAACTTTATTATATAGTGCGTTCTTGATTAGTAAAACTGCAATCGAAGTCTTAGCAAATGCGTTTAAGAAAACTGAAAAACTGTTAGCTTAAGCGTGGCAGAACGCCTATTCGTATTTATATTTTCATATCAGCTAAGAGTGTATAGATATTATGATTAAAAGCATTTAGTATGTATGTATGTAACTATGTCCTGGAATTTTGCAATCAATATTTCACCCACTTTCGTTAAAGCTATCGGGCTGAAATTTGGCACACACGTTTGGTTCTCATGACATTTTATGGCTACTGCATAAAAGCTTTTTTTATTATTTATACTTATTTATCTTCTACTTTTGATAGGAACTGACGAATATTGTTGGAGATAATAACAGGAACGTCTACAAATTAAACACTAGAGTGCCGCGTGAGCTATAATATTGGTGTAGTAGCCCATGTTGTAATATACTAGGTGGACAGTTCAAACGGGAACTGGAGAGAAAGTAACCTCAATATTGAAGCAAGCCTAAGAAACGTACAAACAAACAAACATACCTACAACCCATACACATAACCCTCTGCAGTTGGGTAACAAAAAGCGAATGATTCCTGTGAGTAAAACTTGATATCTTCAATATTGTGAATCCTTTGACTCCAGGACCCGTCTAAACTCTCCGCCGTGTATATGTTTTTAATTTCGCGTGCCTGAACATAATCGTCAAGTGTATTTCTCCAATACTCAATGCTTACTCCCGCTAGTAGTGTACCGACCTCCAAGACACAAATAAGTCGGAGTAAATAGACATTCATTTTGACAGACCACGCGTGTAGCCCGCGCATTTTTTTCTTTTGATTGTCCAAAGCGGGAAGTTGAGGTATGATAATATGATAATAATTTTATTTTTTATAGTAATCAAACCTGAGCATATTGCGATATAATCCCAATGTCCATCGATGCACCGCATAATATTGAGAGGCGTCGTGGAATAGTAATCAAACCTGAGCATATTGCGATATAATCCCAATGTCCATCGATGCACCGCATAATATTGAGAGGCGTCGTGGAATAGTAATCAAACCTGAGCATATTGCGATATAATCCCAATGTCCATCGATGCACCGCATAATATTGAGAGGCGTCGTGGAATAGTAATCAAACCTGAGCATATTGCGATATAATCCCAATGTCCATCGATGCACCGCATAATATTGAGAGGCGTCGTGGAATAGTAATCAAACCTGAGCATATTGCGATATAATCCCAATGTCCATCGATGCACCGCATAATATTGAGAGGCGTCGTGGAATAGTAATCAAACCTGAGCATATTGCGATATAATCCCAATGTCCATCGATGCACCGCATAATATTGAGAGGCGTCGTGGAATAGTAATCAAACCTGAGCATATTGCGATATAATCCCAATGTCCATCGATGCACCGCATAATATTGAGAGGCGTCGTGGAATAGTAATCAAACCTGAGCATATTGCGATATAATCCCAATGTCCATCGATGCACCGCATAATATTGAGAGGCGTCGTGGAATAGTAATCAAACCTGAGCATATTGCGATATAATCCCAATGTCCATCGATGCACCGCATAATATTGAGAGGCGTCGTGGAATAGTAATCAAACCTGAGCATATTGCGATATAATCCCAATGTCCATCGATGCACCGCATAATATTGAGAGGCGTCGTGGAATAGTAATCAAACCTGAGCATATTGCGATATAATCCCAATGTCCATCGATGCACCGCATAATATTGAGAGGCGTCGTGGAATAGTAATCAAACCTGAGCATATTGCGATATAATCCCAATGTCCATCGATGCACCGCATAATATTGAGAGGCGTCGTGGAATAGTAATCAAACCTGAGCATATTGCGATATAATCCCAATGTCCATCGATGCACCGCATAATATTGAGAGGCGTCGTGGAATAGTAATCAAACCTGAGCATATTGCGATATAATCCCAATGTCCATCGATGCACCGCATAATATTGAGAGGCGTCGTGGAATAGTAATCAAACCTGAGCATATTGCGATATAATCCCAATGTCCATCGATGCACCGCATAATATTGAGAGGCGTCGTGGAATAGTAATCAAACCTGAGCATATTGCGATATAATCCCAATGTCCATCGATGCACCGCATAATATTGAGAGGCGTCGTGGAATAGTAATCAAACCTGAGCATATTGCGATATAATCCCAATGTCCATCGATGCACCGCATAATATTGAGAGGCGTCGTGGAATAGAAGTGAGGGCTCCGGCATCTAGGGTTGACCACAGTACCCGTAAACTCATATTCATTGCAAGCTCTGCTTGCGACGGCTCCGGAGTCAAGACAGCGATATTCAACTGAATCGTGAGGCTTCAGATGGCACTGAGCTATTAATATAAACAATAAATAAATAAGAGACTATTAACTATTACAGTATAATATCAAAATACTAGTAGTCTTATAAATCTAAATAACTGCAAAGGAGTGGAATGCCCTGCCCTCGTCAGTGTTTCCGGTAAATTATAACCCCGGTTTATTCAAGTCAAGAGAGAATAGGTATCTACTAGGCAAGCGTGCTACACCTTCGACCACATCATCGCTTTCCATCAGGTGAGATCGTGGTCAAACGATTGCCTAGTCCGTAATAATTTAAAAAAAAAACGAATCAATAAAGGTAATTTTCCACAATACTGAATATATTTTCTTCAGTAAAATCAATAAAATAAGAAATAAATTTAATCAAGAATGTGTATGTGTGAGACACCTTCCTGAAAAATATAGCGTGAGATAAATTTGATACTTACAGATACATTTAGGTATTTGTTCCGACCACATTCCATTATAGCAGTAGACTGAGTGAGGTCCATTCAATCCATACCCATGTTTACAGGTAAATTTGATGGTGACAAAGTCATACGCATCTCCTGGGACCATGTTATTTTTACCGGGTGTATTTGTGATGTATGTTCCGTTGTCTGGATATGGTGGCAATATGCAATTGCCTTTTAAGGGCCTAGAAAAAACAGTATTTTAAACTTTTGTATCAAACGCTAAACATAAAAGATTTAGGTACGCCTGGGTTGCCTGGGTATAAAATAAAGCAAGATAAAAGATTTAGGTACGCCTGGGTTGCCTGGGTATAAAATAAAGCAAGATAAAAGATTTAGGTACGCCTGGGTTGCCTGGGTATAAAATAAAGCAAGATAAAAGATTTAGGTACGCCGGGGTTGCCTGGGTATAAAATAAAGCAAGATAAAAGATTTAGGTACGCCTGGGTTACCTGGGTATAAAATAAAGCAAGATAAAAGATTTAGGTACGCCTGGGTTGCCTGGGTATACCAGTTAACCAGTTAATTTTGAATCGGCTTTAGAAGTTGTAGCCATACGTCGAAAGGTTCCTGAACATTCCAGTTTCAAGTTATTTTGACCTGATACTGATGGTTCTATTAGTTCTGAACTAAAAATATGATGACCTTGAACTATTTACGGGACAATTTCTAACAAAAAAATAATGCATGAAATTGGACTTCGCATTAATACAATACAACTAAGTACACATTTGGACTTTCATCCCCCCTCCCAAGGGAACCATGCTGAATTTTGGGACAAAAAATATCCATTGTCCTACCTCGTAGTACAAACTCAAATCATGCCAAGTTTAATTTGAATTAATTCAGTAGTTTTTACGTGATGGGCGAACAAGATACAGACAGAAAGATAAAAATATATATTCAAATTACAAGTATCTTCAATGTTCAGAATTTGATCTGATATAAAATCTAGATATAGATTTATTATAAGGACAATGACAATTGTCCTAGGGCAGGTACAGGTCGCGTCATGTAAAAAGAACGCAGGAAGAAGTGGAGGGGGTGTTTTTGCGCATGTGTACACTCGCACACAAAAGTACTAGGCCTATTGTTTTAAATAATTATTAATTAGCCTTCATGATTTGAGTTCAGCTTCGTACGAGTATATTGGTTATTGCCGCGCCGCACCTCATACTACCAAATAGTCCGATAAATTGCCTAATGCGCAGCCTAACCGCCAGTGTCCTTTTTACATGACGCGACCTATAGCGCAATTCTTTTTTCATCCCATCTATTCGAAAAACACTGTTTGGTTCCTCGAAAAGTGGGAGCAAAGTAGGTATTTTCTGTTCAAGACTTTCAGAGGGCAGGAATGACTTTTCGTGGCTCGTCGGCTCTTTCTGCCTCAGCTCGGCCATATCCATCCCAATCTATAAAAGTCAAACGTTGTCTGTTTGTTTGTTTGGAGAGTTTTCACGCGATAACGACTGGACGGATTTTGATGAAATTTGAAATGGAGACAGCTATACCCTGGAAGAAAACATTAAATTATTTTTATCCCGGTAAATTGTAAGTTTTCACATGACAACTGGGAAATGTTGATTACCTGCTGTAAGGAACGGTTTCCATGGAAACGAAATAACAAGTCTGTCAATAAACATCAAGAGCGATGGTGCTAAACATAATTTTGTATTATTGGTGGCACATTTCATTTTTTGCGCGGCATCAATGAAATTATCAAATATTCACAGTGTAACAAACAATATAATTATGTCACTATGTCGGACGGATATGTCACCTATCCTGGTTTGGACTGAGATACATTGCAAAATGTTGTTTTTCTTAGTAGTGCTTTTGTTATATTTTTTACGATTCTATAAACTAAAAATAAACAAAGCATAATATACAAACTTCAGCACAGTCAGGGAAATAACAAAATAGAAATAAAACTTGTTTCTTTTGCGCCGAGTTTGTACTTCAGTTTGTTTTTTGGCAGAAGAATACTAGGTAGGTACTCACGTTTTCCCGCCATCGTCGTCACTCGTAATACCTGTAAATTATTTTAAGGAACAAAGGTGGCAATTAGTAAATTATGACCAAGCGTTATGAGGCATAGTTTATCGTTTGGTCACCAACCTAGTTTTTTTTTGTTTAATGTTTAGATGCCAAGTTATTGTTACGGGAATATGTCTCAATGTACATATTCAAGCAAAGTGACAAGTGACCGTTCGTAAAGACGCGCAGGGAAATCAGCTACGAATGGCGTTTATAACTTAAGAGCTACGAATGACGTTTATAACTTAAGAGCTACGAATGGCGTTTACAACTTTAAAAGTTGTAATAAATGTGACGAATAGGAGAATTATATATTTGTGTAAACTTCGGTGGTCACTGTCTAGCGAGGCTCACCAGCGGAAGGACGTCCGCACTACCCTTGTATTTTTACCTAAAATACAAGTCCTATCTACAAACCAAATCTTTCAGTAGTTCCCCTAATACGGAACAGTCGCCAACTATAGAAGGAAAGGAGGATGCTATGAATTGATACCTATTACGAATTATAGTGGCAACAATATAATTAGTAATAAGTAACAGTAGTAGTATTCAGTAATTGTAGTGTTGGCACTATAATCCGTAATTAGTGCAAAAACTATTAATAAGTCGATAAATAACATCGATTTTAAAAAAAAACTTGGCGCTCTTAGTTTATTCTAATAGAAATAATTTCAGTATAATTATTTAATGATACGCATTTTTTATCCTGCTTATACCTTATACCTTAATTCATTATTTGTTGTACAAACCCTTCAGTGGTTTAGGTACCAACCTCATGACAAGTGCCAAGAAGGCCAAGTGTTCGATTCTCAGATTAAGTATTTAGATGCCTACTACTACAGCATGTAATAATACTGTATAAATAATATTAAACATAATCGTAAAGTGTAGATACCACAGATTTGAGAACAAATGGAGAGTTGGCGTTGGCAAAATATTGTTCAGGACCGATGGCCACCTTATTCTTTCCACTTATTTCACTAACTCATAGTCAAAAACAATTAGTATAGCACACATACTCATTTTCTCACGCACACTAGAAAAAAGTCTGCCAACACCAATGAAGCAAACATACAAAACATTCTAAAAGTCTGCTAACACCAATGAAGCAAACATACAACACATTCTAAAAGTCTGCCAACACCAATGAAGCAAACATACAACACATTCTAAAAGTCTGCCAACACCAATGAAGCAAACATACAACACATTCTAAAAGTCTGCCAACACCAATGAAGCAAACATACAACACATTCTAAAAGTCTGCCAACACCAATGAAGCAAACATACAACACATTCTAAAAGTCTGCCAACACCAATGAAGCAAACATACAACACATTCTAAAAAGTGGCAGTGTTTCACCCTGTATCCACAGAGACATAGATAGATAAATAGATAACTCTTTATTGCACTAGCAGTGAACTGATGATACAATAATCAAGTCTTAACATAGACGGCGGCCTTATCACTAGGCAGCGATCTCTTCCAGGCAACCGCAGGCTGAATAGAGACACATAGGCTGTTACAAAGGATGGTAGTGTGCAGAATTATAAAAATATACCTACATATATAATGAATGATTCAAATTACATAAATATTTATAACCATATAATAATACATACAAAATAATAATAATACACTTACTTATATACACCTAACACTATATACTAACTTATATACGCTAACATAAAATAATTATAAATATTATAGTACATTCAACAGATTAACAACTTGATAAGTACAGATTCTTGACACGGTCTTTAAAAATGTGCAGTGATGTAGCTTTCCTAATAGAGACTGGTAAAGAATTCCAAAGCCGGACTTCTTGTGTTGTAAAAGACTTACTATAAAAAGAACTCAAGTGTGCGGGAATTTTCAGTTGGAGATTTTCTGATGACCTCAGATAATGGGTATTAGAGTAATGAAGAAATTCGAAACGTTTCTTAAGAAAGCGCGGGAATTAGGATTAAATAAAATACTGTAGAGAAGTGAGAGAAAACATAACACACACACATCGAGAAATAGAGATAGAAAGTTGCTGTCGATTAAAAAAACGATGAAATTTAATGTCACAAGAACTGCAGTATGAAATGATTGGTGGAAAAAGAAAAAACTATTCACACATAAATATTTTTTTAATATTACAATAAAATACATTTTAAAAAATCTACATAATATATAATACAAACACAAAAAACGATTGTACCTATTTCCGTTATGGATTTTGAAACCATCCAACCGATGTGCCCCAAACTGGTTTCATTAGAAAGGCATAATAATGTGAAGATGATTTTTAGATATAACATCGAAATATTATATATATATTTTTTTCATACAGTTTGTTTGGAACGGCTTTTTTTGATGATATCTTGAGTATAAATAAAAGTTTTTAAAGCTTTCGAATCAAATTTCACCAAAATTCTTAAGGTTTTTGAGCTTTTGAAGCTTTTGAATCAAATTTGACCAAAAATCATAAGGTTTAAAGGGTTTTGAAGCTTTGAAGGAATTGTCAAAAATACACAACAGGTATCAAAGTGACAGATGTCAACGTGATACCCTAGGGGTTCAAATCATGATGTCAACAATATAACCCATCGAATTCAATTGAAGCTACCCAGTGAAGTTGTCAAGTACAAATCGATTGACATAATTATACATGAAGAACATGCTGTCAACTATCCAAAAGAGTTTCTTAACTCTTTGGAGCCATATGGAATGCCACCACACATCTTAACTTTAAAAGTTGGTTCACCGTTGACGCTCATTCGCAACTTGGATCCACTGATATTGTGCAACGGAAGAATAACTATAGCACTATAACACTATAACTATATATTGCTGTTAAAAAACAATAGCTGAATTTAATCGAAGCCACAATCATCAGTGGCAAATGTAAAGGATAAGATTTGCTGATACCACGAAATCAAATGATTCAAGCGATCTTACATTTTCCAGTGCTTCTGGCTTTCGCCATAACCATCAACAAGGCCAATCGCTAAGTGTTGCTGGTTTGAACTTAGAAAAAACCTGTTTTTTTGCACGGCATATTATATTTTGTTATCCATATCTCTTTTATTTTAGGATCCTTTGGATACCTAAAAATTTAAATACTATATAAGTACTTCTACTACTACTTCTGCGAACAGTAGACCTCACGATTACATTTTTTTGCAATTTTAGCCTTTTTTGCAAGTAGCGCCATCTAATGACCTCATTTTAAACTAACATTAGTAACCTAGGTGCTCCATCAATCCCTATTCAGTAGTTAAAGGGTTGATTGGGGTAGAAATGCTGCTTCACTGCATATTAAGGAGCTATTCTGCTCATCCTCATCAGATCTTCACCAAATTTTTATGAGACCAAATTAAAGTTACTACCTTGCAAATAAAAAAGAGCCATCTAAATCAAGATCTCATAAGGCGAAGATATTCAGTAGCCCCCTTTTTGGAGGAAGAATCTAATCGAAGATCTCCGACGATAAATAAAATAATAAAGTCGTAAAACCTGTATACCAAGTTTCGTCCAGATCGATTGTAAAATACGACCTGTTGAGGAGTACCAGCAAACTTACACATGAAAGCAAATTGACTGAACTTAAAGCAGAGACAATCACTCGCTTTGGTCGCTTGGCTCACTTGGTCAGTAGCAGCAAGACTTTAAAACAAGTGATAGTGTAAAAACACCCTAAAAAATCGACTACAGAAAAACGCGCCCGAACATTAAAAAGCGTTAATAGGAAATGCGCAGTTGAACCGTTCAGTTTATAAGCGTTAATAGGAAATGCGCAGTTGAACCGTTCAGTTTATATAGTTTCTACTAAACCAATTTTCCCTAAGTTAAGGTAAATTTAAGCCAGTAAAAACATAATGGTCACAATCCGATTAATAGTTTCGGAGAAATGTGTGGACAAACAATACATACATACATACAAATAAACACCTATAAAATGTTGCATATTAATTGTTTGGAAGCCCTAATATATTATCATATGTGAATATTTTGCAGTTCGAATAATAATTATTACATACATACGTGTTGAATTGATAACCTCCTTTTTTGTGGTCGGAAATAACAAAAAATTAAAAATCTCAAAACGTATGGACTCTATAATTTCAGAATACCAAACTGTAACTTATGCAACATATGTAGATATTAATATTAGCAGAAATAAATTCCACGTTTTAAAAAATATACATCGATACTTTCTGATAAATAATAATCGTACACACATTTTATTATGTAGAATGTCAAATCCATATCATATTTTGTTAGTATTATAACTTAAATAATTATCTTAATATTCATTATGTGTTCTATTAAGTGGTACTATTTTAAATCGCGTCGAATAGAGTATCGACAATATGCACGGTGAACCCTTGTCAGGCCACATCTCTACTTCACGGAAGCGAGCAGCGGCTGCACAACTATCTTGTTGTTAATGTGACAGCATCGGTAGATACCGGCACCCATTGCGCGTTTCCATAGCTTATTCGTTGATTGATTTCTACTAAGCACGTATTCGTTTTTGTTCGTAATGAAAATATTGACTTTGTGTTCGCAAAGTAATGAAGCATAAATATTTGATTATTGCAGCATTTGATTTACTGATTTTAAAGAAAAAACTATAATATTCTAGTACTTACGTGTGAAATGATATGCCATCTTTAGAGTAATTCACATTGGAGCTCGTGTATTCACACATAGCCCCCGAACACGGTGGCATTTTGACAAAATCGATGGTTTATGTACGACGCGTTGTGATATACAACTGACGGCCGAAATTCATAAAAAGCCTGTTTGAGGCCAGATGCGTTCGCTTGTGCCACGCCCCCTTACCAAATCTCCGTTTGTTCTCAAATCTGTGGTAGGTACCTACCTACATAATGTCTCAGTTTAATAATAGATTTTAAAAATTATCTCGTTTATTTTATTTCCTTCACCGTGTTATCTTCTAACAAAAGAATAACTAGTTTTAGGAAAGTTTCCAGCAAAAACTAACACACCCAAAAGCATTTAAGTTATTGCTTTGTGTCCGTGTCAATTTCACATCGAGCTTAGGTCACTATGGAGATCTGGCATTGTTCTTCAAAAACAAAATAGTGGTAATATAACTTACCAGCAACCACCCAAAACTGCTTAATGAAGTGTTCATGTCCCTGAATCTCTGTAAAAGCTATATAGGTGTTCACGTTGCAGTCATTGTTGTTATCACTTCGAGGTGCTGTCGAAACGATCCCTCGTAGATAGTACCGTGGTGTATCTCTATCCATTGCTGGGAACACTAAGCCTCCACCGCTGTCGCCCCTGCACATTGCTTTACCAGCTGGAAATAAAATGCAAGATGTATATCTACGAGTGTGTATAACAAATAAACTTGTTTGTTTTTTTTTCATCGCTCATTTGATTATTTTGAAACTTTGTACAGTTTTTGTTAGCATTTTCGTCAAGGGTTCTGATATAAAAACAAGCTTAGTGCGTTTCGGACACGCAAGGAAAAAATGTTTCAACCGATTGAGTTGAATCTTAGTGAAGTTGTTATTTTTCCGAACCTTGCGAGAGGTTTCCAACATTAAAAACCAAGAGCGCGTTGGATACGAATAAAAAAGTTACCTTCTATGCTTTCGCGCAATCCGGTGGAGTTGAAAGTTGTTGGCACTTGCGTGAAAGAAACAAAAAAAAAACGAAAAAAGAAAAACGCATTGTGACTTGCGACGCATGGCAGGCGTTGGCTAGTAAGTTAAAAAAATAAATTATACCGTCTTTAAAACGGGCGCAGATTTTGTCACTCGTTATATGACCTCGAAACAACGCCGGTAATTCCGAAATACATGAATTGATGTTGACGTAAGGAAGTTCGATAACTTGGAGGATCTCGGACTCGATGCCGTTCTCTGCTTTGAGGCCCCAGCCAGCTACCTGTTGGAAAAAAAACTGACAATGATGCCACCAAAGCATCACTATAAACTCTATTGACCAACTCTTTATAACTCCATCTTTGACTAAAGCCATGGTCATGTCAATTCAGACTTTACCATTTTTATGGCTTCAATTAGGAGTCGTCTATGTTGGAATTCTAGCCATCAAAACTAATTTAACGCCAACTTTTTTACGTACTTTTAGTACATATAACTTCCTTGTTTAACGCTGAAATCAGTAAAATAATGAGTGTAAGGATCCATGTCTTTTGATATAAGAAATCAATGACTCCGTATCTTCTCTAATTGTGGTCTGTGTCAATGTAAGTCAACTGGATCAAAGAATTATTTGTTTTATTATTCACCGTACACAACCAAACACATTTTCTTTGTCATCACTATTAGGAGTGATTGCGGAAATTCAAGTTCAAGCCATCCGTTCGACTTCAAAGTCATTCGTAATACCACTCTTAAAAGCACCCTTAATTTGTGTATTTTCTACAGTTTTAAGTTTCAATATAGATATACAAAAGGTTTCCCACACGCACAATCTACATAAAACATCGCAAATTGCTCAAACCTTCGAGCAAACCACCTTACTCAAAGGCTTGTTAGGATCTGGCACAAGATCTGGCCCGTCATTGCATTCTTCTCTTGTTTAACAGTGTGAGCAGAGCAGTTGGCATCTGCTTGGTTCTTGGGTCCAAGCTGGATCTAATAGTTTCTGCCGATGTGTAGCGATGTGTACGATATCTAGCAGAGCTCAGGCCTATTGAGGGTGCCTAGGAGCGTCCGAAGCGTGTAAAGACGTAGTTACGGTGAGAGAGTGAAATGCAGAAACTTTTGTGTTCAGCGACATTATTTATTTTTGTTAGTAAATGGTGAACAAAATGAATAGTTTTAATTAGAGTACACGGAGCTGAATATCTAGATAATTCTTATAAACTAATATGACTTCGGCTTACCTTGCCCATGTTCCCCGGCTGCAGCTGGCTTCTTTGGAAGACGATATCGAAGTCTAGGCAAACGGGCCGAATGAACGTTTTATATTCAAATGGTGTAGTTATCACTACGGCTATGTCATCCTGAAAGTTTGCCACTTTGCCTTGGAAACGGTCGGGCAAGTGGAATTCCTTCACCTGTGAAAAATGTAGGGACGCGTTTATTGTCTGTAATTTATCCATTAACAAAGTAATAGGTTAAAACCTGAAACAACTTCCCAACTTTCAAAGTAGCTGCAGAAGCCTTTTATTTGTAATTTTACTTCAGCTGATCATCAAAGTCTGGTTCTACAAGTACACCGTACGCTATTTATGTCGATTCCCCTATGAACTCCGCAGACGAAAGGTTTTTTATACAGTTGGACCCACAGCAACACCTATACCCTATTTACCGATGTTTTCTAATCGTAAAAGTAGAATCAGACGTGAGTACGCAATGCAGCATTAACTTTTATGGAATTACCTGGGAACCTTAAGAAGCAATCGTCTTTCCTCAGGTCTCTTGTGCATTGCGTTTTTTGTGCTAACTTTACTTACATCAGATCGCTGAGCCTCAACCGTTTTGTCGTCCCAGGAGCGGTACAGCTTTCCGACCGCTACTGCGAAGCTGGAAGCTGGCAGTTGACTGCCTGATGTTTTGCTCAAGAAGCAATGGGCGGCTGAGATAAATAATTCAGATTTAAGAATGTACACGAAAAATAAAAGAGCTGTAGACGTATTCACGAAACTTAATAAAATAAATTGAAGTATTATTATATTTACGTTTCCCGCCTACTCATACATTTTATTTCATTGTATGAGTTGTTTTTATCTATACTTATAATAAAACTGTAACGGGTCAAATTCTATACATTGAAGACATTTAGAAAAAAAATATTGGAGGATGTTCTTTATTCGATACTGAAGCCAAAACTGTATTCTTTTTCATTTTTGTCTGTCTGTCTGTCTGTCTGTCTGTCTGTCTGTCTGTCTGTCTGTCTGTCTGTCTGTCTGTCTGTCTGTCTGCCTGTCTGTCTGCTGTCTGTCTGTCTGTCTGTCTGTCTGTCTGTCTGTCAGTCTGTCTGTCTGTCTGTCTGTCTGTCTGTCTGTCTGTCTGTCTGTCTGTCTGTCTGTCTGTCTGTCTGTCTGTCTGTCTGTTTGTCTGTATCTTGGCTAGATATCACGCCGAAACTATTGCATGAATTTTAATGAAACTTGGTATGACTTGAGGTCATACTACGAGGTAGGACATAGGATACTTTAAATCCCGAAAAATTAAAGGGTTCCCACAGGATAGGCGTTAAAAGTTAATTAAAAGAACACGTATCACGCTGAAACTAGACTGATTTTGTTGCAACTTGGCACAGTCATAGTTTATATAGTAGGTAAAAATTGACAATACTTTTTATCCCGAAAAAATAAAGAGTTCCTACGGGATAATGTCCCAAATTCAGTAAATAGAAGATATTTTGTAATTTTGTTTGGAGGCCGTTCTGTGTTCAATGCTAAAGCCAAAACTGTATATTTTTATATTTGAGTCTGTCTGTCTGTTCGTTTGTCTGTCTGTAGCTTGGCAGCGTATCACGCTGAAAATACTCAATTAATTTAAATGACATTTGGTATGATTTAAGTTCATACTTCGAGGTAGGACATTGGAAACTTTACATCCCGGTAAATTAAAGGGTTCCTGCAGGATAGGGGTGGAATATTATTTAAAAGAGCACGTAGCACGCTGAAACTATTGGACGGATGTTGATGCAACTTGGCACAGACATAGTTTATAAGATGGGTGAAAATTATGGATACTTTTTATCCCGAACAAAAACAAAGGATTCCTGCAGGATATGGGTCCAAATTCTGTACATTAAAGATATTGTGAAAATATTTATTTGCATGTTACTCTGTATTCAATAATGAAGCCTAAACTGTATGTTTTTCATTTTTGTCTGTATATCTGTCTGTCTGTATCTCGGCCGTGCATCACGCCGCGGAAACTACAGGATGAATTCCCATGAAACTTGGTATGATTTGAGTTCATACTACGAGGTAGGGTATGGGATTCTTTACATCCCGAAAAGTTAATGGGTTCTCGCAGGATAGGGGTTGAAACTTATTTATAAGAAACACGTACCACGCTGAAACTAATGGACGGGTTTTGATGCAACTTGGCACCGTCTTAAGTTATATGATGGGTTAAAATTGAGGACACGTTTTATCCCGAAATAGTTATCCCAAAGTTATGTTAATATTGAAGTAATAAATAATATTTTTTGGATGGTTCATTATATTCGATACTGAAGGCAAAACTGATTTTACTTTATATTTTTGTCTCTCTGTCTGTCTGTTTGTCCGTATCTTTACCGCAAATCCCCCCGTTATAACTCTTAAATGTAGAGCTGGTGGCAACTCTCAATCCTCACCTGTTATGATAATATCAGTGCTAATCAAAGAGCCACCGCATATCTGAAGGTGCGGCTTTATGTCCTTGGAGTAGATGCCGGCGTGCCAGGGTACCTCACCGTACGTCGCCGATACTCCGCCGGTGACTTGCGGAACGCCACTTGACGTCACTGTACCACATTCTGTGGAAAATGTTTCAACCTTATTAAATTATCGGACATCTATACTTATAATAAAACTGTAACAGGTCCAATTCTGTACATTGAAGATATTTTGTATTTTTTCGTATGGTTCTCTATATTCGATACTGAAGCCAAAACTTTATTTTTTTATTTTTGTCTGTCTGTCTATCTGTTTGTCTGTCTGTATCTTGGCCGCGCATCACGCCGAAACTTCTAAATTAATTAAATTAAACTTAGTATGATTTGAGTTCATAATACGCGGTAGGACATATGATACTTACAACCCAATAAAATAAAGGGTTCTGGCAGAATAAGAGTCGAAAGTAATTTAAAACAACACGAATCAGGCTGAAACTAGTAAACGGATTTTGATGCAACTTGGCACAGTCATAGTTTATATGATGGGTTAAAATTGAGGATAATTTTTATTCCGGAAAAAATATAGGGTTCCTGCGGGATAGGGGTCCAAACTTATGTTAATTTTAAAGTAATAATAATATTTTTTGAAGGGTATTCTATATATGATACTGAAGCCAAACTTTTTTTTTTCAATTTATTCTCTCTGTCTATATTTTTGGTTTGAAAGCTGATGTGATCGAGATGGTTCTTAGCTATAATGGGAGGGGGAGGGGGAGGGGGAAGGGGAGGGGGGGGAGGGGGAGGGGGTTAAGATCGTAGCTTCCAAACGAATAGACCGATTTTGATGAGGTTTTTTATGTAATCGAGATGGATCTTAGCTATATGGGGGAGTTGAGAAAGGGGAGAGTTGAGAAAGGGGGGAGTTGAGAAAGGGGGAGTATTTGAAAAGTGGGGTGAGAATCGTAGCTCCCCAACGAATGGACCGATTTTGATGCGTTTTTTTCGGTTTGATAGCTGATGTGATCGAGATGATTCTTAGCTATAGTGAAGGGGAGGAGGGGGAAGGGGGGGTGATGACAATCGTAGCTTCCAAACGAATGGACTGATTTTTATGCGGTTTTTTACGTTTGAAAACTGATGTGATCGATATGGTTCTTAGCTATATGGGGGAGAGAAGTTGATAAAAAGAGGGAGGAGGGGGGGAGGTGAGAATCGTAGCTTTCAAACGAATGGACTGAGTTTGTTGTGGTTTTTATGTTTGAAGGCTAATACTTTATTGTACTCCAGTTATCAAAAAATTTACAGCATTTAGAAACAATCTTATAACTAAAGTACAACGGGCGGACTTATCGCTAAAAGCGATCTCTTCCAGACAACCTTCCAG
Source organism: Alsophila aescularia (assembly GCA_946251855.1). Classification (NCBI taxonomy): domain Eukaryota; kingdom Metazoa; phylum Arthropoda; class Insecta; order Lepidoptera; family Geometridae; genus Alsophila; species Alsophila aescularia. The sequence continues at coordinate 75,663,418 of OX276374.1, read as the reverse complement.
TCAAGTTTGTACACTAGGACCTTGTGTAGGGCTGGTCTACAACGAAGAATGTTTTAGACTAGGATATCTAATAGTTACAGGTTTCTAGAAGTATTTTTTTCATAATTGGTTTATTATTCTGATTTGTACAAACGACGATATGATTGCAGTTGAAGCACTTATTTCTAAAAGTTAAATTTCTAACTGTTAGATAAGTTTGGATTTTGTAAGAATGCTTTCCGGCTCAATGAGTTAAATTTTCAAACCTGGAGTGCATCTTGCGATGTAATCCCACTTCCCATTCATGCACCGCATGTAGGGGAGGGCAGTCGCAGAGTAGTAGACAGGGCTCCGGCATCGCGGGCTGACTACAGTACCGGAGGGCTCGTACTCTTTACATGTCCTGGTGCCTTCTACTTCACCAAATACAAGACATTGGTATTCAACAGATGGGTGCGTAGAAAGGTGGCACTGTGCTGTTTGTAAACAAAAATAAAACAATAAATAAAAATAAAAATTTGGATGTCCAAAAATCACTAAAATTAATTGAATGAACCTTCGAGTATGCGCAAAGGAACAAATAATTCTATGCCAATAAAACTTTGCACTGGTAGTTCAATCAAAGAATGCCACACAAGAGGGTGAAGAGTGCGTGAGCAGGTACCGAAGCAATTCCTTCAGAAACTTGTTCAGAGTGCAAACAAACAAACAAACACAACAAACACAACATACATAACATACATAACATACATAACATACATAACATACATAGCATACATAGCATACATAACATACATAACATACATAACATACATAACATACATAACATACATAACATACATAACATACATAACATACATAACATACATAACATACATAACATACATAACATACATAACATACATAACATACATAACATACATAACATACATAACATGCATAACATGCATAACATACATAACATACATAACATACTAAAAGTCCTGAGGAGGCGGTGAGCTGGAGTGGGGGGGCCACAAAGTTCCCACATTTGGGTTTTTCACTTAAATCTCAAAAACGGTGCCTTGTAGGGAAAAAGTTTCTGAAATGAATTAAAAGCTTTTATTTCATACTTTTTTCCAAATTCTCATTGGTTTTTGAGCTACATGCGTAGGAAAAGTTGAGTTTTAAATTAACTAATTTTCATCATTATCAATGCCCATCAAGCTGAATAACTTTTAAATTCACTTTTCCGAAGCGTGTATTTCGAAAACGGTTGAGAATTCAGAAAAAGTGTATCGAATAAAAGCTGTAGAAAATTTTATGATCTTTCAATTATTAGTCTCAGAAGTCCTTACCCTACAATGCACTGTTTTTATGATGTAAATAAAAAACCTAAAATTGGGAAATTTGTGCCCCCCTCCCCACTCCAGCTCACCTCCTAAACGTCAGGACTTTTATATGTTCACTCCCTAAGCGACCTGAACAAGTTTCTGGAGGAATCGCTTAGGTACCTGCCCCGCACTTTACAAGTTCCTTATTTACTGGACTATGGGCAAAGGCTGCTGCCCTGTGCTATGAGACTTTTTCTTTAAACCGCTATTTAAACCACAAAGGCAAGCAAAATTGAATTCTTACAGACACATTTCGGCATCTTGTTCTGCCACCATCCATTAAGGCAGAAAATATAGGTGGAGCCATCCGCTACAAAGCCTTCTTGGCAGGTGATATTGATGGTGACTAGTTCGTAAGTATCCCCAGGTTTAGCGTTGTGAACATTTGTGATAAATGTTCCGTTGGCTGGGTATTCTGGCACTTCACAAGTTCCGTTTTGTGGCCTATAATAAAAACTCAATGTTAACCCTTTAATAATATAGTGAGTGATAGTGGGTCCAGTGGACCTAGGCAAAATAGTAAAATACGCCTGAAAGCTTACTCCACTTCCCATTACATTACTGCAAGTGCACACGCATTATACACGCGCTGGCGGAAGGATTTGTTTGTATAAAGGTAAGGTTTAAACATAATCTGGGTCTGATGGACCCACCCCACCACATTAGATACGTTACTATTTTGTTTACGTATTTATTATACACCTGCTGTATCCGCGGCTTGGCACGCGTGCTCTGTTCTTTAGGTTCAAAGTACCATAATGTGTTATTCTAGGACCAATATAGTACATTTGATCAAAATTTCTTCAGGCGTCAAAAATACTTTTATCAATTGCTCGGCTTCTAACCATTGAGATACCAATTACACCAAATTTTATATGAAACCCTTAGCTATCTAACAATGAAAATCACAATGCAATCGGTCCAGTAGTTTTTACGTGAAGCGTGAACTAACAAACATACAGACAAACCAAACCAAGACAGAAAGACACGATTAAAAAGAAATTTATATTCTTGTTCAATACACTTTTTAAGTACCCAAGAGCATTTTTTTTCTTCTTCTTTGTACAGCCTTTTTCGTACCTATTGCTTTATTATAAGTATAAATATATGACTGTGTCAATTTGCATAAAAAAGACGTCCAGTAGTTTCAGCGTGAGAAGTGTTATTTTTGATAAGTTTCAACCCCTATCTTGCGGAAATCCATTAATTTTTCGGGATGAAATGTATCCAATGTCCTACCTCGTAGTATAAATTCAAATTATACCAAGTTTCATTTGAATTCAATCAGTAGTTTCGATGCGATGCGCTTTCAAGACATGGACAAACAGACAAACAGACAAAAATAAAAAGTAAAACAGGCCTTAGTATCAAATATAGAGAACCATCCAAAAATATTATTACCTCAATATTAACATAACTTTGGACACATATTCCGAAGAACCCCTTTACTTTTTCGGGATAAATTACGTCCTCCATTTGACCCATCATATAACTTAAGAAGGTGCCAAGTTGCATCAAACCCCATCCATTATTTTCAGCATGATACGTTTTCTTTTAAATAAGTTTCAACCCCTATCCTGCGAGAACCCATTATTTTTTCAGGATATAAAGTAACCTATGTCCTACCTCGTAGTATGAACTCAAATCATACCAAGTTTCATTTGATTTCATCCAGTTTTTCCGGTGGCATGATGCGCGGCCAAGATACAGACTGACAAACATACAGACTAAAATGAAAAAAACATGCAGTTTAGGCTTCCTTATCGAATTTAGAGAAACCTCCAAAAAAAAATCACAATATCTTTAATTTACAGAATTTGGACCCATGTCCCGCAGGAACCCTTTTTTTTCGGGGCAAAATGTATCTATAATTTTTACCCATCTTATAAACTATGTCTGTGCCAAGTTGCATCAACATCCGTCCAATAGTTTCAGCGTGCTACGAGTTCATTTTAATAATTTTCCACCGCTATCCTGCAGAAACCATTTAATTTTTTGGGATGAAAAGTATCCAATGTCCTACCTCGAAGTATGAACTCAAATCATACCAAATTTCATTTGAATTCATTGAGTATTTTCGGCGTGATACGCTGCCAAGTTACAGACAGACGGACAGACAGAAAGACATACCAAAAAGTAGTATAGTAGTATAGTATTGAATATATAACGGCCTCCAATAAAAATTACAAAATATCTTCAATTTACAGAATTTAGGACATTATCCCGCAGGAATTCTTTAAGTTTTTTTCGGGACAAAAACTATTCTTAATGTTTAATTTTTTTCCATTACATAAACTATGTCTGTGCCAAGTTGTAACAAAATCCGTCTAGTAGTTTCAGCGTGAAAATAACTTTCAACGCCTATCCTGCGGGAACCCTTTAATTTTTCGGGATTAAAAGTTTAAAAGTATCCTATATCCTACCTCGTAGTATGAACTCAAGTCGTACCAAGTTTGATTTAAATTAATTCAGTAGTTTCGGCGTGATGCCTAGCCAAGATACAGACAAACATAATATTGAGAGTTGAGCTATCTGTTATTTCTGAAGTACAAACCCGATAACCTTGAAATATTTACATGAAAATATTTAAATTTTTGTTCGAAAGGAGGGTTCCTTTCGAACAAAAAAATAATGAATGAAATTGGACTACGCGTTCATGAATTATAACTAAGTACACATTTTGACTTTCATCCCCTCTCCCAAGGGTACCATGCTAAATGTCAGTATAAAAAGTATCCGATATTATACCTCGTAGTATGAATTCAAATCAAACTAAGTTTTATTTGAATTTATGTAGTGCTTTTAATGTGATCAGGATACAGACAGGCAGACAGACAGACAGACAGACAAAATGAAAAAAAATGTTCTATGTTCAGAATTGAATATAGAGTACACTCCGAAAAAAATCATTTTTACTTCATGCTTAACATAACTTTGGACCTGTATCCCGCAGTAACCCTTTATTTTTTTCGGGATGAAAAGTATTGTTAATTTTAACCCATCATATAAAATATGACTGTGCCAAGTTGCATCAAAATCCGTCCAGTAGTTTCAGAGTGGTAAGTGTTTTTGTAAATAACTTTTAACTCGTTAATTTTTCGGGAAGAAAAGTATCCTATGTCCTACCTCGTAGTATAAACTCAAATCATACCAAGTTTAAATTATATTCATTTAGTAGTTTCGGCGTGATGCGAAGCCAAGATACAGACAGACAGACAGACAGACAGACAAACAGAGAGACAAAAAAAAATAGTTTTGGCATCAGTATCGAACAAAGAGTACCCTCCAAAAAAAAAACAATGCATCTTCAATGTATAGAATTGGACATGTTACAGTTTTATTATATGTATAGATAATTGTTTATGTTAGAATTTTCTTAGCGACAATACAAAGAAATATTCCTTTTGTTTCAAAAGTCAACCAATTATGATTAATAAGTGATAAAATGATGAATTTGGTAAAGGTAGTGAAAAAAAATTAGCATCCAACAATAATTGGACAATAAGATACCACTATGAAATTGAGTGTTCAGTCGTTGAAGAAAATAACACTTTATCCAGTGACTACGACACAAATACAAAGACACCAGAAAATTTGGAAGAAGTGGATGAACGTAACAGACAGACATGGGGCCTATTACCACAGCTATGGGAAATGAAATGAACATTTAAGGAATTATAGAGCAAGTGTTTTTTTTTCAGAGTTGTTTTTTTTTACTTTGTTTTTGGTACTTATTCATATATTTTTTATATAACGATTAAGAAAATGTTTTGTGATATTAAATAATATAAAATTAGGGCTGTTTTAGGTCTTACTATAGTGATCATAGCATTTAAATAAATAATAGTTTAAAAAAACTAAAAACACACTATTATTTATTTTCTACATTTTAGTTTGTTTTATTTATAAGAGCGTTTTTTTTTGCTAAGCTGAGTTCCCGTTCAGAGTTGTCACGAGGCAGTCCCCGGGTTTGGGTTGCTCCCACTATTCCAGGACACAAACCTCTTTGACACAGAATTACAGGAACTACCTTCCGCTTGATTCTAGCACACGGCGGGAGCAGACTCGGCAGGCCAGAGTCTGATATCAAGCAAGCCGCGCGAAGCCGTTCATCGAGTGCAACGCGATCGGGCGCTGCAACTCAATGATGTTTCTCAAACCAGAGCAGCAGACTTTTAGATTTTTTATATTAGTGTTAGCGAAGGAAGGACGAAAAATATATTTTATAAATTAAATCAATGAAAACACTAAAGTGGAATATTTTTCTATTTTGACTAAAAATCAATGTCAATGACAGGATATTTGTATCTAGAATGGATAATGAACTATCAAAATGAAAAGAAATGGATTATGAAAAGAGTATTATTATGAAAGAGGTTTGGACCTCGTCACAGAGTGTCTCTGGAAATGCACGCATGCGTAGTTCGCGCACTAGCTCTATCTTTCTTACTCTCATGCAAAGGATCCGGAAAGAAATTGATGAATCCTGGCGAATCTAATCAGGATAATCGGATATTTTAATCGAATTATTGCATTGTCATCGGTCTCTCACAGGTGTGCAAAATTTGAATGAAATCTGACCGTTTAAAGTGGGTCAAAATAGCGTCCAAAGGAGTCGGTTACAAACATACAAGTGAAGCTAATATAAAGCGGGTAAAAAGTGCCTCTGACAGGATGCCACATCAATCAACTTTCAAGGATCGGATATGAATAACTATGTACAAATTCTCAATTTTAGAGGTAAACATGCATCTAAATGTGGAAATAATAATCGTTCTGTTCACTGTGGTTTCAGTTTAATACAATAATCTGCAAAAACACTTACTTTATCTTATTTTTCTGGCAGTGTGTGTCATCTTCGTCACTGCCATCCTCGCAGTCGATGACGCCATCGCACTTGAAACGCAATACGATGCAAGACCCATCGAGACACGTCCATTCGTTTTTACTAAAAATAGAAATAATTGTGATAGTTAGAAACATTGAGTACAACCATAGTAGTTCTCACACCGGACCGATGAGCAGGAACTGCTCCCACAGCGCTTCACTACCGCAGGAACTACCAAATAATCTTGAAATGAGTGAATTAATAGTATCAAAGCACATGTGCTACGACGTAGTATAATGTGTTCTGTGTTATTGAGACGGGTTAATGTCTTACAAATGATGTTTAAGATTTGGCCACGCTGCAATCAGTTGCCAAAATTGAAATATATTAAAATCCCCTGTTTATTTATTTGCTTTTGCATCGTAACTGTAGCAGTCTTTGGACGCAAATGCCGGAATTTTGTCTGAGTTACGATGTCTGACAGAGTGCAGAACAAGTAAAGATTATCTTTATAAGTCAAAACTGCTTGTATGGATTTAACTACGCGAAAATGATTTACACGTAGATCCCACTTATGAAAGTTAAATACGTATAGATTTAGGGTTTCGAAACCAGGATTCTAAGCTACCCAACTATGGAAACCGCATTGCAATCATTTCTACGTATTATGCCAACAAAATAAGTCTTACTTGGTCAACTATATCTCGTAAACTAATATCCAAAACATGATGTATTGTTTAAAGATATACTTATACAACTGTCTGTAATATACAAGACGTCCATCCTCAGGAAATACCTGGTGTATATATTAAATTTCTTGTGACTGTTGATTGGGAAGACACGGCGGAACATAGTGACGTGGCTGACAGAACACATTAGAAGCTTACGGGATTTATAATAACGGGATTTTGGACCAACAAGTCCGCTGTTACTCAGCACGCCCTGATTGAAGAGACTATATTATAGATAGATAGATAGATAGATAACTCTTTATTGTACACCACATAGAACAAAAAATACAATAATAACTAAAACATTTATACAAGCATTTCATAAGATTCGATACAGTTTCCGTACAAGCGAGAGAAAAAAAACATACCCCAGAAGGTACGGGAAGCCATTGCAATTGGTCGGCACCCAAACTTCCACAGGGATTGTGGCTGGGTGCCTTCCCCATGGAAACCGAAGCCTTTACCGAGTGTGAACCATTTATCCGCTAGATAGACACTGTCGGAAAGTGGTGCGAGGACCCTGTTTTTGTACGACACCGATAACAATGATAATGGTGCGCGCGCGAGTGCATCAACTGAGCTGAGGCTTCCCATGCACTTGACGCCAGTGAAACCAGCGCCGCTAACGCAACGGTTGACGCGAGCAGTGGTCCAAAGGTTCGCGTCGAGCCCTCGCTGCGCAAACTCTTGAGAATGGACATCTGAACACAAACGTTGAGTTTTTCAATGAAATAATCCTTGAGTGACAGACAGTTCTATAAGAGTTAGTACATGCAACTTGTTGTATATGTACCTAGATGTAAAAGACATGTATGAGTAGTGGCGGTTGCACCGCCTTATAAGTAGCAGCTGCATACCCTCCGACACAACAAATAATAATAATAATAATAATAATAATAATAATAGCTTTAACTGCAGAGGCAAATAATTCGTAAATGAAACCAAATAGAAAAAAATACATTAAACCATTATAATTTCAAAAGATATATCCAACGAGACCCCACTCAACCCCAACGAGACTCGGGTAGAAAAAATATATTAAGTTTTTCATTCAAGTATGGGAGACAATAGAAAAAAAAACAATATTTTTTCTTACACTGAATATATCATGATCATCATCTTCAACCATCTGTCCACTGCAGGTCTCTCCTAATGCACGCCACTGAGTTCGGTCTTTAGCTCTCCTGATACATTTTCTTGCAGCCACTTTTCGCAGGTCATCTCTTCATGTGGCCACAAGGCGTCCTACACTATTTTTGCCTAAACGTGATCTCCGCTCGAAAACTTGTCTACTCCAAACGGTTATCGGTTCTTCGGGAAATTTGACCAGCCCACTGCCACTTAAGCTTGCTTATCCTTTGAGCTATGTCGGTTAACTTGGATCTCCGTCCCATATCTTCAAAACGAATTTTATCCTTCAGAGAAACTCCAAGCATAACTTTCTCCATAGCTCGCTGAGTAACCTTAATGAAAATAGGCGGAATTTTATGCGATAAATCTTGCAGCGTCTTGACATATCACTTCTACAGAACTTAAGTAATTATTTTTCTACATTTTTTCAACATAGCCTGTAAGCTAGAAAAGTCCAGGTTAATAAATCAATTTAAAAAATCATGAAATTGTAACTTAATTTCCTTCCTACAATGTTGAACCGGCCCTGTTGCCTGCCCAACGGGTGAAAAATATATATATATAATACAATGACGTTTCCGGTTTGGACGTCAAAATTGTCAACACAGTATACTTCACACCCAGTTTTTTAAACCAAAGGAGGTTGAATTACGCTTTCTTCCCATCCGGTTTTTAAAACAAAGGAGGTTGAATTAAGCTTACTGGCGTTAAATCTTTTAACAGTAAGCGTAATTCAACCTCCTTGCGATAAACAGAATAATAATATAGACTGTGCTACAGAAAAAATGGTACGTCAATATAAAACCTCTATACAAAACATTATACTCGTAGCAAAGAGAATACAATGCATTACCTATAGTTTATGGAGGAAGTGTAAATAATTGAAGTTTTATTATGGTATGTTAATTTATTTAATTGTTTTGCACAAAAACAGTGTAGGTACAAGGAACGACATAATGCTAAACCGCATTATCTACCAGTCATCCAGGCCGTGAAATAAATAATAGTACATAGGGCGTGTTGGTTAAAGTATTGAACAATAAATACGAAAGAAACAAGGGTTTGTGTAAATCAAATATTTAGTGTAAGGAATTGTTGCAAAATATTTGTGCTAATATGGGACACAGTGAAACAGCAGCAAAATATCTAAATATATTGTTTTGTAATCTCGGCAGGCAGTATCAGATTGAAAATAATTCTTATTCAAAAGCCTAGTCTGTTACACTAGATAGGTAATTGAATAGGTGGGTACCTACAAAGACTTGTTTCAAAGATCATTAACAGTAACATAACCTACAAAACTTTGAAGCCTAATAATAATTATACCTGGGCTTCCCAAAACAATATCTTAGACTAACAATCTCAGGAAATTATGCTGAATTATTAGCGATATTTTTTGTCTAAAGACGCCGTGAATTTGGCTGACATAAAAGTATGTATGGAAGTTCGCCATTGTTCTTTAGGAATATTGTGATTATAAGTGTCCACGTTTCAGCTCCGTAGGTCATGACTGGTAGGACGCACTAATAGAAGACTCTTGTCTTCAGGCACTTTGATATGGATGATGAGAAGACTTGACGAAGCTTGCTAAAGGCAGCCCAACCCAGCTGATTTCTTTTGTTGGCTTCCTTCTCAAATTTGTTCTTACCCAATTGCAATATTTGCACAAGGTAAACATATTGTTGGACAACTTTAAGAGACACAACATTAACTGCAATCAGTCACGGGTTAACAAGATCGTTAAACGTGATCTTCATCTTATCTATGTTCATTCTAGTTTGGGGCTAGATAATTGGTGTGTAAATGTCCCGTTTTTTTTTTTTTTTTTTTTTTTTTTATTCTGCGACTGATACGTCGAGAAGCATCATGTAGGTTGGTCGTCATATTTTGCAAATCTTGCAGTGTCTCCGCCATCAGGACTATGTCATCGACAAACCGTAAGTGTGAGATGTTCTCACCATTGATATTAACGCCCATTCCTTACCAACCCCGGGTCTTAAAGATATCTTCCAAGGCATAAGTGAACTGTTTCAGGAATAAAACATCCCTTGTTTCCACTCCCCTGCACAGTTTGATATGTTAAGACTGCTGTTTTTTTACTTGGACACTCTTATTGTAGAAACCTCAGCACTTCGATGTATTGCCAGTCCACTTGACAACGCTGTAAAAACTCTAGAACCACCTAGGTTTCAGTTGAGTAAAGGCCTTCCCATAGTCCTTAAAAGCAAGACACAGGGGCTGGTTGTACTCTTCAGACTTCTGTTTAACCTGCCTCGCGGTGTGTATGTGGTCTCTGCTGCTAAATACTCCACGAAACCTGGCCTCTCCAGGAGTCTGGTGTTCGTCAAGTCTTCTTGCGAGACGATTTGAGATGACCCTCGTAAATAACTTATAGACGTGGCTCAAGAGTGAAATAGGTTGGTGGTTCTTTAAGTGTTTTATCTCCTTCTTCTGTCAAAGAAGATAAAACACTTAAACTTTTTTCTCTTTCTTTCCTAGACTTCGATCCTTCCTTAGTACTCCTTTCATAGTGCCTTCTTTTCTTTTCCCACAACTTTTTGAAGTTTCTCATCCACGTCATTTGTGGTTCCCAAAGCAGCAAATCTATTTTCCAACTTGAGTTGGACCTATTCTGATCCAACAGCGGCTTGGAGAAGATTGGATCGGAGCGTAGACTTCACAAGACGGCATCTTTCAAGCTTGTGGTCGATTTTCAAGGAACTTCAGATAAATCGTTGATCCCAACCGGTATTGAACCTGCTGATCACTGAGACACCCCTGAATATGTGCTTATTGTCTATCATGATGAATTCACTTAATATATAGCTGTTATAAATTATATGAAATACGATACGATAACCGTTGGGGCAGACGAGTTCTCCAGTGCAGGCCACGTGTATGAAAACGTAATGTAGGACGCCCTGTGGCCGAGTGGAGTGACGACCTGCGAGAAGCGGCTAGAAAAAAATAGACGAGGAGAGCTGAAGACCGAGCTCAGTGGCGTGCATAAAGAGAGGCATGCATTCAGCAGTGGACAGATATAGGGTAATGATGATGATAAATTATCTATACAAGTGACAAATTTTATCCTTGTAGTGTTAATAGTATCTGAATAATAAGCAGGTAATATCGATTAAAACTTATCTAAAAACCACGTATATTTTTGTTCTTAAATGCATTGTCATTATGTTGAGCTACTCTGAAAGTTTCAGCCGAATGGCTATTCGGGAAGTGCTGAAATTTGAGTTGCAAGATGCCCCCCGTAACGACCAACAAGAAAGTGACATAATAATAAACGTAGTAAAATTGCTGTGACATGCAAATGGACAGACAAACAGACAGCCAGACGGATATGAATAACCTATAAGGATTCCTTGTTTGACTATGGAACATTAAAAATGATGTGAATAAAACGAATGTGTTATAGTTTGAACTTACCGGCATAATGTAGAAGTCTTTCGTTTTGATGGATGCAGAACTGAATCATCAGAACTCAGATTTACTCTGTAAAACAGTAACAATTTATTGTATTAAAACTGTATAAATCAAACAATCGGTTAGTTGCTAGTAGTTTAAGGTAGTGCTGATGTCAGAGCATGGCAAGAGCTCTTTATTGATCAAAACAGCCGGGACCGACAGCTTAATGTGCTCTCCGAAGCACGGAGCGTTGTAATACCGCACATAACTTAGAAATGTCAAGACCTAACTCTGTATCTTTGGATTCCAAATCACACTAGCATACCGCTTGGCTACCATCGCTCTTGTATAATATATCATACAGTCGCAATATGGGTCGTAGAAGTCAGTTTAAGGAGGTCTTGAGTGTTTCAGTTTTTATACTAAGCAACCACAGACAAATAGTTTGATAGACGATAAATTGTGAATTAAAAGAAAATTCTAAAATATTAGTTAGTTGTGTAATTTAACAAAATATTCGCGATAGTTTTGCTCGTGCCTTTGTAATAGTTTTAATGAAAGGAGTAATTCTACTTTTTTCCTTGGTTTATTCTCTCAACACTTTCGCGCTCATTTCAGGGTCACCGTATTTTCGATATGATCGCTTAATAAGCTTGAAAACACAAAACGAAAACAAACCTAATAGCACTTGGTCCACACGCATTTCGTCAAGTAGATAGCTATAGCCCAACTATAACAATGTTTTATTGTTTTCCATCTTTACTGCTGTGTGTATGTTGTTAACTTACAATCCTTTATCACAGCCGACCTCGTCGCCACCATCAGCGCAGTCTCTCGAGCCATCGCAGACAAGGTCTACTTTATCACAGCCGACCTCGTCGCCACCATCAGCGCAGTCTCTCGAGCCATCGCAGACAAGGTCTACTCCGACGCATCCGCCGTCACCGCACGAAAACTCCGTTGTACTGGAAGATTGAAAATTATTTTAATTTATCTTCCTGAAAATACCAACAGATACAATTATAAAACAAAGGTCTTAGTTACTTAAGCCATCATCATCATCATCATCATCATCATCATCATCATCATCATCATGTCAGCCTTTAAAAGTCCACTGCTGAATTTAGGCCTTCGCCTAAGTGTGCCATGACGAGCAATATTGTGCCACCTCCATCCACCGACTTCCTGCGATGGCTACAATGAATACAGCCAATTCCAGTTCTCTCTAATTTATATACATATGATAGTTCCTACAATTATCAAAAACTAGCTTTCCCGTCCGCGCCGTCTACGTGGACTACTGTTTATCTCAAAAAAAAATGCCATGTTCTTTTAGGATATTAAAAACCAATGTAAACCACCACTCTTGAAGTTTTATGACAGACATGTTATTTCGTTTCCATGGCAACCGTTCCTTACAGCGGGTAATCAACATTTTCCAGTTTCCCGTGAAAATTTTCAATTTTCCGGGATAACAGGTATCCTTTGTTTTATTCTAGGGTATAAGCTATCTCCATTCCAAGTTTTATCAAAATCCTTCCTGCCGTTATCGCGTGAAAGCTCCCCAAACAAACAAACAAACAAACAAACAAACAGACAACGTTTCACTTTTAAATATTGGTATTGATAAGTACACAATAGAACTCAATAAATAAACTCAACAGCATTGAAAGAAAAATAGGTATTAAATATGAATATTAAATAATCATTGGTATATTATCAATGTGCGTGAGAGACAACCAAAACAAGCAGCATTGCTTCATTAATAGCACAGTGCATGATTTCACTTGAGCCATTGGATACGGAACCCAAAAACCAAGATAATAAGAACAATGAATCAGACTTATCTGTTATTGGAGCTGATATTGCTAACAACTACATATTTAATTTCCTCAGAGCCACAAGACGAAAGTTTATAATCAGTGCGTGTTGCCAGTGATGACGTACGGCACTGATACGTGGTCGCTAACTATTGGTCTCATACACAAGCTCAGAGTTGCGTAGCGTGCAATGGAGAGAGCTATGCTCGGTGTTTCACTACGTGATAGAATCCGAAATGAGGAAATCCGTAGAAGAACCATGGTTACCGACATAGCTCTCAGAGTTTGCAAGTTGAAGTGGCAATGGGCAGGCCATATAGTTCGCAGAACCGACAACCGCTTTGGAATAAAGGTTCTCGAATGGTGACCACGAACAAGCAAGCGAAGTGTGGGGAGACCCCCCACACGATGGACCGACGACATTGTAGCCATCGCAGGAAGTCGTTGGATGAAGGTGGCATCAAGGAGTTCTTTGTGGGAGGCCTATGTTCAGCAGTGGACTTCGAAAGACTGAAATGATGATGATGATGACACTTTTAACTTAATTATTTACTTTCATTGTATATTATTATCACGATTCACATTGAAATGAACGACTTTATAAATAATAGTCATTTGATATTCATTATATAATTAGTTGAATAATTGAGTTTAAATTACTCCTGTTATTTAATATGGTTGTATTTTTTGGAATACGCAAAATATCATAATATGAGTACTTACTAAAACATAGGCTTCAAGTAACCTTGCCAACCAAACGCCGAAAACCCTATTAGATTCTGTCTAGAGGTTTTGCTTCACAGCCATCAAAAGAAAGAATGCACATTATGCTTGGTACTATTATCCGCTCACTTCAACCTTTCCACCCTTCAACCTATCGCTAACGGTTCACGAGATATTCACTTTGTTTTTACAGTACCCTGCCTCTCCTATATTTTTTACACGACCTTTGCGAAACAAGGGAAGGGTAATGAGTTAACAGTCTATGTACGAGTATGTATGCATGTATGTAAGTAGGTAGCGTCCTACGAATAAGTAATAAGTCAGGAACTCTAATTCAGAACAAATGCCACATAAAAAGTGCCCCTACTTCAAACCAAAACGACGTATGATTCAAAATACGAATCACTTCCGAGGTTACAAATAGACATGCTTGGTGATTGGTTTAAATTCAGAACAAAAGCAGGGTTTGGTTCACGCGCGTGCTTCAATGTCTGCTATGACAGCTGAGTCATAGCGGCATGGACGATGTTAATAATAATAAATAAAAAATAATAAAATCTTTTATTTGGGATAAAGGCAAAAGGTACATTTATGGTTCAATGGAGCACCTGGGTCCTAAACTAGATTCGAAACCCGTACGATAGGTCCCAGGCCTCTTTCATCGGAGCACAACACATAATTGCCTACTTATACACAAAAATAAGATACCTAAATTCTATGAATTTATACATAAAAAGAAATCTTTTAGATGTGTGTGTGTGAATGTCTCATACATTCACACACACACACACATCTAGTAGTATAATTGAGGGTAAAGGGTATACAAGTACTTTAAATTAATCTAAAACATTATTTCAGTGTAATAAATAAATTTTCAGTCTCATTGTAGTTTAATATATTTAGTTTGTTGAACAGTATTTTTTTAACTTCAAACGCAGTCAAATGGTATATCTTATTACATTTAATTATTTTATTATAAAGGAACGGTCCAAGAACGGTGAAATGTTTGCGAGCAAAGGCCGTGTTTACTGGAATCACAACACAAACATTATGAGGAACTCTTTTTTCGGTGATATTGGGATCATATTCTATAAGTGCATGTTGAAGTAGAACCGACTGTTGGACAAAGAGTTGTCTAGCAGTTAGGATTTGGCATTCTTTATATAGTAAGGCTGTAGAGTATCTGAAAGAACGGTTAGTGCTGCATTTTAATAAAGCTCTTTGAGCTCTTTCGAGGGATAACATATAGGTTTTGCTAGTCCCTCCCCACGAAGTTATACAATAGCCAATGATGGACTGACACAGAGAGTAATATAAAAGCTTAATGACGTCCCACTCTGCACTGTCACGATTTTTTTTAAATACTGCTATAAGTTTTCGAACACGTTTAGTTAATTGATTAATGTGAGGTGCAAAATTCAGTCTGTCATCAATGACGATCCCCAAGTATTTTATCGTAGGTACTCTTTCCAATGCAGGACAGGTACACGTGGATGAAGTTGAGTCTAAACATGAAGCTGACCTATGGCCTACTAGTGATAACTTATTATTAGACAGTGAATCTCTTATAGCAAAAGTAACATATTTGGTTTTATCCACATTAAGAGTTAGCAAATTATTCCTCAACCACGAGCAGATTTTGTTAAAATTACTCTGCGCAGTCTGAAACACTTCTTCCCAGCTATCTCCCTGGAAAATAACAGCTGTATCATCTGCATAAGTAATTATATTGCCTTGGTCAATGGTCAAATCACAAAGGTCATTAATATAAGCCAGGAAGAGTGTTGGGCCGAGTATACTGCCTTGCGGAACACCAAAACTCAAGTGCAAAGGTTTACTGATATGCTCACCAATTTTTATACTTTGAGTCCTATCACTCAAATAGTCTCTGACAAGATCATGTTGTGTTCCTCTGATACCCAGTCTGTCTAGCTTACTTAGCAATAAGGGAATTGAGACGCTATCGAAAGCCTTAGCCAAATCAAGAAAAAGAGCCCAACAACTCTTCTTTCCTGAATCAAGGCTACGAGCTATAAAGTCTGTGAGTTTAAGGACAGCATCTGAGGTTGACTTGTCTCTGCGAAATCCATGCTGATTGGGGGATAGTAATTTATGCGTTTCTAGAAAATCGACAAATCTTTTATTAATAATTTTTTCAAAAATTTTTGATAATGACGTCAAAATAGAAATGGGACGATAATTTCCAACCACTTTCTTGTCACCGGTTTTGTGAATAGGAATAATTATAGCATGCTTTAGAGCTTTAGGAAAACGACCAGTATGAAGAGAGAGATTTACAATATGTGCTATAATCGGAGCAAGAATTGCATTATTATGACGAAGTATGCTTGACGAAATTTTGTCCCAGCCAACGGCACAGTCCGATTTTAGGGAGCTTATAAGACCTGCCACTTCCATTACATCTGTATCCAGCGTAACTATGGAGTTTACCGAGGTGAGATTAGAAATTCCAGCCGGGGAACTCCCATCCGGGATAATTTGTTGGGCTAAAGACTTACCAACATTGGCAAAGAAGTAATTAACGTCATTTAATGATTTAAGCGGAGAGTCATTATTTTTTAAAAGATCTTGTGATAATGGAATAGTAGTTTTATAATTTGTTATTTCATTAGTTACTTCCCAAGTCTTTTTTAAATTTTTACTATTACTAGCTTCTCTAAGTTTCTCTTTTTCATAACTAGATTTTGCTTTTCTGAGAATGGATTTGCAAAAATTTCTGTATCTTATGTAAGTTATTTTTAGAATGCAATTTTCCTGATTTTTACGGAGCCTCTTGTGCATGCGGTCGCGATTTCTTATGCATCGAATAAGTCCTATAGTAATCCAAGGCTTTATTCCAATCCTTCTTCTAGGAATAATTACAGTTATAGTATTATTATTAATTATCGGTGAAACAATTTTTATCAAAAAGTCAATAGCAGCATTGCAATCTCCTGTTTTGTAAACAAAAGAAAAGTCTGTATCATTTAAACATTGAGTGATTTTAGGATAATTTACTTTATTAATTAATTTAGGTTTATGTAAATTACTTTGTTTTGATTCCATTACTAAAAATACTGCATCATGATCAGTCAGACTGTTTTCTATTACTAAAGTTTGATATTGTAACGATGATCTTAGCATGACATGATCGAGACAGCTATTTCCTCTAGTAGGAAACAAGTGAGCTGGAAGAATACCATGCATGGCTGTTCTATCTAAGTAATCAGAGACATTCATGTCAACGGGATCTGCCAGTAAATTTATGTTGAGATCGCCAGTAATAATCACGTTTTTGTAATTTTGAAAAGAGTTTAATATTTCATCCAGCGAATTGAGAAAAGGAACAATGTTATGAAATGAGGGTGGGCGGTAGATAGCTATGATAATGATAGTCTTATTAATTTTCGTAATAAGACAGGAAGCATCTTTAATTTGAGGTTCGTAAGTTTCATATAGAAGAGAATTTATGCAGTAGGTTATTACACCATCGTTTTGGTTATTCAATTTAATTGTGCTGTGTGAGCTATAACCTGGAATCTGTGGTATGTATGGGTTTGAAGCAATCCAGCCCTCAGTTAGGACAATAACATCGGCATTAATACCTATTCTAGTCAAAAGCACTAAGAAACCAGGAAAGTTGCGAGAAACACTTCTTATATTTTGTGTAATTATTTTTAATTTATTTGCAGGATTATCAATAAATGTTTTGCATTGTTCCGGCTCACACATTTGGGATTGAGAACATGATAAGTTGTCAACATTATTTACTATTATAGACAAATTATCCATATATAAAATTATTACTTTTTAAGAGGTACCGCATAGTTATGGGATCAATGATAATGTTACATGTATTTAAGGACGAGAAGATCATAAACCAAGCCAAAAATCTATCTACCCATCCTACGCATAGTTTATACTGAGTTGTAAATAAAAACTTTATATTATTGATGCACAAAGTTAATTCATAAGAGTTCATTCCGGATGTAAAAATAAGTATAATCGCAAAAATAATTGCATAAAAGTAAATAAAGATCTGATATATTATTATAAGCTCACTAGAATAAAGAGCTATATATTTTTCTTTACACATTAATACATTATGATTGATTTGACATACCATTAAAACCTCCAATAAAGTACTACAATAAACTAAAAAAACATTAATATTTGAGAACAAAAATAATATCACTGCAATCAAAGTCAAACATTTATAAACACAACTTAATTTATATTTAACAGTTGAGAGCAATGAAAATACCTCCGAACTACATAGCACTTTCCTATGCAATGCTTCTTGTAAATTCCGAAAAAACACTACTTTTAATATTTGAGAGTTTATTAGTTGAGTACTATTATCTAACGGAACAGGTTTGCAAGCATGCCGTGGGATGCAGTTCAGTCTAGAAACCAACAATAGTGAAGTTGAATTAGTTGTGACCGGCGCGGTACATGAGACGGACGTAAAATCCCTCAAATTTTCATGTGTTATAGTAATTTTTAATGTGTGCAGCGTTGTGTAAAACATGTTGATAGTTATAAGGGTGTGTAAAATATGTAAAATTAACTGTTTTAGTGTCCATGGTAAACGGATTATTTGTGTAGACAACATACATCGAGAAAGAAATTCGTAGTAAGTAGCAAATATAATTTCATAAACTAGTCACGGAGCTCCGCTTGATCTTAGTGAGTGCAGGTGATCTTCACTTTTTAATACGATGAAGGGAGCACCATCACGCTTGCGCAGAAACACCTTTCCGTTTGTTACCCAACAGTGGGCATATTCCTCGGTCTTCGCAAAATCCCGGGCCAAAAAGTGTAGCCTTTTGGCCTTTGCTGTAAGGCGTTCCGAAATGTAAACAGGTGACGCCTTCCCTTCAAAGCCTAGGTGTTTTGAGTTAAGCTGATCCGACCTAGATTTTTTGAAGCGTTTAACTGCATCAAGAAGAAAACCCTTCGACCATGTGTTTGAAAACTCAACTACGATAGTTGAGGTAGGGGAGTCTGGTTTAGCAGGTAGACGATACATATCCTTCAATTCATAGTTTTGAACGGTGACATCTAATGACTTGGCAAGTGCATGTAGCGTCTGGAGTAAGTTATCTTTTGTCTCCTTTGGTTTCTTTGGCACATTTCTAATCTCAATGGCCGTTTTTAGAGAAAAACGTTCCATATTTTCCATTTTATCGTCAATTTGCGATAAGTGTATTGCCATTTGCTTGCTCTGTGAGTCTAGGCCCTCAATTTTTTCCTCAAACTGTTTAATTTGTTCAGATAGATATCCCAAACTGGTTTCAATCTGATTGTTGGTATTTTGGATTTTATCTACCCGGGTCTTGATATCATGGGAAGCCTTTTCACCTTGCAATTTAATGTCTTTTAAATGTCTTTCCAACCCATCCATCCTATCACTCTGCTTTGACATCATTTCGGACATCATTTGTTTGATGTCATCTCTGATGGACGCGCAATCGCATGTCTGCTCCACAGAAACAACAGCAGCAGCCCCTTGTCTCCGTTTTTTACGGGTTACGTTTTGAGTAGATACTTGCCCTACTTTTACATGTGCATTAGGCTTCAAGGACTCGCTGTCAGATTCAGAAACAGATCGAAGAGGTGTGCCGGATTTTGAATGATTCGGATTCAGATGTTATGCAATAAGTGGACCGGACCAAGCAATTAATAAAGCAATATTATTGTACAATGTTTTTTTTGGCTTACTTTTCCATTGAACTCTATGTACCGCGAAATATAATTAATTTATTAAGTTTTTGTTTAGAAGACATTCTAACATATTCTTTCTTCGGAATGTAGTGAAGACGGATTCTAAAAAATTGAGAATGGAATGTCCTGTAATGGTCCTCTGTTGCCTGTGAATTTTCAGCTGAGGTTCAAGTTCAGTAAATTATTTTTATATATTCCCATATACTGTCGGGCGTTTGGGTTATTGTTGCAACGGCGTGGTTGCTGACCACTCCAAAAACCAACTCAATATGCTCTTGGCTAAATTTATATGGTAAAATAAATTTCAATATTTGTACCTCTACTAGCCGTGCAAAAAGTAATTTAAAACTTGAAATACATAATGAGGAGTCCTAGAAATCAAGTTTTGGACTGAATTTTGGTCACTGGTTTCAAGGAGTTAGTGAAAGGACCGTTTCCCGGCTAAGGAAACGGACCTCCTTCTCAAGTAAAGGCGAGGAATTAAAACAAGATGGTAAATTCAATAACAAAGGGCTTTATTACAAAAAAATAGAAAAAGCACACATGAGTTATCGAATAATGGTACTCTCCCCTTTACTGAGGAATTCAAAAAGAAATATTTTACACTTAATTTAGTTTGTTCTGCATCAAAATAATTCTAAACAGCAAGATCTTATAATAGGAAATACTTCTAACTTAATACTCAAAACTCAAAATTCTCAAATATGATTACAATTTCCTCTAACATATAAATTTTAGTACATAACTTCGGCCTGTATGATATGAATTTACTATAGTACTGGAGTATCCTAGGCCAATAAAACTTAGATAGTCTGTGCTCAGCAGATTAACATGTATTGGTCACAATGCAACGGAATAATTTTGTCTTTGCCTTAGAATTTTCTAAATTAAAAGAGAACTAGTGCAAACAGTGTGTGTGTGTGTAAGATTGTGTTTCCCAGAGGGATATTAAACTCTAAAATAGAAAGTAAACAGAAGCAAAAACAGAAAGTATATAGAAAGTAAACAGAAAGTATATAGGAAATAAACAGAAAGTATCTAGGAAATAAACAGAAAGTATCTTCCAACAATATAGGTATTAACACGTTAGAAGGCGAAGACTTCCCTCAACACTGTAGCTCGCTGACTCAAAATGATTTGGAGTGGACCAACCTGGAGGCTTCCTGGGACGCCGTACCGTCGTCTCGCGTACCGCCGCGGAACGCCTCCTTACTCCACTCGATCAGCTCCTACTGCTTGAGCACGAACGGTGGTGATATCTTCTATTGGACAGGTGGTGCGTTGGAGTCCTTCTGGAGTCCCTCGTAGACCGGCTTCTTCCACGAACGGTGGTGAGCCCCGGGTGATCGCGCACAGCAGCTCGCAGTGGTGACGACAATAGCCGACCGTAGATGCACGATATAACCTGAAACCCACGTTCCTTCGTGTTCAAATGTGTCTCGAGATGCCCGCCTTAGATAGATGCGGTTCAAAATCAAAACAGATATTTCGTTGGAACAATACTGAAGTCACGGGAAATCACACTAACCTGGCTTTTGCACTCGTATACTTATTTCGCCTGTAACAGGGCAGCTTCGTTCTGGACAGCGTGCCTCGGTTGTTTTGTTCACACAAGAAAAACTGCGTATTTTTCTGCCGCCTGCGCCGAATCTATCACGTGCCAACTATGTATGCAAAATTCAGTTTTACGTCCGAAATCAAAATCCCATCCACAGGCTTCTCTCTTGTATATATATACGATCTTTAGTTTGCAACTTCGAGTAGCATTCTACTGAGAACTCGAACTTCCGGTTATCTCGAAAAGTCCAGAACTAACTCTGCCATTTGCTTCGTAAAGTAGACCTTGTCGGCCTAGTAATACTGGTCACTGTCCTCCAGCCAATTCTGGTACATACCAGCCAGCATCCGGTGTTTACTTGAACAAGTCCATAGAAAAAAAAACAACTCTCTGGAACTTTGATGTGATTTTTGCATTATGTCAAAACCTTCCATGGTGTGACCATCGCAAGCGATTTCTAGATTTAAATTATTTTCGACATATCAAACGCTGCCTTCTGTAATTATTATTTGTTAGCCAACTTAAAGATGCGACCTATTCTGGTTTTTTAAACAACTCGTTCCTCGTCCAAAGTTATCCAGAGCCCGAAATATTCCTGAAACGTCAATTATTAATAGCAACACTAAGAAGCTCGCTACTTGCCAATAGAGATCACCACTTAGTTTCCACCTTTCTTCTAGTTCACGCCATTTGTCGCTAGCTGTCGCTGCGTGGATTAACCATTTTATCTATTTTGAGACAGTAGATGAAAACTTTTCCCTTTCCCTCGCAGAGGCAAATTCAACCATTATTTCTTGATTCTTAGATAGGCGAAATTATCAATCTGTCTTCAACAAGAAAAGCTTTCATTATTCCTTTAACGAAGAAAGTGGCGCACGCGCGGTGGAGTTCGGCGTTTTTTACAAACTCGGCGTCTGGTTTTCAGATACGGAGAAAACACAACTTGATCTAATAGAAAAGACGCTGCTCCTCGCCAGATGGCGTTGTACCCAATATATTATATTATCGAGATCTATAACAAAAATCTAACTTGGAGTCATGATTTAACATGTCACACACAAAAAACTATTACTCTTTGTCGAGTAACAGTATTCGAGTTTTTTTTATTATGCATAAATTGACTGACTTCATTTTGCATATTATTGACCATCTCGGTTTGATAACGTATTTGAACATCTTTGAATATAATTATAATTTTGCAATTGTTTACTAGTGAAAAGTGATCCCTGGATATTTTAATCTTGTATGGCTCCTGCACCTCTTCACAACACATGCTGGCATGATGATTCACAGCTGTAGTTCACAATGATAAAAACTAAAACGTACGCGAAGATATGACGTGTGCTCGCTTGCATGAAACATGTCCGACTGATGACGCGCTGGACACGACTTTTAAGCCCCACCTACTTGGGCACGACTTTTGTTGGGTCATTTTTTTAACGCTGTTACATTTCCTGATTTATTCGTAGGTAGCGTCGCCCCTATTGGTCCTAAGTGAGGTATCAATCGATTCGTCTTTATAGAGTGTCATAGGCTATTTTATACTCGACTACGGCGAAGCAAAGGAAGGGTTATGTGTACAAACTTGCTTTTATTTTGACAAGCATGGTATCAGTCGATTCGACTTCATCACAAGAGTGTCATAGGATTTTTTTACCCGATCATAGTCGGATTTAAGTTTTTCAACTAATTTCTTGTTAGAAAACATCATCAGAAAGTCGTTCGGCTTGGGGCGCGCGAGTTAAGGAACCCCAATACGCCCAAATCAGCTTCGTCAACAATACCACACCACGAGATCAGCACTAATTAAGTAGGACATGTGGCACTGGTGGGGAAATGCTGAATTTACATTAAACTAGTATATAAGATCCAAATTTTGTAAAATAGAATTAATTATTATTTGCTAAGGCTGTGTTGCCACTCTGTTCGTTTAAATAAAGTTATTTTTTTAACTAAACCAGTGGTACGTTACTTAATTGGCGCTGAGGACAGGATCCTTGCAGCAATTCGTTGCGGTTTCAACATTAACTGAAGCAATTGACGTCCGTTTCTACGGTTTGGCAATGATCAACGAACAAACAAATTTATTAAGGACCCACACTGGACAATAACGGAGGACCAACAAAGGCTAAATAGTAATTCAAAGGACATGAGAAGTACAATGGAATTGTGAGTAAATCTTTTCACCTTCCTCTAAACTCTCTTTTCATATCCACCTTGTATTGATTTTATGTTGTGTGTATTAGTTAGGATTGGGAAACGCCTAATAGCACAGTGATAAGATCATAGATATAGTTGTTATTACATATAACATCTTTTAGTTAATAATTTGTAGTATTTTTTTTTCTCTCTTTATCTTTAATTACGTATAGTTACAATGGAAGGCATTAACCGGGTACCACAGGAAATAGTTAGCTTAATAGAATTAATTATTATTTGCTAAGGCTATGTTGCCACTCTGTTCGTTTAAATAAAGTTATTTTTTTAACTAAACCAGTAGTACGTTACTTAATTTTAACACATTTTTTTTCACTGTTTTACCTTTTGTATATCTTACATCAGATATCAAGCCAATGAAATCAATTCTCGTCTTGTTACAGAATTTAAGCAGGGTCAAGAAGCATAATTTGGTAGTAGAATGGGTGATTGCGGCACTTTTTAGCGGTGTCGTATTTTTCGTATTGTTTCCGGGCCTGTCAGTATTATCATAGTGAGGTATTATTACAACTTTGTAGACATCCCATGGTGAGACCATTTTTCTAAAACTTCCTCAATGTCCACAAGTATCTTGTATTAAGTATATTGTAAGTATTATATAATAGATTTATCGTACCTGCAGGAGCCACGGGCGTGATGGCCGACTGACGCAGAAAACGTTGATAATGCTGGAAAAATATAAAATTAATACAAAGACATGAATAATATTTGATTAATCGGAAAATGAAACTGTTAAAAATAGGTGATTCTCTCAAGTTTGTTTATGAAGGTAAGGTCATTTTCCTGTTTGAGACTCTGTTCTGAATCATGGTGCATGTGTCTACGAGTCATATTTCCTTATATTAATCATGGTTTGTAATTAATATACATGATTATCTCTCCGTACAATTTAGTAGTAGATATGTCACAGGTATGTTGTCAATGTCGTGACATTATTATAATTTAACTAGTGAAATTATCACTGTACAGTAAATTGTCAACTAGCTGTACCCGCGGCTTCGCACTCGTGGCCATTTCTCTAGCTTAAAATAACTCTTATTACTATTCCAAGAACTAAAATACCAATATACCAATAACAAAATTCCATCAGCAGTAAAAAATGATAAATGATAAAAATTGTACTCATCAGATTGAGATAATAAGTAAGTTTTTTAGTCAAACCCTAAGCTATCCAACAGTGAAAACCGCATCGCAATCTGTCTAGTAGTTTTTACGTGATGCGTGAACACACTAACAGACAAACAGACAGACACGAATTTTAAAAATGTGTTATTCTTTTTCAGTAGATTATTTATTATTAGTAGCCTAGATCTTTTTTTTTAAATATCTTCCTTTACAGGTTTTTTGGTATTTACTGCTTTATTATAAGTATGATGCCCTCCACTTTATTATAAGTATGATGCTCTCCACTTTATTATAAGTATGATGCTCTCCACTTTATTATAAGTATGATGCCCTCCACTTTATTATAAGTATGATGCCCTCCACTTTATTATAAGTATGATGCTCTCCACTTTATTATAAGTATGATACCCTCCACTTTATTATAAGTATGATGCTCTCCACTTTATTATAAGTATGATGCCCTCCACTTTTGGGCAGAATAATAAAAATATTTGATTTATTACATTATTTTAAAGATGCCTATAAAACAGTACCGTGACATACCTACTGACTGACTGACTGACTGACTGACTGACTGACAGACAACGCTCAGCCTAAACTGGTGGACCTAGGTATTTGAAATTTGGATGAATATTCCTTGTATCCTAGAGGTGAACTACGGAAGTAACTATAAACCTTAAAACATGAATACCAACTCGAAATAAAATACCCTATCCTAAGAATCTTAAGGGTCCCATCAGTAAGATTCACTAGGAAAAGTATAATACTTTTAAAATTGTAGTTATATATTTAAACGGAACTTAATCGCGCTGAAAACTAAATGTTTATTAACCCCGACATTTTGATCAAGTTGCGTTGATCGTGGTCACGAGAAGACTGAAATAGCGGGTGTCAGCGTCGAGAAGGGCTAGTGTTGTCTCCAACTACCCGCATTTGGTTTTATAAAAATTCAGAATTGTCACGACGTACAACACTATCGACATCTGCAGATTTCTTCTGACATAAACCGCGACGCGAACACTTGCTTCTCACGAGCTTCCAGGACATAAACCGCGACGCGAACACTTGCTTCTCACGAGCTTCCAGGACGCAGCCAACTTGTAACCATCCTCCCGATTGAAATTAATTAATTTTTAATTTCAACCACTTCACGTACAATCCTGGAGTGGATCTTTGGGTCGTTTAGTTTAATCCAGTGATTAGGGCTTGATTCGAGTAAATGCTCAGCGACTGCAGATTTATTTATATGGCGGATCTTTATAGCTGCTATGTGTCCTTTGACCTTTTCCGCTATAGTACGCTTGGTTTAACCAATTTAAGAACTACCGCAGCTGCAATCAATCTTATATACAACAGTAGTTTGAAAAGGAAGGACATCTTTGGTTGTTCTGACATGCCTTGCTAACTTAGATAAAGGACTATACACGGTCTTGATAGAATAATGCCTTAATAATGCGCCGACTTATTCCGTCACTCCTTTTACATATGGCATGAAAGCCGGCTGTCTATCCCGTTTGAATATATAACTATGAGTTTGAATTGCGAAAGTTTAAAAGTTACAAAGGTTAAAATTGTTGTTGATTGTTAGCACAATCGGGCACATGTTTTTTTTTTTTTTTTTTTTTTTTTTTTTTTTTATTACGGACTAGGCAATCGTTTGACCACGATCTCACCTGATGGAAAGCGATGATGTGGTCGAAGGTGTAGCACGCTTGCCTAGTAGATACCTATTCACTCTTGACTTGAACACACCGGTGTTATAATTTACCGGAAAAACTGACGAGGGCAGGACATTCCACTCGTTTGAAGTTCTTATAATAAATGAAGAAGCGTAACGCTTCGTTCTTGTGCGAGGTATTTCAACCATGAAAGGGTGGCGCTTTGCTGATCGTCTAGTCGTACGGTGATGGAAAGGTGATGGGGGAATCAGGTTGTGCAATTCTTGTGCACACTCTCCATAGTGAAATCTGTAGAATACCGCCAGGATTGCTACCTCACGTCGATGTGCCAGACTTTGAAGCTTACTCTTTACCAGAGTGTCATCCCCAATGAGCCCGATAGCACGTCTCTCAATTGAATCCAAAGACTCGAGCTGATACTTGGCAGAACCGTCCCAGAGGTGGCAGCAGTACTCCATACAAGATCGGACCTGTGCTTGATAAAGATTCAAAAGCTGTCCCGGTGTGAAGTACCGCCTAACCTTAGACAAAATACCAAGTTTTTTTGGCTTTGGATTCAATATAAGACCCAAAAATCAAGTTTGATGTGAGTTCGACACCCAAAAGCTCCAAATGGTCGCCTATTGGTATTGTTACACTTTGGAAAGACGGAGATCGTTGTAGAAAACTCTTTATAGCAGAAAACAAACACGCCTGCATTTTAGTAGTATTAAACTTTACCAGGTTAGCATCGCCCCAATCGGACACGGCTTCTAAGGCTAAATTTAAACGGTCTACCATAGCCTCTCTCTGAAACTGGACAGCGTCACAGCTGGCTTGAGCATTGATAGTGTACCTCTCAACTACAGTACTGTCATCAGCATACCCAAAGGTACCGGGCTTCAGAAGGTAATTAATGTGCAGTAAAAACAGTGTAGCCGAGAGAACCGATCCCTGAGGTACACCGGCATTGATAGCCATTTGATCAGACGAGCACCCCAAATTGATTCACCATTCCCAAGTACTGTAGCATAGGCTGCCCGATTGATACCATGGGTACCTGCTAAGTATTGTATGACTCTGGTACCTATTCAGGCTGGATATACCTATGTACCAAAGTGTGACATTCTTTGGTCGAAGGCTGGATCCGACGTTGAGTTTACAAGACTCCATTACTTTTGGAGGCCCCCATAAAGTCTCTTCTCGATGTTACACCCTGAATAATATGAAGTTTTTTGGTTATAATATTATGTAGTTACCTTCCCTAATAATTCCGTAATTCTATGTTATTAATGTATAGGAAAAACAAACAAACGAATAAAGTTTTGAAACTTGTGTGACGTTATTACTTTGGGTATGTTGTTCAAAACTCACAACCCCCCTCCCCCTCCACCTGACGTTGCACCCCATCACTGCGAAGTGTGTCCCCTATAGACCGGTTTTTCACTTTTTTTCGAAAACTCCACACGCAAGTTTCAAAACTTCATCTATTTGTTTGTCTGAAAAACATAAAATTACCGTACTCTAAATGACGTCTTCTCGTACAACATGTAGGTAGGAATAATAAAGAATGCAATACGGTTTTTCCTTTGTCTGTGTCACATGCAGTTCTGAATCATTGTTTGTAATTATTTAAACACCATTATTTCCTCCTAAAAGTCCTACAATTGTAAATATATAACTACCATGCGAGAAATTAATAATAAGCCGTGGGGCACATCTAGTACTATTTATAGTCGCCAAAAAAATGAGAACATTATTATTCTTATTTTGCCTGCGTGTAAACTTTGTCACCCCATAGAGTACAAATTTTCTAAATTCCTTTCTTAGTACATCCCTAAACTACTTAAGGAGGCAATCCTAAAATCCTGAATATCACGTCTCTATCACCTCTGGCTTAGGCTGTGCGTTGATTGTCAGTCAGCAGTGACACGACAGTTTTCTATACAATGTGTCTGGACACAAGATTCGAAGACTTTAATAGTGTGTTATATACTTTCGAAAATATAACAAGAGTGTAGTGCATCCTCTGCTCCTATTAATGGAAACTATTTTAATTTTCCAAATGTTTAAACTATTTGATTGTCTTTAATAATTGACATCTACAGAAGTAGAACCCTTCGAGACATAAAAATAGGCTCTTTTGTACTCGCTTGTGAAGAACCAGTTTAATCCGGTTGTCCAAAATCTTTTTTGCACTAAAGTTACCAGTAAAAATAATAGGTTTTGAGATAGTTAAAACTTTTTATTAAAATATTTACACATAATGTCAAAAAAATTGGTAATATTTAAATTTGAGCCAAAAATAATTATCTTATTTAGATTTTCTACTCTATTGCAAAAACGAAACTGTGAACACATTTTTTTTATTATACACTCCATTTAAAATTATGAGAATGTTAGTTTAGAAGCAATTGATGTATGAAAACTACCCTTGCGCGCGCGGCACAAATGATGAAAAAAGATAATCCTGTGCGCGCTAATAAAACACATACTTTAAGCAATAAGGAAGAAATAGTGTAAGAATACATATTTGATAACATTACCCTGAAGCTCGGGGGACTCGGAGAGCCGAAGATTGGGCTCATCAGCGTTCACTTGAAGAGGCCTACGTCCAGCAGTGGACGAATATAGGCAAATGATGATGAAGATGACGATGAGAAAATCTGAAAAAGAAACCTTATTTTTGGCACAAATTTTTATATTAAGTATTAACCATTATTTGATGACCATGATGTTTAAATATTTTCAATTTGTTAATTATCTCAAAAAATATTATTTGCATTCTTCACTCTTACTACTAAGATGGTAGCCTAATGGTTCTATAGTGCAATTAGAATCCAACGATACCGGGTTCAATCCTAGGATCCGCACCAATGACTTTTGTAAGTCATGTGCGGTTTTGCATCGCTCCGTGCTTTGGAGGGCAGGCTAAGCTGTCGTTCCCGGTGGCATGATTATCTCTGACCGAGCGAGCGCGAAGCGTCTCCGTTTCAGCTTGGGCAAAAATGCTTTCGTATGTCAGTCTACGCGCTGTCCGGATCTCCGGCTGTTATCCTCTACAGGTCGCTTTTCTCAACCGATCTAAACAGAACTTGGAATACAGGTTTAACGAATTTTTAGTTATTTTTGGTTGTCGGGGTTTTCTAGTTGGGGATTTGAATTACTTCCCCCAAAAAGGGGCAAAAGGGGGCTACTGTATATCTTTTCCTTATTAGATCCGACTTCAGTTTTTATTTTTATTTTATAGATAGTAACTTAAAAATTTGGTGAAGATCTAATGAGGATCTTCGGCGTAATGATCAGAATAGCTCCTCAAAATGCAGTAAATTATAATTGTAATTATAACTGGTTACTTTTAGGTTTCACCAGTGGAATCAGCCCATTACCTAATAGGTAAGGATTGATGGAGCACCTTGGTTATTAATGTTAGTTTAACAATAAGGTAACTAGATGGCGCTACTGTGCACCGCTAGATTGTTTGCAAAAAAGTTTGGGCTCGCGAGGTCTACAGCTCATAGAGCCACTAGAAAATAAATGTCAATCAAATAATGTTTACACTTGAAAAATTCAAATAGCAGCCCCCTCTTTATTTGTTTCCGAGTTTTGTGTCCAGACATATGGCATAAAATAATTATAATAATTTAGAAGAACAGATGTAATGGAGTCCAAGGAACTGAATTTAATCCATTTCTAGTGGTAGTGTATTCATTTGAAACTTTGCAAATATATAAATTCCGATGACAATTTTGTCAATACATCGAGCAGATCTGACAATTGTTCTGGAAAGTGGGTAACGGCATCCTTGAATGGCTAGTGGCTGTACATCATTCAAGTTAGGGGGCTCATTAGATTTATCTTAACGAGTTCTATTCATAGTTTAATCTATTCTTTCATATATTCATTTTTCACTATATTCTTGAGATAAATTATGTATTTAAAGAGCCAATCTAGACTTAGTTATGATAACTTTAATTATAACCACCGTCAAAATACAAATTAAAAATTGGTTTAAACCATCTCAATCACATCAGCTTTCAAACAGAAAATAAACGCATCAAAATCGGTCCATTCGTTTGGGAGCTATGGTGCTACTGACACACACTCATACACACACACACACACACTCTCACACACAGTGACACAGAGAAACAGTGTCACAATGATACACACCCTAAACTTATAGCACCCGTCTCTTTGTTCGGGGGTTAAAAAAGAGATTATTGAATTTTTTTTTTTTTTTTAATTATTATTGTTATTAACTCACCTAAAATGGTCAATATGATTAATTTCGGAATCATTTTCAATAACTGCACCTCACAAGGATTATTGCAAGAATTAGTAATAGGTTTAAAATCTTTGAAAACTTTATAAATTGTGTAAATGTTTGTATTGTAATTAAACAACGAGCTAATAATAGAAGCAAGCTATCGCATCGCAAGCAGTTACTTGCAGTACTGAAGCCACAATCCTTTGCAAAGCCACAGAATATATTATATTGGTACAGTCATCGTGCATATGTAGTCCCTACTATATAATAATATATACTGTGGTACAGTCCATGTAAACGACAACATATTTATAGGATAGCAACAAAAACGGAACGTGCACAGCTTGATCATTCCCACCGACCCTGATTATCGTATGTTGATGTTTTAATGTTATCGGATAGCTTGGTTCATCTAGTATTTAAATAAAACAAAAAAACAGTATGTCATCGATTTCGTTTCAAAAATATGTATTTTTTTCTGAAAACTACTCCCATTTTTGGCTTCATCATTTTTCCGCGGTGCTCTCTCCTTACATAATAATTTCATAAAACTTACGTTCGGTTTGTCAGTGGCAACGTATATTCAGCGTATCACAGGCCAAGTTTTGTACGGATCCGCCAAACCGTTGAGGAAGGAACGGAAAATAAGTTTTGCGTGGCAACAATTTTTTCGCGCCATTTTGCCGCCTTGCTGCGATGATGTCATGGTCACTTGATCGGAGTGTATTTACATTATAGGTAGATTTATAGCGGGGGCATTGAGCGGTTAGACCAATACGAACGACGAACGACTCGTTGAACGTCTTTTGTGTTTACCATTTAAAATTAAACTGAACTACCTGTGCTTAATTAATATTTTTTACACCTATTTGATAAAATGAAGACGTGCAATTATGGTTTAAAAATAAATAAGGTGTGGATGTGCTTTGTAATCCAAGGTAAGTGTTTATATGTAGATATTTTTATTGAATTTTCGAGAAACATAACTAATACAGCGTATCCACAGTCATCCGCATAAAGTGCGGCGGACTTTCGTTTAGCCGTAATACAATCCTGCATAATGTTTTTTAAAACAGCTCCTTTTTGTAAAATGGTTAGCCTTGAGCAGCTTGAGTTATACAGCGAGTTCTACGATTCGGTAGCGTTGACATGGGTCGGGCGGGAGTAATAGTCGTACCAGACGTTCCGACATGGCTGACTAGACGCAGTACCTACTTTGAATACCGACCAATCAGACAACTGCGACATTAAAGTACTTATCAAGATAACAAAATTTTATAATATAAACGCAACTTTAGCTCTGTAAGCATAATACAACTCGAGCAACAACAACATTGGAAATTATCCCTAAAAAATTCGAAATTGTAGTTTTAGCTGCTTTAATACTCATTCTACGAGGAAAGTAATCAAAAAAAAATTGTAGAAAAGTTATTTAGCTTTAATTTAAGTTTAAACAAAACTTTGTAGAACTAATAGTTCTCTTGTAATCTAGACAAAACCAAAATATAAGATCACTGTAGTAGGTAGTGTAGTAGGTGTCAGCCTTATCAGAGCGTCTGTTACGGCTACAAACTTGGCCCGCATTAGAATGATAGCCTATACAGAAGAAGTTCACAATGCAGAAGGATTTTCGTACAATGACTTATCTCTGTCACTCGCGCACATATGCATTGCCATCGCGCTCCCACATTAGTAATACATTTGTAGGCTTGGCATCAAGATAACTTATTAAGCGTCAATGTTCAAAATTCTTTCTGGTTGGCGTCCGCAGGAACCTACTCAGTTAAAAGGATAGTCGCTTGACGAAATCTTCACAAAGTAGGTATTAATTAAATATACTGCTATCTCCTTCCCTCCCCACTGATCCCCTATACGAGCGAAAGAGACAGTTGCTGGACGTTTAAATAGTACCATTTTTGATAGACTTGGTGTTTTGAGGGAAAGCACTTTCCATCCCCTAAATTGTGGTGAAATCTTTAGTTGTTGGTGTCAGTCACTTCTACGCTTATATTTCGAAATTTTCACCCGAGTTTGGCGCAGCAAGGGAACGGTAATGAGGTTAACAGTCTATGTATGTTCCACAATAGCGTCGCTCCTATTAGTATTTTGCGCTTTTGACATTTTGCGACTAAACCAATCTGATTTTGCCAAACGAGGAATCAATTGATTTGCCTTCATTCAAAGTATTATAGATTACACTTTTTTATCCGACTACGGCGAAGCAAGAGAAGGGTTAAGTGAACAAATTAAAAACTTGGTCCGATTTTGACAAGCGATGGTTCGATTGATTATCGATTGGACTTCATCGCAAGAGTTTAATAATATTTTTTACCCGAACATAGTTGGGTTTTAGTTTTTGAAAACTTTTTGTTTTCGAAAATGATAATTTTCGATTTGTCATAGATTCAGCGCAAAAAACCGTCAGTTAAGGAGCTCATAACATTTTAGCTAAGCATTAAAAAAATACAAAGGTGAAGAAGTGTAAGCGTAGTTTTTTGAAAACGTAAAAAATTGAGTAATACTTTAAAACAAAACACTGATCTATATCATAAGTGTTTTTATAATTGACCAATACTTTAAAACAAAACACTGATCTATATCACAAATGTTTTTATAATTGAGTAATACTTTAAAACAAAACACTGATCTATATCACAAGTGTTTTTATAATTGAGTAATACTTTAAAACAAAACACTGATCTATATCACAAGTGTTTTTATAATTGAGTAATACTTTAAAACAAAACACTGATCTATATCACAAGTATTTTTATAATTGAGTAATACTTTAAAACAAAACACTGATCTATATCACAAGTGTTTTTTCTTTTTGTATTGACAAAGGCGCTATAAACTTTCTTCCTCAAGGTATTTTTAATTTTTCAACAGGTTCACTACTTTCTGTAAGTGCCGTCAAAGATGCCGTCGGTACGTGTAGGTAAGACGATTTTTCTTTTCTAGTTAGGATTCATAGTCTGATAAAGACCCCATCTAATTTCTTCTGCATGTAATAGTGGCCCATCGCTCCGTGCTTCGGAGGGCACGTTAAGCTGTCGGTCCCGGCTGTTATATAAATCAATAGCAGTCGTTAAGCCATGTTCGAGGCCGTCGGGCGGCCTGACAAACTCTGACATCAGAGGCCAGCACTACCTCATACGACAAACAAACAAGTGGCCCACCAATAAATTAACCTTTGTCACCTGACATGAATCTGCTGCAAATTATGTAAATATTTATAGATTACACATTTCCAATTATGTTGTTGTTCTAATGCGGTCAAGTTAATGCATTTTCCGCCTTAGTGTTACATTTTTCTGAGCACGTATTACGTGGCAACTATTTATTTTGAATAAGTTCTCATATACTGATCAAATCATTTAATTATTTGCATACCATGTAGGCATTGCAGTTGTTTTAACCCCCGAACGCGAAAAGAGAAAAGTGTTATAAATTGAGGATATGAGTATATGCGTGTGTGTATTTGTATGTGTATATCTGTCTTTGGCATTGTAGCTCCCAAACGAATGGAGCGATTTTGATGCGGTTTCTTTCTGTTTAAAACCTGATTTGATCGAGATTGTTCTTAGCTATACGTAAAAGCGGAGGTCAGGATCGTAGCTCCCAAGTGAATGGACCCATTTTAATGCGTTTTTTTTTTCTGTTTGAAAGCTAATGTGATTGAAGTGGTTCTAAGCTATAATGGGGGAGTCAGGGATATTGGTTTTTTAATTTATGCTTGTCATTTATGTATATGATACCTACTGGCACACATCCAACTCTATCGTTGGATGTGTGTTGTAATGTGTCCAAATGATCATTAATTAGATGCTTTTTCCTAACTGATCTAATATTTAAATGACTGACCAATTTATTACTTTTATAACACTAATGGCTCTGTGAGCTGTAGACCTCACGCGCACAAACTTTTTTGCAAAACATCTAGCGGTGCACAGTAGCGCCATCTAGTCAGTAATCTTAATGTAAAACTAACATTAATAATCAAGTTGCTCCATCAATCCCTACGTTATGGGTAAAAGGCTAATTCCACTGGTAGAAACCTAAAAGAGAAAGAGATAAATGTACTGCATTTTGAGGAGCTGTTCTGCTCATCACGCCGAAGATCCTTATCAGATCTACACAAAAAAATTATGAGACCAATATAAAGTTATTATCTTTCAAATAAAAAGAACCATCGAAATCGGATGTAATAAGGCGGAGATATTCAGAGTAGCCTCCTTTATGCCCCTTTTTGGGGGAAGTACCCCCCCAATCAAAAATCCCCTAAGACTAATAAATTCTAAAAATTTGTTTAACCTGTATACCAAATACCAAGTTTCATCTAGATCGGTCGAGAAATGCGACCTGGGCTCTTATTCACTATGCCGCATGAAATTCCTTGCCGAAAACGTGTGACGTCAGTACGGCAATTGCCGTATGATTCCACGCAGATATCTTAACGTGGCGCGTAACGTGTCTTATTGGCAATAGAGAATAATGGCCCTGTAGAGGAGAACATATCTGGACTGACATACTGACATACGAAAGCATTTTTGCCCAAGCTGAAATGGAGACGATTCGCTCGCGCTTCGCGCTCGCTCGGTCAATAAAACCATTCTAGAAGCATATTCCCTGTTTTTAAGGGCGTTTTGTTTACTTATAGCCCACAACATTGCAATTGCAAATTGCCAGAGTACCCAGCTAATGGAAAATACATCACCGATATACCGTACGCTGAACCTGAAGAAGCTTACGACTCTGTCACCGTCAACATCACCTGCAGACAGGGATATGCATTGAACGGATCCAGCTCCATCCGGTGTTTCGATGGATCATGGACGGAGAAAATACCAAACTGTATAGTAATAGGTATGTGAGCAATTTCACTTCGAGGCAGAAACTTCGGGCCAGTGCTTTGTTATATTTGTTTGTATACCGACTTATAATAATGCAGTCAGTACCAAAAAACCTGTAGAATGCAGATAATAAAAATTGGTTTAGGGTATTGAAAATAAGCAATTGAACAAGTATATAATATTTTTTGCAAATCGTTTCTGTCTGTTTGTCTGTTTGTCTGTTTATCTGTCTGTATGTTTGTTCGTGCATCACGTAAAATGTAGTATAGCGACAGCCATGCGATTTTCACTGTTGCATGGATTCGGGTTTAACTTAAAAACATGGTATCTGAACCCGATGAGTAGAAGCCAAGCAATCGATAAAAACTGTTTAGCGGCTGTACGAAATTTGGTATTTTGTACTCGTTTATATGTTGCTGAAAATTATAATTGAAAACTAGCTGTAAACTGCGATTATACCATCATTGTGTTATTCAAAAAAATATTTGGTAGCTCGGACTACTAAAGTTTAAAGTGATTTAAGAAAATAGACCTTTATACACCGTAAGCTAACCTCTGAAACTACAGAGCTTAAAATATTGAAAAAATACAGGTAATAGTTTTTTACTTATAGATTACAGGAAAACTTACAAGAAGTACATGCTATTAAAATAACATGGTAAATCTCAATATTGTGAGGTAATATATTCATCGTGAGTGACCCTTTCCACGCGAGTTCAACTCGCATTTGTCAGGTTTTTTCTAAAGACTAATGTTTAGTCTCCAAATGACCTTTACAGCGTCACCGGTTTGTAACTTACAACTAACTGTTAATTATTCTGAAGTGCTAATCACTCCAAATCAATTCAAAGTCATAGACATAGAGATATAGTCATAGAGATGTCTTTCTTCGCTCGAATCGTCGGAGCCCCGTGGCAAAACATCGACAGGCGCGACACCACGTCCGCACCATACAAATTATGTCTATTCCGCGCCTTATAATAGCCCCAATGCAAGATAGTTCGTCCAGCCTTCAAAGCAATAATGCAAAAAATACTATTTAATATAAAATGTTGTTTGGAGATAAATGTAATATTCACTGTTCAATACAACCATATAAATTGTTTCATATTGCACCATTAAAATAAATCTAAAATAGTGCCAATGAAAAAAATATGTTAAAATTAATCCAAACAGTCTGCAAAAAGTTCATCTATTGATGACTTAACTGGTTTGCAAAGTGCCTACATAAAATCTATATCTATACTTATAATAACACTGTAACAATTCTGTACACTGAAGTTTTTCTTTTGGAGTGTACTCTATATTCGATAATGAAGCCAAACTGTATTTTTATTCATTTTTGTCTGTCTGTCTGCCTGTCTGTATCTTAGCCGCGTATCACGATGAAATTACTAAATGAATTCAAATTAAACTTGGCATGATTTTATTTCATACTACGAGGTTGGATATTGCATACTTTCATCCCGAAAAAATAAAGGGTCCCGCAGGATTGGGGTTTGAAAGTCAAAATGTTTACTAAGTTGTTATTCATTTACGCATAGTCCGATTACATTCATTCTATTTTTGTTAGAAAGGACATACTTTATAGACTATCATGTAAATATTTAAAGGTCATCGGTTTCGGAGTTCAAAAATTACAGACACCCCACACTCAATAATAGGTCCAAATAACTTGAATCCCGGAATGTACAGGAACGTTTGACCGTACGGCTCATCCTAAGCTGGCCAGCGCTTTTTATTGTCAAAACATACCACAAAGATCATTATAATTATACAGTGTGGACGTCCAAAATGACTTCATAAATATTTTTAGAAAATTTAATTGATATAAACTTGATTGTCAACATGGAGGCCACAGCAGTTATTTTTTTCTATCTTTCTGTCTGTCTCTTTGAACAGGCATCACATTTAAACTATCAGACGGATTTTAATACCACTTAACACAATTATAGCTGATGTTATGGATTTACATTCATACATTTTATCCCGAAAAATTAAAGGCTTCCTGCAGGACAGAGGTTGAAATGTATCTAAAAGAACACACATCACGCTGAAATTACTGGACGGATTTTGATACAACTTAGCACGTCATAGTTTATATTATGGATTAAAATTAAGGATACCTTTTTTTTTCTTCAAAATACTTAAGGGTTCTTGTAGAATAGGGGTTGAAATGATTGTAAAAGAACTTGCTGTAACTACTAGACGGATTTAGATGCAACTTGGTACATTCATAGTTTATATTATACGTATTAAAATGCAACATTCTTAAGGAAAAAATAAGGAGTTCCATCGGTATAGAGGTTTAAAGGTTATGTAACAGTATCTTTCAACAATCGATTGTATTGGCGATACGAATCAAATCCTAAAAATAAATGTCATAATTGTGGAAAAAAATAAATAGGGTAACTTTAAGGGTTTCTTACCCAGAGGTTCCAAATGGAGCCTCATTATGAAGCCTGCAAAGGGATGAACCTGATGACCCGTAATATGCAACCGGTTGAATTATTTAACCAATCAATAATGTTGTTGTGACGGATGAAATCTTAAAAATAAATTATATATGGCATAACAAAGATACAATTTGGATACTTTTTATCTGGAAAAAATAAAGGTTTCCTGCGGGATAGAGGTAGAAAGTTTTGTTTGTGTCACAAGTTCAGCAAAAATAGAGTCCTAAAGAAAATCATCATGCAGAACCCGAGCAGGAGAACTAACCCTACAATGGCGAGACGTGATTCAAAAATATGTTTCAGTCGATACATGCAAGAGAATTCTGAAAATAATGGACTATAGTTTTTACACGGCAAAAGAGAAACCGCTGTCCACCTCGGTACAGAAAAAAAACGAATGAAATTCGCTCGCAAACATCAGAACTGAACCGCTGATCAATGGAAAATAATAATATGGAGCGATGATCTACATCCCAGGAAACGGAAGAAGGGCGAAAAATAACCGAAATAAAATATAGGGCTTTCACCCAGACCGTCTGAAAAGAAACCTAAGTTTCCAGCTTCCGTCATGATATGGGGCTGCATGTCACCACATGGTCTAGGTCAAATGCAGTTCATTGACGGGAATGTTAATGCTGCGAAGTACCAAGATAACATATTCCAGTGGTTAACACCAGTGGATAATTGGTCAAAATTGTGCAATCAAATAATTGCAAGATAACAATCCTTTGACATGCGAAAAAGCTTTCCGGAAACCCAAAATTGCTTAAAGGGAGATTTAACATGTACGCTAACAGATTGTCACATGAGATTTCAGCAACCGAAAATGCGTTTAATAAGAGACTAACAGGCTGTTGTTTTTTTTTTGCTAATTTTGATTCAAGAAACCGGGTGTTAGTCAAATAAGCGATATGTGTACAAATAATAAAATTTGTATGTTCTGTAATTTCAAAAATAAACATGAAAAACAGATTTTGCTGCAGTTACGTTTGAAATGTTAAGAAGTTTTTTTTAATTATTTGTTTGTGTCGAAATACTGAAGCTTTCCTCGCATAGTATCGCATTATATTCCTCGCATCGATTTGTTGTTTATACAAATCAACTCGTCAACACGTACTATGCTGTCACTGATCGAAAATATACAAATAAATTGTTTAAAGTTATATATGACTCAAGCTACTGTGTGCAAAGTATAAACAAAGCGAATGAGTGTGTGTTCTCGTTAAATCTGTTTAATAAACCCAGTGTGTAAATTAACTCAAATCAAATAGTAAATTTACGATTAAGAAATTTAACTTGGGGGTAAACCTGAGAAATTAAACAAAACACAAGTGTGGGGAAATAAGGGAAGATAGGTACCTGCCGTCTGGGTGCGAGTTCTTCGATAGCTTTGGTTGTGAGCAGCAATCCACAGGCTTCAGGCACTGATTATGTTTCCACTACAAGTCAATTGTATTTTTGGTTTTTCAGCTTTCACACACTCGCGTCGCGGTGATTTATATTTATTTATTATTTTGAGAATTTTTGATTGCGTGTAGCTCAATGTCAGACGCTCGAACGTCAACGGTTAGGCGGCGAGAGAAGAGTGAACATTAGAACGGGAGCGGGATAGGGAATGAGTGAATGTTGTGAATGAGTGTGTGAATGATTTGTAATTTAGTTATGTTGGTGTTATAAAAATATTACAGATGGCGCAAATAACTCCGCCGGCCTAGAGGTTTCCTCTAATTATTAATGAGAAAGAGTAAGAGATAAAATTAAAGAGGCGTTAAACTAAACTTAAACTAGAGTTGCGATGAGACAGTTTAATTTAACATTTTACTGAGTAGGCAGCGGACAAATCCGAACCACTGGCCTTATGTATGTACCGGAGGTGGTGCGGACTTTAACAGTTCTTATTATGCCATCCTTTCCAGGGTAAAGCGATTCTACCACTCCCATTGGCCAACACATTGGGTGTGCGTTCTGATCCTTGATGATCACTATAGAACCCAACGTTACAGGGTTCGTAGGAGTATTCCACTTTTCTCTTTGTTGTAGAGACGTGAGATATTCCTGGCTCCACCGGCGCCAGAATATATGCGTGAGTTTACTAACTAGTTGGAAACGTGAGAGACGATTATCTTGAACATCTGTCAAATCTTCGGCGGGTAAGAATTTATGAGGCGTTACATTTAACAGGTGGTTCGGTGTCAAAGGGGATAAATCTGAAGGATCAGACTTGAGGTCGACCAGGGGTCGGCTATTCAGTAATCCTTCAATCTGCACGAGCACTGTTGAGAACTCTTCGTAGGTAAGAATATGAGCCCCTACTATTTTAGCGAAATGTGTTTTCACACAGCGTACATTGATTTCGCAAAGTCCATTGAAATGGGGACCGTATGGAGGGCTACGTTTGAATTCGATGCGGTGCGCTGACAACAGCTGTTCGCTCATGTAATTATTAAAAGAAGTGGACTGTATAAGATCGTAAATTTCATCTAGCTTTCGTTTTGCACCTAGAAATGTTGAAGCTCCGTCGCTGTAGATCATTGCTACAGGCCCGGAAACTAATTCCAGGTGTAATGCCTTCGTAGTAAGGCAGACAAAAAGGCATATATACGCCTTTTGACTTTTGACCCCGCGACGGCGAATGTGCGTTATAAAAAAGGGGCCGGCGTAATCAACAGCTGTGTAAACGAAGGCTTTAGCTTGGGAAGTTCTAAATTTAGGGAGGTCTCCCATTTGCGGATTAGTAAATCTGGGATTGAGTTTGAAGCATATGTTGCATGCGTGGACTCTCTGTCGAACGAGGTTACGAGCAGAAAGTATCCAAAACTTTTGTCTGAGAAGCGCGATTAACAATGCAGGACCAGTGTGCAGATTGATAAGGTGGTAGTAGTCAACTAGCAGCTGGGTTATGCGTTCCTTCGAGGGGAGTAGAATTGGATGCTTTTGACCGTAGTCAAGCTGAGAGTGAGCAAGTCTACCGCCGACTCTGATAAAGTTACTGTCGTCGATAAAGGGGTTGAGCTTTATAATGCGTTTGCTACATAGTTTATTATTTTTAATGGCATTAAGATCTGAAGCAAAATGTTTGTTTTGAACATAGCTTAAGACGTACTGTTCGGCAAAGTCTAAGTCCGTTAGAGTTATCGGGCCTTTTTTATGTATAAGCTTAGCGAAACGTAAAACGTAAACTATCGTTCGTAGTAATTTAGTCCAGCTGGACACGCGGTCTGCTATGTCATTTATTAGATTCGTATTTAGATCAGAAGGCGCGGGCGGTATGTCAGTTACAAGGGAGACTGTTTTGGATTCTGAGAGGTCATTAACTGTAGGGTTTACTTGAAATGGGCTCACTGGCCATTCAGCACGAGGGAGAGTGAGCCAATGTGGGCCATGGAACCAAAATTTGCAGTTTATAAGTGAGTTGGGGGTAACAGGGCGCGAGAGAATATCTGCTGAATTTTCCTGACTTTTGACATGGAACCAATGGCTGGCGGATAGCTTTGCATTTATTTCAGTAATTCGATTCGCGACAAATGTATGGAATTTGTATGCTGGAGAGTGAATCTAAGTTAGCGTAACAGTTGAGTCGGAGAAAGCGATGATTTCACTTATGTGACTGCGCTGAATTATTATTTCACAGACGGATTCGATGAGATTTGCTAACAAGAGGGCAGCACAGAGTAGGCTAGGGGCATCTTTTTTAGCGAAGCTACTTTAGACTTTGAAGCCAAAAGATTGACAGAGCCAACAGAATTTTCATTGGAACTGACGCGGATATAAACTGCCGCTCCGTAGCATTTTTCGCTCGAATCTGCAAATCCGATCAGGGTTATATGCGAATTTAAAGTGATACCTACATGACGTGGTACTTTAATGAGTTCGAGATTCGATAGTTCGTTATGGAACTGTAACCACTTGTCATAGATGGGCTGCGGTACGGGATCGTCCCAACCAAGATTTGACAACCAACATTCTTGAACAAGTAACTTCATAAACGCGATAACAGGACCAATTAGGCCTAACGGATCAAATAGGCGCGCGGTTACAGAGAGAATCGTGCGTTTTGTACAATCAGAATTTCCTGCGTTTATTTGAAACTGGAAATAATCAGTGGTAGGTTGCCATTGCATACCTACAACTTTT
The DNA here is from genome assembly GCA_946251855.1 of Alsophila aescularia. NCBI lineage: Eukaryota > Metazoa > Arthropoda > Insecta > Lepidoptera > Geometridae > Alsophila > Alsophila aescularia. The sequence continues at coordinate 75,621,418 of OX276374.1, read as the reverse complement.
GTATTTGCAGGGAATGAGGGGTCATCGTCAAAATTAACTATTTGCGGGTTCTTGTGCGACAAGGATATTTTCTGCATTAGCTCTGAACTATTAGAGATCCATTTTACAATATTAAATCCACCAGCCTTGAACATACTTACCATTTCATGGTAAATCTGCTCAGCTTTTTCAATACCATCGACAGAACCTACATAGTCATCCATATACATATGATGCTCGGCTTCAAAAGCTGCAAGTGGACACTCAGAACGTGTATCAGCGGCGAGTTGGCGGACGACTCTCATAGCGAGATATGGTGAGCTGGTTACGCCAAATGAGACCCTATTAAATTCGAATATGCGTATTTCTGAATCGGAGTCGAATCTATAAAGAATTCGTTGAAAGGAGTGTTGTTTGGGTGTCAACAGTATTTGAAAATACATTTTTTCGATGTCTGCAGTAAGCGCTATGGAGAACAGGCGTAGGTTTATAAGTAGGTCAAAGATATGACTTTGTAGGTTAGAACCTTTATAAAGAAGGTCATTGAGTGATTTTGCGGAAGTTGTTTTACAACTGGCGTCCACCACTATGCGTGTCTTGGAAGTGGATTTTTCAGGACGATAAATAGCCCTGTGTGGAATGTAGTAGCATTCGCTGTCAGGCTTTAAGTCTTTTACTTCAGTGAGATATTTTTTGTTAATATAATCTTGTATGGTCGCGTTATAATTAGAGCGTAATTCAGAGTTAGCGTCAAGTTTTTTTTCCAGGAGGAATAAGCGTCGTTTTGCAATAGCGTAAGAGTTACCCAACGCTGATGGTTCATGTTTGAACGGAAGGTGTATCATGTACCTACCGGTATCATCGCGCGAGTAAGTGGAGAGAAAGAGTTGTTCGCATGCTTCATCATCAGGGCTTATATGAGTTTTATTGGGGACATTTTCAAGTTCCCAGAAGCGTTCTGTCAATTCCGTGAGCGTTTGCGTATTTTCTACCGAACAAAAGAAATTTTTGTCAGCGTTCTGCGTGCGTGAATGAGTTAAATTAGATTGGACAGGAGTGCAGTCCGCTCTGCCCATGACAATGTATCCGAGTGTGGTCTCCAGTGCGACAAGGGACGAGTTCGGCGACGTGACTTTATCATTGCCGAGAATGGCGGGGAAGAGTTCGCTACCGAGCAGACAGTCAATATCGCCGGGCGTATGGAAGTAATCATCGGCCAATGGTAAGTTTTCAAAGTGCGATAACTCCCCGGTGTCAACAAAAGCGTTCGGTAAGCGGTCAGAGATGGTATCTATAACCCTGGCGGTGATAGTATATAAACATGTTTTGTCGAAACGTGAATGAATTTTTAAAGTCGTAAAACCTAAAGAAGAACTTTCTGTTTTACCTATACCTTGAACAGGTGATAAGACGGATGTAACAACGAGATTCAAGCGTTCGCAGGAAGCTTTTGTAATAAAATGACTCATTGACCCCGTATCAATAAATACTCGAACTTTTGAGCGTGTATTATTCCTATTGTATACATGAACAGAAGCTGTAGGGAGTAACACAATACTGTCCTTTCGATTATGCAATATATGCATGAGTTGACTTTGACTTAATTCGGTGATTATTTTTATACAAATTTTGCGAATTATTTTTAAAGCATGTTCGTGACGAATCGAATAAACGTAACGATTGGATTTTACTTTGTTCATTTAAGAATTTAGTGACATCACTAAAAGTAGGTATTTCAATATGCCTGTGCGTTTGTTCAAATAAATTCACTAAATCTTTGTCAAGTTTACTGAGTGTAATATGCGTTAACATGAAATCAGATAGATTCTCCAAGTTCAAGCGTTTTAAAGCGGCCTCAGCCGAGCAAAGTTGTTCTATGACTGTATCAATCGGTTGATTAGGTTTGAAGTTAATCAGTTGATCAAGATAACGAGAAGCTTGTACCCTAGTGTCCTGGTACTTGGCTACGAGTGAGTTCCAGATAATTGCGTAGTTGTTACCTGTAGGTAGGATGCCTGAACACACAGTCAGAGTTTTATCGCTCAATTTTCCCATTAGGTATTGAACCTTTTCTGCGTCACATAACCTTGAGTTATCGTGAATTATAGTTTTAAAGTTTTCATAGAAAATTGGCCATTTAGTAGGAGTGCCGTCGAAACCCACTAGCTGTAGAGGAGGCAGTTTTTGATTCATGAGTTCAGAGTTAGTTCTTTCGTTGTTTTGTTGTTGTTTGAGAGAACTAGCGGCGTATATGATGTAACAGTACAATTCGTCGAAAGAGTCTAAAGGCAAGTAGTTCGGTTTGTCCGATGGATCTTCTTCCAAGTATGCGGTATTCAAAGCATCTAGTGTCTCAGTGAACTCAGTTCGAGTTTTGTCCAACGATTGTACTCGAGCTAAAAACTGTGTTTTTACAATAGGATCAGAAATCTGTAGGCTTTGATTGTAAAGTTGTTGCACTATTTCGAACAATCGTTCCTTTTTAGCTTCCAGAATGGAAATTTTTACGTTATTCGAAGAATGTCCTGACTCAGCTTTACGTTTATCAGGCATTCTGAGTGGTTATCAATGTAAATATGATTTAGATATTCGAGCAAATATTACAAAAACACAAAATGAGTTAGTGCGTAGGTAGGTACTTACGTGACCTAGATGCGGCCACGCGTTGTAGATTTGTAAAAAATGATTGAAAATTCTCAAAATCTAATGTATTATAAAGATATTACATGAAATGTTTAGTATTTAATAAGACAATACGTTTGTGTGTGTTGTAAATGAGAAATATGCGTATATTTGTGAGAAATTGGAAATTAATATTTATAGCGTAGGGTAGGTAAAATTAATTTCGTGTTTTAGTACAACGAATGGTAAATGGCGTAGTAACGATAAGAGTTGCGTGAATTTGCGTGTGAGTTGAGGATAAGAGATAAGAGGGAACGTCCGGTCGAAGTGACCAAAACTTGTGGGGAAATAAGGGAAGATAGGTACCTGCCGTCTGGATCCGAGTTCTTCGATAGCTTTGGTGGTGAGCAGCAATCCACAGGCTTCAGGCACTGATTAGGTTTCCACTACAAGTCAATTGTATTTTTGGTTTTTCAGCTTTCACACACTCGCGTCGCGGTGATTTATATTTATTTATTATTTTGAGGATTTTTGATTGCGTGTAGCTCAATGTCAGACGCTCGAACGTCAACGGTTAGGCGGCGAGAGAAGAGTGAACATTGGAACGGGAGCGGGATAGGGAATGAGTGAATGTTGTGAATGAGTGTGTGAATGATTTGTAATTTAGTTCTGTTGGTGTTATAAAAATATTACAGATGGCGCAAACAACAAGTACTGGAGAACTTGGTCATAAGTTTCGCCGCCCGGTTTATCTGCCACGTTGGTCTAGCATACGGAAGGTGTAGATACAGAGATTGCGTCGCCCGGACCCAAGTTCAATTCCAATTGGAGGATCACTTTTTGCACTTTTTAATTTATTTTTCTTACGCCTTAAAGAATTAACTATAATAATGGCCTTTACATGTGGGGGCTGTAAAGAGGAGATAAAACGTCATCGGGTTAAGTGTCCGAAATGTAAAGTAGCAGTAAACAACGCCACGTCCGGGCACGCGCTCGTAACCGGTTATGATTGCACGTCAGGCGTGCGGACTGAGCTAGTATGGTGCGGCTGCACGACCGGCAGCGGAGACCTAGCAGGCGTGGCCACAGCCGACAAAACCGTGGGGCCAGAATTCTCCACACGCTTGAATTGTAAAAGGGTGTGGTGGCTTAATTCACACAGACGGCAATGGAAATCAGACGAGCAATTAGAAACTCAATGCTGTAAACTTAGGCAATTCACACACGCATTTTTATCCTTCACATATCTAAAGCATTCCTGAGGTGTAATCTTATGAAATTCAGCACATTTAAATAAATGCTGATGCGTTATATTAGTGCCTTTGCATTAATATTACATTACATACCCGTAAGTAGGTACATTACGTAACGTATTATTATTACATTTTTAACATTTGCACGCAGGATCTACCGTTGTTCTTAGATGTTTGGTACTTCGGCGCCGAAGTATTTTTAACATTATTAGAACGTCGATCAATGCACTTGAGATTGTGTTAGTGCGTTCCAAAACCTTAACGCGGGTTGTAATAAAATCGACAAAGACGTTGAAAGTAGGTATTTTAGAACTACCTCAACTCAAAATCATGAGCATTATCCGAGTCTATCTTCTTCAACGCAATAATTTTCTGCTTCTGCTGTTTCATGGTTTTTTTCGTACCTTAAATGTCGGCGGCAGGCCATACGGTATGAACAAGAGTTCTCCGACTGGAATGCTTTACACACTGGCGTGCCTCAAGGTGGAATTTTGTCCCCGCTGCTTTTCTCAGTTTTCATCAATTTACTTTCTCCTCTCTTACAAAGTAGCTTCTACATGTACGCCGATGACCTACAACTATACTACTCTGTTACCATTGACGAATTGCCTCGCGCGATTCAAATTCTCAATGACGATTTGTCGCGTCTTCTCACTTGGTCGATCAATTACGGTATTAAAGTGAATCCTGACAAGTGTCAATCAATCATAGTGGGCAGCTCGCGACGTCTCTGTAAAGTTAACCATTCTAATCTACCCTCACTTTCTTCTAACACCATTAATATTCCTTTTTCTTCGACAGTTAAGGAATTAGAAGAAGAAAGAATTTTTTGTCTTTTGTTTTCCGTCCTAAATGACCGTAACTCACCTGAATACTTAAAATGTAAATTTAACTTCCTATCAAACACTTATGACAAGCAACTTCGCTCTTCAAACACTCTTATATTAGCCACTCCTATTCATACCACTTCTTTCCTTGATCACTCCTTCCAGGTTTCAGCAGTCCGTCTCTGGAACTCACTTCCAATTGACATTAGAAAGTGTCATACTAAAGAAAATTTTAAACGGTTAACTCGAGAGCATTTAAAAAAGACTTATTAACAACACCAACTGTTTAATTTTATAATATTTATATGTATTTTATTTTTATGATATTATATGATGTAATATTTTTAATAATTGTATATACATATTTTACAAAGCTTTATATTTTAGTTTTAGATTGCGCACTACCGCTCGCTTACTGCGCGTGCGCACGCGCAATATGCAACTGGTTATTTTTATTTTCATTTTACTGTCCATATCTCGAGTGCACGCCTATACACATCTTTCTTGCACAACCAGGATGACTGGCAGAAAATGCTGTCTTAGCATTAAGTCCTCCTCTGTACACTGTTTTTGTGCATAAAGTATTAAATAATAATAATATGAAGTATAATTAAATCAATTACATTGTCTAACTTCAGATTCTTTCAGCGCGCACAGCACTTATAAAGCTGTCTGTAAACAAATCGAAACCCGTCGTCGAAGCAGCTTGCAAGGGTTTAAACTCAAACATTTGATTTAAATATGCGGAAGTGAGCATTCGCTTATCTTCATATTTGTCAAGCTTCATGCTTGCAATAACAAGTTATAATTCTCTGCAAGGGCGCTATTCCGGCGCACACATTCTGCGCCTTGCCCGTAAGTTTACCTAATAAATAGTGTAACTTTTCTGAATCACTGAGAGATAGGTTATCATGTACAACAGACTTAAAACTGGCGTTAAATAATGGCCATGCGCGAATGTCACCCAAAAAGTCCATCAACTGAATCGGCGGCAATGTAGGCCTAGCATCATGTAGTATCTTATCTTTTAAACCCTGCGACGAACCAGGTTGCGTAAATTGAGATTGCTGTCGTTTAATTCTACTACACAAAGACCCGAATACAACAAGACTATTAAAGTTTGGTTTTACAGTAGGATTCACAGTTAACATAAGCGAATTATAGTCATCTAGATTCTGTTTAAACTCACTGCGTAATGAATCTACCAGTGAAGATTAGGCAAGGAAACTTTCCCTCTTCATGGACTCTTATTTGACTCTTCATTTTTATTCTTCGTTTGAATGTATATCGCAAGATAGGTCGTAAACATGCACTATCTAAAAGATAGCTTCGCGTTTAGCTTGTAATATAGTTAATTGTGATTCTTGAGCGTCCTTGAAATCATCAGAACTATCGTTATCAACGCCAGTATCAGCTGGAGGTGGTTTCTTAGGAGGCGTGATTAGTAAGCAAATAAAATCCGTTATAATGTCTAAGTCAAATATATACGGCAAAGTAAAAAAGGTCACTTCACACGCATGTTAAGCGATGCGCGTAACTTTGCTACGCAGTCGGTTTATATTGAACAACATGGAAGATGAACTGGGCCGCCGCCGCTGTGGCGGTGTAATAAAAATGAACTGAGGGTAGATAAATATTATAATGATTTCGATTACTTTCGATTTTAATGATTTATTTATATATTTAATACATAAACTACATACATAATTATTAGTATATAATGTATCTAGGTGGGGAAATACGTAACTTAATGTTACGGGCCAGGATTGAGTGTATTTTTGCAATGGAATGTAGGTGACCCAATGTCTTTATGTGGAAATTATTACAATGATATTCGAAATGAATGTGATTTATGTTTATCACTTATTGGCCTATTTAAATATCCTAATAAGAGCGGCTGGACGAATCCGGCTCGAAGGACCACCTATGATTGCGTCAAAATATATTTATTAAATCTTCAATTAACGTGAATGTATTTCTAATACCATTGCATTACGCACAATCAAAGAGAAGAGAGGAATGGAAAGACGGGACATGCAGCACGTGAGAATGGGTAGGTGAAAAGGGTATGTAATAAGAATTTCACCATTCAAAATATTAATAATTAATTTATATTAAATACTTTGGCATTACCAGTGGTATTTTTTTTTCAATCTTCTGCGTCAATTAATTTTCGATAATGGCACATGCCAAAATGTTACCCCAGCTAAATCTTGAATGACTCAAAAACCGTATGACACACAAATTATGCCATTTGGGCAAATTTAAGCCTATTTTCTACCACATTTTCTACCTATTCATTTATTTGGTTCTGGGCTAAATCGATATAAAAAAGTACATTTTGGGGTAACATTTCAAACGTTATCGAAGCATAATCAATTTTTCTTAATTATTTCCAAAAGTACAGGACACACAAATTTTGCTCTTTGGGCACATACATAATACTCCTAACGACACTCAAATTTTCCATAGTACTCTCATCCTTCAAAATCTCAACATTTTGCTGTGGTAATTCACAACTGTTTTGATTTGGGACTAGATTCACTGTCATCCATCAATGCTACCTTTGTTAACTAATATCTATAAAAAAACTATTATTATGCTGACCATGCATTTTGAAATTTATAGTATCCGTTTATTCACCTTTACAGAATGCGGCACAATGACACCAGGTGGCACGACGCTCATCATCAAAGGTGTGTCTGCGAAGCGCGTGGAGGTGCCCTGGCATGCCGGCATCTACACCAGGACCACCCGCCCGTACAAACAGATATGCGGGGGCTCTCTTATCAGAAATAATATCGTAATATCAGGTGAGGAATTTGTCTCGATATTTGTGGGGACTAGGATCAGACGACACATTCCCAATTCCATCAATCCTTATTTTTTTCTACTTTACTGGCACTTTATACCGGTACATTCTCAATCGCTCTCTTCCCTCATAAATGGGGGATGACTAGTACTTATTTTTCGTTTTATTAAAAACCAGTGACTCGCCCCGGCTTTGCACGAGTAGCGAAGGGTTTCTCTTTATTTGTACACTATTCTACCCAAGCTTTGATATTAAAAACCAATGTATAATAATGGCATCAACGCTCGTGGTGCTTTTTAAAAGATTACTTATTTCTACAGCAACATATCATTCCATTCCATACAGCGAGTAAATTATCAACATTTTTGTTGGCAAATTTTTGATACCTTGGGTTACATGATTACAATTTTAGTAGGGTTCTCATATTTATTTTAAAATAATTACATCTTGTGTTACGAAGTAAAACTGGAGAATATCAGATGGTTCATTTTGGGATTGTGTGAAATCCGGAGAGCGGGGGAGGACACAATTACCCTGAAATCAGGCCATCTGATGTATCACCGATCAGAGACCACCAATCCCAAGGCGGCGTTGGGTTTCTTGTTCATAAAGTCCTCGCTAACAACGTTGACGAAGTCTGTAGTGTTTAGACTAGGGTAGCGTACCTAATTATTAAACTCACCAAGAGATATAATCTCAAGGTGATAGATGTCTACGCACCGACTTCATCGCACTCAGATGATGAGGTTGAAGATATGTACGATGACACATCCAAGGCCCTCCATACCACCAGGAGGGCTCACTTCAACGTTATTATGGGGGACTTCAACGCTAAAGTGGGAGACAAGACTGCAATAAATCGAGGATTTGACTACATGGGTTTGGCAGCAGAAACGCCAGAGGGCAAATGCTTGTTAACTTTCTGGAGAGGGAGGGGCTCTTCTTAATGAATTCTTTCTTTAAGAAGCAGCCCCAGAGAGAGTGGACATAGCGAAGCCCGGATGGCGTTACAAAAAATGAGATTGACTTTATCATGACGGACAAAAAGCATAAAAGCATAGCAGCTTTCCAAGGAAATCTGGAGGAATAATTAGTTGCCGTGGAAACCACAAATTAACGAGGGACTTAACAAGGTGGTAAGAATTCGCACGGAAGAGGGCCGTAAATTCTGTAGTCTGCAGCATTAGGGCAAAAATCAAAGCTCTCAGATGAGACTCTCCGGTTAATGGCACAAAGACAGGAAAATGCTTTACATTAAAAAATGCTTTGGCAGAACAGATGACTCTCAACAAGAAAATCACAAAACTGACGCGAAGTAACCTTCGGTGCTTCAATACCCGCCTACGAGTAATACAAAAGGCAATTGAGCAGAACCGAGGGTCCAAGGTTTTCGTGCAGCAACTTGGGAAGAGTCATCTGACAAAGCTAAAAACAGCTGATGGCAAAACCGCTTTGTCAAACCCTGATATTATCGCTGAGATCGAGGATTTCTATGGCCGATTATATGCTCCACATGCTCCTCGACCGGAAATCCCTAGTGAGGATTCAAGAGCCACACTGACCCACCACTACACCGATGAGCTGCCAGATGTCAGCCTGGACGAGGTGGAGATGGCCTTGAGACAACTGAAAAATGGAAAAGCCCCTGGTGAGGACGGTATTACCTCTGAGCTATTAAAGGAGGTACTTCTGTACTCAGAGAGCTACAGGCTTTGTTTGATTCCGTCATCAACTGTGGGAGAACTCCGGAGGCGTGGAACAGTACTATTCTTCAAGAAGAAAAGGGATAAAACCTTGCCCAAGAATTATAGGCCCATCTCACTCCTGAGTCACGTCTATAAGTTGTTCTCAAGGGTCATATTTATTTTCTCAAGGGTCTTATTTATTAACACCAGTCATGAGGTTGTTGACTTGTGTAAGTGGTTTATTATGTTGCCTATTTACAATAACAGTTTTTTGTTTGGTTGATTTTGCAGCGGCGCACTGCTTCTGGAGCGACATAGAGGGTAAGTTGCCCGAAGCTGACTACGCGGTGGCGGTCGGCAAGTTGTACCGCCCCTGGGTTGATACCAGGGATGATGCGCAGCAATCTGACGTAAGTACTGAGTAACCACTGATGAGGCAGTGCACGCCCATAATCACTTCTTGTCCAGTGAGCTACGATAGTTAGATAGTGTCGCAAAGATCACTTCTCAAGCTCGTTAAGGTACGGTTCTAGCGGTTCTTCTAAATTTTTAGCAATATTTGTTCATTTGTGAACGTCTGTATCTTCTTTTATAATAATTAACCCAGAATTATAAAATTGATATCACATCCAAAGGACGATGACCATCCCTGCCCCACGTGTGATTGACATGACCAGCAAAATATTATTTTTAGTTTTACTTCGTTTATAAAACTTTGGATTTATTGTGATAGTTTTGAATGCATCAAAGATTCGGATTATAATTGTAATATAAAAAATCTTAAAACTGCATTTCCGGGTTTAAATGGCGTCTCCATAAAATATAAGTGTCCGCGTGACTTGTAAAAGGATACGGGTTTCTGGCAGATGACATCAAATATGACATTATTTTGGCTGTCAAAAATGAAAGATTTCGCTATTTGTGAATTGTGCGATCTTTGTTTTTATTGCAATTAATTTCTTTTTGTTATTTTCTTGACGACTCGAGCTTCTCTAACGGACTACGATAAGCATACGGTTTTTATTGGTGAATTAGTTCATCACGTTGCGGTGCATAAACTGTCGTTTATGTGTGCAACGCATTCGGAGTCATACTGTCGGGGAATTGACGTTACAAATAGAATATACCTTGACGGAATGGTTGGAATTGACGTTACAAATAGAATATATCTTGACGGAATGGTTGGAATTGACGTTACAAATAGAATATACCTTGACGGAAGGGTTGGAATTGACGTTACAAATAGAATATACCTTGACGGAATGGTTGGAATTGGCGTTACAAATAGAATATACCTTGACGGAATGGTTGGAATTGGCAATATCTCTAGTAAGTAACCTACTTATCAAAATATTATGCTCCGCGCTATTTACTCGTTGCTATTATAGCATGCTAAATAAACATTTCGCAAACAGCAAGAAAAATAGTACCTACCTAGGTATACTGTGTATTTACGTTGTTTGTGTACCTACACAGCTTTATTTGACGCAATATCTGCGGCATGCTGTTGGGGCTTTTTGGTACTGTGTTAATCACAATTAGAAAAGTCTCCTGAATAGTTCTCTGATCAGTTATATGTTAATATAACTGATCAGATAACTATTCAGATATTATATCAGATAACTATTATTTATATTTGATAATCAGTTTCATGCTATTTTCAGTTTCCGGTTGATGCTGTGATATGCCACGCCTGCTTGACAGCACTATATGATAGCATTAATGATACAAACCCAATGAGACGACTTGGCCATGCACATGGTTGTATTGGATGTTGCTGCCACATGATGACAATAGTTTGGTATTTGGGATGGGCCAGACATCAGGATCATGTGGCAGCGCGAGCTGCATTATTAGATATTTTAATTGAAATTGATGATTATAATGTTAAATAAACTGCTTGTTGTGTGTTAGTTGTTTTAATTCAATAAATTGTCACCTCACTAGTCTCTATTTAGTTAAAGCATACTGAAGGATTTGCCATACGTACATTATTATATTACGACTAACTGTGCCCGCGGCTTTGTCCACGTGGTGATTTCATTTAAAAGTGGCCCATACGTGTTATTACAGGACCAAAAGTACCATATAACATTGTTTTTAAAATTCGTGTCTGTCTATTTGTCTGTTTGTAAGTTTGTATGTTTGTTCGCGCATCACGATTGATTGGCTGAACGAATTTTGAAGAAATCTATACTTATAATAAAGCAATAGGAATGAAAAAGTCTGTACAATGAAAACGATTAAAAAAATGGTCTAGGGAAAACCAATTCGCTGAAACCACGATTGACGTTACGAGGCCCTACAACAAATGAATCTACAAAAAGTGGTCTAAGTTTTGTCAGTTGCAGCGTACTGGTACGAAATCCAAAATCTCGGTGGAGACTTCAGTTTATGGAAGAGAGACGGAATAATGTCCAGGCCATTTCGTCAGAGAAGTGGGCCTTCAATCGAAATATTAACAAGCTGGTGCGAAAGCACTTCCAATGCTCTAATACTGTTTGGCTCGCCAAACTCTACGACCCGAACCTAACAAGGAGGATTTCCGAGCCACATTGATCCGCCACTACACCAATAATCTGCCCAAATTCAGCCTAAATGAGATCGAGATAGCCCTCAAACACCAGCTTCAAAATGGAAAACCTCTGTAGACGACGGAGTTACTTCGGAGATTTTGAACGCAGCAGGAAAAACTGTGCTTTGAGAGCTCCAGAAGTTGTTTAACTCTGTTCTTCAGAAGTTATTTAACCTACAAAGGCGTGGAATAGAAGCATGGTAGTTATATTTTTCAAATAAGGAAATAACACTTTCCTTAAAAACTACAGTTCCATCTCGCTTCTAAGCCACGTCTATACGCTATGAACGTAGTCTCGAATTGAAGCGCACATCGTATGTATTTTTACTTAGTGAGACTGACTTTAATTCATTAGCAGCTGCCACCAAACTACCATGGTTAGATTGAAACTTATTCCAAAAGTTTCTAGTCTAGTTTCTAGATATACACGAGTTAATCTCTCTTAAGGACTCTTTTTTGTAGTTATCTAATAAATTCTTGATTTGGTTAGACGTTTTAAATTGAAGTTTCTTGAGCGTTTCCATTTTGTATTAATTTTAATTTTATAACTAATATGAAGTAGATAAACATAGTTTATATTGTAATTGTGTATTTAAATCATCATCAATCTACAAACTGCACAATAATTATGTCCTTACTAAAAAGATTCAACTTAATTTCATCAAAGTTCCAACTCAATATTGTTATAATTGATCAAAGTCAATGTCAATATTAAAATCACTGTATTCTAAAGATCACTGGTGTTATTCTATCACTCACCATTACCAATCCTTAATTAATAATAGTTATATTTATTGACGGTATAAAAGGATTACAAAAAATACATTTGACCCATAAAATTTAATTTAATAATAAAAATAATATAATGTGTTTAATAATCCTTTATTTCACTTGCATTTACACTAAATAAACACACTAAAACTAATAGAATACGGTGAGACCAATATATTATACTCTTCAGTCTTCTGTATAACCTGCCGCACTGTGTGGCTGTAGTCCTTGGTCACGTAACCCCCTCGAAACCCAGCCTGCTCTGGAAGCTGAAACTCATGAAGTCTTCTCGCTAGACGATTTGAGACTACCCTCTAAAACAGCTTATAGACGTAGCTCAGGAGCGAGATGGGCCTGTAGATTTTAAGGAGCGTTTTATCTCCAAGTTTGAAAAACTAAACCACCATGCTTCTGTTCCACACCTTTGGAGTTCTCCCATCATTCATAGCAGAGTTTAACAACTTCTGGAAGTCTCGATGTACAGGTATTTTTGCCGTTTTCAAAAGTTTTGAAGTATCTTCGCCTTCCCCTGGGGCTTTTCTATTTTTAAGATGCTTGAGGGCGGTTTTGATCTCGTCTAGCATGACTCCCGGCGAGTCGTCGGTGGAGTGGTGGGTCAATGTGGCTCAGGAGTTCTCATTGCTGGTCGAGTACATGCGAGTCGTGCAGTCGGCCATAGAAGTCCTCTATCTCGGTGAAAATCTATGGCTGAGGTGACGGTATTTGCCAGAAGATGTTTTTAGCTTCGTCAAATGGGGCGTTCTTATTTGCTGGGTGAAAAATTTGGTAAATTTGCTCCGTAGCCTTCTCTATACGGCGTGTGTTGGAGCATCGGAGGTCCCGTCGCACTAGCTTGCTGATATTTTGATAAAAGGCCCGCTTCTCTGACGAAGTAGCCTAGACATCATCCCGCCTCACATCCATTAGCTTAAGAGTCTCTGCCGAGAGTTTGAGTCAATGAACACTATTTTCCTGTATACTATTTTAATTATTTTTTATTGAACTTTATTTAAAAAAAATGGCAGAGGTGTAAAATTGGAGGTATTATAACTTCAGAAATGAGAAACTAACGCAGAATAACGGACTTTGGAGTTTACACTAGCGGTTTACTAATGGAGGACAAAAATCAATCACAAAATTTGTTCGCAGGTGAAGGAATTGCACCTGACAGACTTATTCCAAGGGAGCGAGGCGAACTTTCAAGATGACATAGCTGTGGTGATAGTAACAGATCCCTTCGTGTACACGGCGAACATCCGCCCCGTGTGCATTGACTTCGATTTCGCCTTTCAGAAAAAGCAACTGATGCCGGGACATAAGGGTAAGGTAAGAAAATGTTTAGAAAGATGTTTGGGAAGAAATAATAATGATATAATAGTAATAATTATAGGTAACGGTTCCACACTCACAACCCCGGACAACAAATGACGAAGACCTGAGAATGATTCTGCTAATTGTTTGCTCCTGCCAAGATTCGAACCTGGGACACAGATTAGAAGACAGATAAAAATAAATAAAAAATAAACACAAAAAACTCACCGTCATTAAACTTCACCGGTCGCTGTTGCGGTATGGTCGGCGAGACAGTCAGACTAATTTCTCCAAAAAAATAAGATTATTCTGAATTATCTTCCATGTATATTATTTCTTCTAGATATTATTTTTTCCTTATGTTATGTGATCTATGAAAGCAACATTATTGCCCACAGGTGGCAGGCTGGGGCCTCACATCTGAGAACAGCGATCCGTCCCAGGTGCTCAAAGTGGTAGATCTGCCTTACATTGCCACAAAACAGTGCATATCGGAAACGCCACCACATTTCCACAAGTACATCACTAGCGACAAGATTTGCGCGGGATCTAGAGGTAATGTTTTTTTTAGAAAGGATAAGTGCTGTTGGTCTCTACCAACTTCTACAGCTTCACCGGGCTGGGGGTGAGCACTAAAGCGCTCCACTGCAATGCGTGATGCAGAAAGCGCACGCCAAAGCTTACATTGTGCAACAGGTCAGCGTTCGTCTGATTAGGCATTGCGCGCGAAATTATTTTGTTTTATCTTGAGGGATTCCAGGGTTGACAGGAGGGCATGCGTGAATACTACTGACGTGTAAGTCAATACGGGGTGGTTGCAAACTCATGATTCATTGCACTTGATGTGTGTAAGAGTGTCTAGCTCTGAATCCAAATTGCTAGCCGGGAATGAGATTTATGTACTTTGCAATGGACCAGGAGATGTAAGGGGACTACTACGATCTGAATGCTCTAAGTCAACCTCACCTGCCTGTGGTGCATCTTGCCGGATAACAAACGAGTTTCTGACGACCAGCAGATGGCGGTATAACCATCACAACAATTGCGTAGTTAAATCCCACAGGCCAGTGACGGGCAACAGCGTCACTGGTACGATAACTACGCCCTGCGGTCGCCAACCCACGCCACGCCCAAAGCACGCCAGCGTGGTGACTGAGCACAACCTCCATGAACGATACAACACAGAAAAGGCCCCTAGTTCCCGCCCACCCTGCTATTCCTGATCAATGTGGTGGTCATGGTAACGGCAGGGCAGGGGTGCGAAGAATCCCTGGGTTACGGTAAGCCACCACCCACAACTGACTTTGGCAACGCATAACGGACGAACTCTTAGGCTTGACGACCAGTTGGAACAGCTCTGGAGTAAACTAGCAAGGGTAACACACATCCTGACACATCCTGGGGTTATGTGAAGTCTAAAGACAGGCTGAGGACACCGTAACTCTGGAATCAGGTCAATTTATGTATTAACGGGATATCGGGGGTTGTGTGCCCAACAATCCCAAGGTGGCGTCTATAAAGTCCTCACTGGCAATGTTGTAGAGATATCTAGTGTGTCGACCAGGGTAGCGTACCTCATAATTAAGCTGACCGACCGAGAGCAGATCAAGGTCGTACAGGTTTACGCACCGACGTGTAGACACCCGGACGACGAAATAGAAGAGATGTATGAAGACATCTCTTCAGCTGTTTACAATACCACGAAGACGCACTGCAACGTTTTCGTGGGGGGCTTCAACGCTAAAGTGGGTTTACAGAACAGCAGTGAATCGAAAGTTGGTCCACACGGTTATGGAAGCAGGAACCACAGGGGCAAATGATCGTCCACTTTTTGGAAAAAGAAAAAATCAAAAAATAAAATGAATTAATTTATCTTCTTGATAAATTCGTTCTATAAGAAGCAGCCCCAAAGAAAGTTAACGTGGCAGATAGACGAGAAATGAGATTGATTTTATTATGACAGATAAAAGGCACATTTTCAGAGATGTCTCTGTGGTTAAAAGATTTAATAGCGGGACCACCGACTATCACGAGGCTCTCTGAGTATCAACTTGAAGCTAGAAAGATCCCGTCTGATGAAGTCTACGCTCCAAGCTAACCAGCTCCAAACCGTTTGGGATCAGATCATTTCCAACTTCACCTGGAAAACCAATTCGCTGCTCTGAAAACCACGATTGACGTTGACGAGGCCCTACAACAAGTGACTCAACAACAAGTGGTCTAAATTTTGTCAGTTGCAGCGTACTGGTACGAAATCCAAACTCTCGGTGGAGACTCTTCGGCTTATGGAAGAGAGACGGAATAATGTCCAGGCCACTTCGTCAGAGAAGTGGGCCCTCAATCGAAATATTAGCAAGCTGGTGCGAAAGCACCTCCAATGCTCTAATACTGTTTGGCTCGCCAAACTCTACGACCCGAATCTAACAAAGGGGATTTCCGAGCCACATTGATTCGCCACTACACCAATAATCTGCCAGAATTCAGCCTAGATGAAATCGAGATAGCTCTCAAACAAAAAATAAAAAACAAAAAAAATATAAAAATAGCTAAAAAAATATAAAAAAATATATAAAGAATATAATAGATAGCTTAAAAATGGAAAACCTCTGGGGACGACGGAGTTACTTCGGAGATTTTGAACGCAGCAGGGTAACCTGTGCTTCGAGAGCTCCAGAAGTTGTTTAACTCTGTTTTGAACTATTGGAGACCTCCAATACGTGGAATAGCAGCATGGTAGTGATATTTTTCAAATAAGGACAAAACTTTCCTTAAAAACTACAATTCCATCTCACTTCTGAGCCACGTCTATAAGGTGGAAGCCTTACCAGGCTTCCACCTTATCATTGTGATTTGAATAACCTGCGGAGAGCTGGTGGTAAAAACTGGATGCAGAGAGCTGAAGATCAAGCTCATTACAGTGGCGCGTATTAGGCTCTCTTAAACCAGCAATGGACAAGTATAGGCTGATGATGATGGTGCTGATAGGAAATCGAACGAATGAGCCTTTTTGGTAGAGAGTATCCTACATTCATTGTATGAGCCAAAAGTATGAATGCAATGCAATTACGATAATGCAATTATTATAATGCAATTACGATAATGCAATTACGATAATGCAATTTTGATCATATTATGGCAGTAAGTAACAAAAAGTCTGAGAAAGAATAATAAAAAATAATTATTTTATAAAAATTGTCTACTGTACTTCAAATAAGCTACTGAACAAGACTATAAATTTTATTTAAATCGTGTCTGTCCATTTGTCTGTTCGCCTATCACGCAAAAACAACAGAACCGGTTGCATTGCAGTTCTCACTTTTGAATGGCTAATATTTTGTCTTTAAAACTGGGGTCTCACTATTTTGAACCTTATTGGCATTAATCAAATTTAGTCAGATTTGGCATTTATTGTGTTCATTTAGTCACAACACGTAAAAAAAAAGTAGTGAGTTCATGTCACTATGTCTGACACCTTTAAATTATTTTGGCGCTTTGTACAAATATTAACATTAATAAATATAAATCAGCTGAACAATGCGCGAACGCATCATTTGTTTTCAATAAGGGTCATATCCTAAAAACTAAAGGAGCCTGAAAGAATTTATTAAAACCACACAATAGAAATGAGAATAATTAAAACAGAATTCAAATTCTGTTAAATATATCAATATATAAATTTACCAAATTTTACCAAATTACACATATGTGCTTCTGTGCATCATCTATGAGACACTCGGGACTTTAGGGAATTAAAATCCCAGTAGTCCAGTTAATGGGAAATTCCGGGAAATAAAATTTACAAAAAAAATATGGAACCATAGCGGGACTACTGGGAATACACCAAGTATAGACGTCAACCAGGCGCCTTGCCATAAGCGAGGTGTAACCCCGGTAGCCGGGTAGACGCCTAGCCGCCGACCAACCGTAAGCGAGGCGTTCCAGTGCCGATCCGATACCGGGACGTTTAATGGTCTGTGACCCTAATTTAGAAAATAACTTAGTATCTTAATTCGAAAATAAGAAGACGAGCAAT
Source organism: Alsophila aescularia (assembly GCA_946251855.1). Classification (NCBI taxonomy): domain Eukaryota; kingdom Metazoa; phylum Arthropoda; class Insecta; order Lepidoptera; family Geometridae; genus Alsophila; species Alsophila aescularia. Next base: position 75,603,550 of record OX276374.1, on the reverse strand, counting down.
CGATAATAACAATCAGACGGCTGAAAGAAATTAGTTAATTTTGGATTTTCTAAGTACTTTTGTCCCTGGAATAACAAAGTTTATTTTTACCCAAGAGAAATGACGACGCGGACAAAGCCACAATTTAAAGTGTGTAAGTATAGAAGTGTGTAAAATTTAAGTGATCCACTAACATTTTACACACTTCGCGAACTATGAAAATAGATGAATCTGAATGGAAGAGGCTGACTGATTCGTTGCAGTCTCAACCAATTCATTATTGTTAATTAATGAGCCTCTTGGCTATTGTTAGGTATACAAAGGTGGATGCGTTCTCGAAGGTATACATAAGTACGGGAATGTTACATCTCCTCATTACGATCCTGTTGAATCCAAAGAGATTGAGTCGATCATCAAGATAAAAATCCAAGGGTGACTAATACAGCGCCACCGTGATGATGGAGGTGCCGCTGCCGCAGAGGCACCATCTGTAAACGGCCTTATGGTATGCGCAACGTAAACAACAAATACAGCACTTTCCGATTTCTTTGAGAAAATTCGCCATACATTCACTAAATGGATTCAAAATAATTATGAATTGATTGTACCTTAAAACGTTTCTCTTGAATCCAATCTAAGCTTTGGTGGAATCCGGAACAAAATCAGTTCAATGTTTTCTGAGATATTTGAGGATATGCAAACGCATTCGGTGTCTTCATTTCATAACATTTAGTCTCCAATCAATTTGCATGTATCCAGTTCCGGCCAAAGTCAATCACTGGAGAGGACTCCAGTAATTTACTTTGAAAGCCTCACAAATAAACAGATTGACGTTAGATGGATTGCCTCTAAATCTGTGCATTTCGTTATATTTGTAGATGGCAAGGCACTTTGTAAAGGCGACAGTGGCGGTGGTTTGGCGTTCCCAGGGGAAGAAGAAGGTATAGAGCGGTACTACCTCCGCGGCATCGTGTCAACATCGCCTAATAACGACAACCTGTGCAACGCTAACACCTACACGACGTTCACGCTGCTGCTGAAACATGAACACTTTGTCAAGCTTTGGTTGGGAAAGAGTGAGTCCTATCTTATTTATCATAGCTAACAAAACTATTGCGCATATTGGGAAAACGCAAGATGGCCTATCATATGGGCGTAGCTAGCAAGAGAACTTGGAACATTGAAAACGTTTGGAGCGACATTACAATCATATTGCAACACATATACCTTCATAGCAGGACAGATACCAAAGGCCGCTAAACCAAGGACACCATGTGCGAGCTCGTGAGTGAGACGGCGCGGCGCGACATAAAGCAAGAGAATCGAGCAGAAAGCGCCCGTTATGGTAACGAACTGAGCGCGATCCTACTCGCTTTCAATTTAAGGCCCTCTTTTGCTACGCAATGGAAAACAATAGATAATAAAATTTTGCAAACCCAGTTTCCACCGTTGGAATGTGGGAAATTCCTCATTTATTGTTTAGTTAAGTTGTAAACTGATTCTATTGGCTAAGCACCGATACTGTTTTTAACCCCCGAACAAAGAGAAGGGTGTTAAAAGTTTAGGGTGTGTATCACTGTGTGTGTGTGAGGGTGTGGTTGTGTGTGTCTGTCTGTGGCTTCGTAGCTCCCAAACGAATGGACCGATTTTGATGCGGCTTTCTCTGTTTGAAAGCTGATGTGATCGAGATAGTTCTTAAGTATATGGGGAGGGGAGGTAAGAAAAGGGGGCTGAAAATCGTAGCTTCCAAACAAATGAAACGATTTGGCTGTGGTTTTTTATGTTTGAAAGCTGGGGTAAACAGATGGTTCATAGCTATAATGGAGGGATGGAGGGAGGGGTGCGAATCGTAGCTTTAGAATAAATGGACCGATTTAGCTGCGGTTTTTTATGTTTCAAAGCAAAGGTAAATGAGATGGTTTCTGTTTCTGGAGTCGAGGGGGCGGGGAATGGGGGTGACCATCGTGGCGCTCATACGGCTCTCATATTTTTATGTTTGAAAACTGATGTGATCGAGGTGCTTTTTAGCTATTATGGGGGTGGGAAGTCGGGGATTATATATTTTTTTAATTTATGCTTGTTTTATTCTAATAGGCAACCCTTATTTTGAAAATATACATCTGCATTCTACTCTCTCTCTCCGTTTCAAAGTTTTTATTTATTTATTGCTTAATGTACATTAAATATTATAAGATTTTACAACTAGGAATAGAGGGCACATGCACCCTGTAAGGGTATATGCAAGTGCAATTATAAGATCTTACAACTAGGAATAGAGGGCACATGCACCCTGTAAGGGTATATGCAAGTGCAATTATAAGATCTTACAACTAGGAATAGAGGGCACATGCACCCTGTAAGGGTATATGCAAGTGCAATTATAAGATCTTAGAACTAGGAATAGAGGGCACATGCACCCTGTAAGGGTATATGCAAGTGCAATTATAAGATCTTAGAACTAGGAATAGAGGGCACATGCGCCCTGTAAGGGTATATGCAAGTGCAATTATAAGATCTTAGAACTAGGAATAGAGGGCACATGCACTCTGTAAGGGTATATGCAAGTGCAATTAACACTTATTAGGTACAATTATTATTAAGCTACACGATTCTTTCTTGCTCAGTATTATTAATTAAATTTTTAGTCAGCTTATTGATATATAATCATTATTTAATAATTTAATAGTAATTCTTATTACATATGTCACTCGTTAATTTTATTTAACATAATTATTACCTTCACTCCATTTTTTTTTTAACATGAGCTCAGCCTCACCATGAAGTCAGACTTTCGACCAAGGCTTTCGCCCCAAAGTATTATACCGTAATTCAACCAAGAATATGCATACGCATAGTACGCAGTTAACGCGGTTTCAAAGTTAGTATTTGATTTTAAAACACTTAATGCGTATGTAAATCTAGATAATTTTAATTTAACTTTCTCAATATGCTTAAATCCAATTCAAGTTGGAATCCAATGTAAGACCTAATAGAGTAATCTTTGATTTCTTCTACATTTAAGTTATTACTCAAAGTTTTTAAGTCCAATAGTGTACGTTCGTAGGTTCTAAACTGTAGGATTTTGGTCTTTTTCAGGTTAATCTCTAAATTATTATCCTCTAGCCATTATTTCATCTCCCTTAAAAGTTTGAAAACGTTGTAGTCTATATTTGCAGCGCTGCTGAATAGCAAGAAAACGTCATACGCGAATAAAATACAAAGAACATTAATAACCTTGGGAACCTCCGAACGCTCCTATAGGCACCCCTAACAGGCCTAAGCTCTGCTGGACTTTCAACTTATCGCTTAACTAGGGCCCAATAGTTTTAAAACCCAAACCAAACAGCTGCGTAAAATTCGTAAAATTCGTGCAACTCCGTATAAATTATATGGCGCATAAATTGGCGCCAGCTGATTTTGATATGCGCCGCCGGTACTCCTTAAGGCCGGGTTCTAGCACTGTTAGCAATTTTCGATCATTTTTGAACGTCTGTATCTTGTTTTAAAATTAACCCAGACCTATGAAATTGGTATCACATCAAAATTTGACATATTATCTCATACTTTGTGAACATAGAAATATGATTAGTATGAATTCACTCGATTGAAAATCAAATCAAAGGTAACACTACTTTATGCTTAGAACATTGATTGGAAAGAGACCCCGTAACTAAATGATATCATAGATATACCAAAAGAAATTATTATGATTGAGAAAATGGCTAGACACTTTTTAATTCAAAGATTTAATTTTCCTACAAATAAATAAAAACCTTTAATTTTACTCACAAGATGTTTCATCTTTCCCGCTCTACTTGACCACGGATGAGAGAGACATAAAACTCATTGACACCCGGCCTTAAGGCGGGGTAGGCTCTCAATTGTTTGTCTTGCTCGTTCAGGTGCAGTGTGAGCGGGAGAGGTGATGCAGCTCGGGAGTCGATTTTAGATAATTTTTGTGCTTTTCTATCGATATCTCGACGTATATAACTAAATTAAAAAATGTGTTCGGTTATTTGTCTAGTTTAATAGAGTAGCAACATAATTATTAAAAAAAAGTATGTTGTTGTCGTTGAAAATAATGATGAAGATGAAACAAGTTATTTTCATGTGGTAGTTCGTATTTTTTTTCGAATGATACCAAGGCATATCTGAAAATTCTGTTCAGTTATTTGTTCAGGTAGTATAATTTTCTATCCACAGTATTTTTTGGTTCGCATAAAGTTGTTTAATTACGTTGTTCTCGACGTTTTGCTATTCGTCTTTTTGCTGATTTCGGGACTGACCCCGCCTTAAAAGGATAGGGCACACACGCGGCTTCTACAGGTCTTGCCATACATTTGCGTTTTGGGAGAAAACATTTCTACCATACTAAACCATAACCAAATCCAATAATTCTGTTTTTTTTATTAATCACAGAATAAACTCTGTTTATAGCTTTTTATGTTTATCATAATTTGTAAACAATTTGTATTAATTAGTGATTTAATATCGCTGATAATGATAATGATGATGACGTCAATATCTGTACCAGCCATTAAAATGTAAAACGGGTTGCAGTTTATTTCATATGTACCTACGATTTAGTGCAAAGAGGTTCCTCGTAATTTAGTTTCAATAGATTTAACGTGGAAAGGGCAGTAGTGGGGTGGTCGAGCTTAAACTTTTCAATAAAAAAAACTGCTGGTGGCAAGTGACGATGCAGTCTAAAGTAGCGTTTGCACACGAGGTGGCTACTTATTACACGACTGCCCAAAAAAGGAGTGTAATGTTTTTAGGATTCATGTATGTTTGTATGTATGTATGTGAGTTTTTTTCATTCTAGCACAACTTTTGAAATGCCTGAATAGATTTAGATGTATGGGGTATCGTTAGAATCCTTACATACCCCGAATAAAAAAAAAATGGCTGCAGTAAGGCTCTGTTTTGAAATGCAAAATTTTTTTTTTATCGAATTTTACAGTTTGGGTAAAAAAATACAATATGGTTCAAATTGAAGGCCTTGTTAAGCACATTCCAGAAATTTTATTTATAATGTAATAATTTATAATTTAATGGCATAAGTTCTTTTTTCGGAGGGCAGGCGTGTTTTTTTTAGCGTTTAAGCTAGTTTTCACTATGGGCTTGAGATGTGTTGCCTGAATGGATTTATTATGTTACAGGCGCGACGCGAAAATCAGGGAGTAGAGCCGAACCGCGCATGAGGCCATTAAATCTGAACGTGGTGCGAACGTTTATTGACCCCGCGGCCTCACCCCCCGCGCCCTTCCTACACTTGACCGTTGACCGCAATACCGGCCGCGTATACATCGGCGCACTTAACAGAATTCACCAACTGACCGCAGACTTGGAGCGCACTCAGTGGGTCATCACAGGCCCCGTCGCGGAGCCCAAGACATGTTTTTCTAACTGCCCCGCCGACATCCCTTTGGAGCTCTTGGACAATACAAACAAGGTGCTCGTTATAGACTACTTGACTAGTCGACTGATCACATGTGGAACCGTCTACCAAGGAATGTGTTCGGTGCGCAGCTTGAATGATATCTCTCAGGATGTGCGCGACGTTCGAATGCCAGTCGTGGGGAACAACGCGGCATTATCGACTGTGGCGTTCATCGCACCTGGTCCCCCCAATCCGCTGATGTCACGTGTCCTGTACGTGGGCACCAGCTCCATTTCAATCATCTACAAAAGTTCTAACTTAACCATTCCCATTGCGGGACGCCGCTCTCTTGAGGATGACCGACTCTTTATGGTAGCCGATATGTCAGCAGATCCTAATACCGTATCTAGATCTAACAATCCCGTAAAAGTACTCACATTTGGGTCTATCTATCCTGTTAATTACGTTTTCGGATTCAGCTCTGAAGGATTTAGCTACTTTCTGACGACGGAACCAAGACATAGCTTTGATGTGTATAATAGCAAACTTGTTCGGGTGTGCAACGATGATAAATACTATTACTCTTTCACTGAGATACCGATGCTCTGCAGAGAAGGAGGGGACAGAAACTACGCATATAACCTCGTACAGGCAGCATTCGTTGGAAAAGCTGGTTCAACATTAGCTGCAGAGCTTGGGATATCAACCCAACAAGACGTTCTCTACGCTGTATTTAGCCAGAGCGTATTATACAACAGCGACCAGCCTTATATTAAAGCAGCTCTTTGTATTTATTCGCTAAAAGCTATTCGCCGTACATTTACGGAGAATATAAGGAAATGCTTTAGTGGCATTGGCAATAGAGCAGTGGATTCAGAATTTTCCGATGAATGCGTTGCATCGAACCTGCAGATAGATGAAGATTTCTGTGGGCTTGAATTGAATTCTCCCCTTTTCGGCCAGATACCAGTGGCGGCGGTGCCAGCTGCAGTGTTTGACACGCGACTGACGGCGGTGGCGGCGAGCACCACAGGCAACCATACGGTAGTGTTTGCGGGCACCGCCGACGGATATCTGAAGAAGATCCTTGTCGACAATTCATCTGCCGCCTTCGAGTATGGAGAAATTGACGTCGACGAAGGCTCGACGATCAACAAAGACCTAATCTTCAATACTCAATTGACACATTTATATGTAATGACTGAACGAAGAGTGTCTAAGGTTAGAATTCAAGATTGTAACGAATATAAATCGTGCCTTGAGTGCCTCGAAGTAAAAGACCCTTATTGCGGGTGGTGTCCTCTAGAAAATGAATGCAAATTGCGTCCAGATGGCCAAAATGCAACAAAAAACTTAATGCAATGGATCTCGTATCGTAATCAATGCCCGATAATCATCGAAGTGACACCAAACCAGTTGCAACGAACGATACCAATTACATTAGAATTACATATAGAAAACTTGCCAACTTATAAAGGACAATTCATATGTGCATTTACAGCTTTTGGTCACAATCTTGTAACTAACGCCACGAGAACATCTTCCGGGGTGAGTTGTGACACTCCGCGCACCGACACGCTGCCCTTGGTTCCCGGCAGTCAGAACCACTTTACGGCGAGACTGTCAGTGCGCACTGCGCAGGGATTAGATGTCGTAGCTACCAAATTCAAGTTTTTCGACTGTAACACTTACAGCTCGTGTACACAGTGCGTTACTTCTCCTTTCCCTTGCGATTGGTGCCTGGATGGAAACCGTTGTACCCACGACGTCGGCGAACACTGCCGAAACGATAGTGTCGTTTTGAGCGTCAGTAGAACAGATTCAAATTTTCACACAGGTTCCTTATTTTGTCATGCTATCAACTCGACCGGCAAAAATGAAATCACTTTACTACTCTATTTTTTTATTTATTCCGCAATGTACAACATTCGCTAATACATAAACAACATCATATGTAGCAAAATAATGTACAACATTCGCTAATACATAAACAACATCATATGTGGCAAAATAATGCGATTAAGGGAAGGTACCTTTTCCTTTCTCGTTCGAGAAGCTTTTGTTCTTTAGTCCGGGTCCATTATGAAGTAGGAAAGAGCTGCATTCATGGGTTTTCAAAAAAATACAGTCAGCATAAAAAATACAGTTTTTTGAAAAAAACACTAGTTGGTCTCCATCAACTCTATTTCCCAACAGAAAAAGTTTTCTCAAAGTAACTAAATCAAATATAGAATTATGAAAAAACATTAACAAACTTTTGCCATACCTTTTCTGTGAATTCACTGCACTATGATGTACATGCGAACAAATGCAACGAAACATTATGTTCTTAATTCACTGCACTATGATGTACACGCGAACAAATGCAACGAAACATTATGTTCTTAATTCACTGCACTATGATGTACACGCGAACAAATGCAACGAAACATTATGTTCTTAATTCACTGCACTATGATGTACACGCGAACAAATGCAACGAAACATTATGTTCTTAATTCCAGTAGATTTTTATAATGTATCATCACAATCACAAAGGTAAAAGTACCTATCCTTATTGCCCCATTATATTACCTGATATATCATATTCTGTGATATTACCGCATTCTGTATAGTATTTTGTAACAAAAACTATTATGTCATAACAAGTATAATGAACAAGAACAATATCACTTTTTCGATTTTATTAAACAGTAACACATAACATAAATTTATATAAAACATATTTTAAGATAGGAAAGACTGTAGAACTCGTATTATATTGTATTATTAGGGTGAAAAAAGAAAACCACCCGTTCACCCGTGTTTCTGTCTGTCAGTCTGTATCCATCTGTCACAGCCAATTTATTTCCGAAACTACCAGTTTTTGGCGCCTTTGCCTTATTTGCTGTTGGTAAACTGGCCGCAACCTATGTCGATGCATGGGGACAACAGTTTTCCAACGGCAAATTTGTACGTAACCCTTGATGTGTGAGTCCGACTCGCACTTAGCTGCTTTTTTTAAAGAAGGGAACTAACAAACTCCTGCTTCTTGGCTCTAGAGATTTCCAACCGTTGAGAACGGTACTATACAAACCGCAAAGGCTAACCAGCTTGAATTCGGTAAAGTGAGCTCAGGCGCTGGGTTAGGGTCGCAAGTATACACAACTTTTGCTCCCGTTGTGGTATTGTACAGGGTGGATTTTTGAGACGGGACAGTAAGGGCAGGTACCTTAACCGTTATAATCCCAACCAGCACAAAATAGCTGCATAATGGCTTTAGAGCCAATCTGATTATGCCCAAAGGTGCTAAGACGTAAGTGCGTGCTCTGGAGGTCTAATGCAGCAGCTCTAGAACCATTTTGGGCACAATTTTATATAGCCTTTAGTTACATTACAACTACATCAGGGTAGTAAAATGGTTGGCTGTAAAATGGGAAGCTGCAACGGATGACTAACGCCACACAAACGCTTTTATAAAGCTACTTTTGTGAACGAGTGAACGAAAATGAATGAATGTATTGTATTTCAAAATGGTAAAGTGTAATTAATATTGTAATCGGCCATCATTATAATATTATTGTTAAGTAAATAATTCATATATGCCCTAAGATTTTGTTAAACATCACCGGATAAAAACGCTTTCATGTTTACTGTGTATATTTATGGTATTTTTCCAGTAATTTTTAAGCGCTTTTGAAATAATATAAAAATGGAAGAAATATTTGCTTATTAGTATTGAATTTTTCAAATAAAATTATTTAGTATTTTTATTAAGTATCGGCAGTGTATTATCTGCAATTGTTCATTTGTATATTGACAAAAAAAAAGGTTAATTTCACTGAAATACATCATTGTAATGTCTGAATTTTGCAAGTAAATAGTCAATTTTCTTGAGAAATGGCGGATTGATAAGTCTGTACAACGGTGCAAATAATCTCTATTGTATTACTCAAGGTAGCTCTTGTTCCATTTTAAAGACCTCAAGTAGATCTTTAGTTACATTGATTGTCTTTTTGGAACTTGAGTCTTTATGAGAGTATAATATTACCCCTATTATGGAACTTCTAGTAGAACAAGAATGTTTATTCGAACTCTTATGCAACTGCTTTATATGGCCTATAATTAACTCTCTTATGCAGTTGAGCGGCGTATAACAGTAACAAGAGAAACCCTCATAAAACTTTCAGTGACAAATGCTCTTCATAACTCTCTATAAAAGGTGTAAGTGGTAAATTGGTTCAAGAATAAACTATTATAAAGACAAGGGTGGTATTTGATTCCAATACTGCCACTTTTGGTACATTTTGTACCTACAGACATTTGCGGAAGCAGTTATGCAACTTAAAACTGCTTCCTGTACTCTAATGCCGCTATTATACATCTTAAAGTTACAAAATAGGCTGCAATTATTTCCACTAGTGTGTTGGTTGGGTTAATTATAGGAAAACTTTCCTAGGAGACCATCCATAACTTTTTGAGATATTCGGAACTGCATTCATAGACTTTGAAAAAAACAGCAAGTAAATGATAATTTAATACATAAACGTTTTTTTTTTATGCCAATAGATCCTATTTCGTGTAGGGATCAAAAGACTTATGGGAGCATTTAAGGTATGAGCACAGAATACCTAATAATACTAGTATGAGTACTAGAAATTACAGAAATCGCCCAAAACTTTTCCAATACATTTTGTAAGGAAATACGATTAATGAACTCGATATATTCGGTGTTACTAAACAATCCTATTCCTTACTGTAGTCAAAAGATTATTTGGGGCAAACAGAAGTTTGACTACAGAAACTACGGTAAGTCACAAGACCGGGTTATCGTAGACGCAGGTACCTTCTTTACAGTTTTTGTTAAGCCAGCCTCGTGGCATAATGTACCTAGAAGCAAAAGTGACTACCTAAATAGAAAATCATAGTTGCATCGATAATATTTTACAAAATTAGAACTAAAAACAAAATCAAACAAAATCAAATCATTTAACATGTATTTTTAAACACAGACTTAAATAGGTTACATTTAGATGATCTGTGAAATATATTAATCAAAATGACCGCCATTTTCACGGATACTTAATCTCACTCGTTTTTTACTGAAAACGTAGCAGCCGATAATTATCTTGGGTGGATATCGTTTAAAATCCTTGTTAAAGCATCTTTCAGCTTTTCCTGGAAGCGATTTTTAGGCAGCCCTACAAAAAGAAAACGAGAGGTGTTAGATTGGGGCTGCGAAGTGGCCACTTAGTTGGACCATATGTACCACTGAGTCCCGAATTGCCTAAAACTAAACTATACTTAACACGTGAGGCGGCTGTGTGGCGGAGCGCCATCTTGCTGAAAATAAACTTATCGTAATTCCGACAGGAGCCATTCATCCAATTGGTTTTGGAGATTCTCTAAAATGACGTCGTTATGTACGGCAGAATTAAGAGCATATTAATAAAATTACACCGTTACGACTCGGTTCGACATTACACCACACCAACAGTTAAAAGAGAAACGAACCTGATTATGGCTTTCCCGAACTATGAGAGGATTTTCTCTAGACCAATACCGTGGCGGTCTCGGCTATGCCATGGCAGTCTCGGCTTAGAACAAGACCCCTCCCAATCCTCCCGTGGATGTCGTAATAGGCGACTAAGGGAATACTATGTATGCTATGGGCTATGTATGACGACATTTCTAATACCATACATGCCCCAAAAACACACTTCACAGTGGTGATGGGGGACTTCAACGCACGGTTGGGCATGAGGAATGGCGATGAACTGAGAGTGGGGCAGTTTGGATTTGGACAGCGGAACCAAAGAGGTCAGCGATTGACCGTCTTCATGGACAAGGAGGAACTTTTTATGATGAACTCTTTTTTCAAGAAACGCCCTCCAGGAAATGGACGTGGCTGCAACCCGGCGGTCATAAGCAGACGAGATAGATTTAATTTTGACGACTAATCGGTATATATTCAATGATGTCTCTGTGATCAACAGGGTTAAGACCGGCAGTGATCACCGCATGGTAAGAGGCTCATTGAATATCAACGTAAAGCTGGAGAGGTCTCGTTTGATGAGATCTACTCTACGCCAAAGTCCTGCTCAAATCCAAAACCCCGAGAGCTTTCAGTGGGAGCTCCAAAATTGCTTCCAAATCTTTATCGAATGAGATACAGTGGACGAACTAAACAACGGGCTGGTGGAAATTGTTCAACCAGTCGGGTCGGTGTTCTTTAAAACCCAACGCAAAAGTAGAACACAGAAACTCTCTGAGCATACACTGTAACTTATGGCAGAACGAGGCGAAATGAGGCTGCCATCTACAGTGAATATGTCGAGTTACAGCTTGCTTAATAAACAGATCTCCAAATCAATGCGACACGATTTGCGTTCATATAATACTTCTTGTATTAAAAACGCAATAGAGTGGATCAAGGGCTCCAAAGTGTTCGCAAGAGATCTGTCTATTGGGCAAAGCCTGTTGACGAAGCTGAAAACCGACAGCATCGATTCGTCGAAGCCAGAGATTTTGAGTGAGCTCGAGAAGTTCTTTGGACAATTATACACCTCATCGCGTAGTCCTTCTAGCGCGACTAGCAATGCAAGAGCCCGTTTGACCCGACATTATACCGAAGATGTCCCGGACGTCAGTCAATACGAGATCAGACAGCTCTCAAACAGCTTAAGAGCAACAAGGCACCAGGGGAAGATGGAATAACGACAAAGCTACTAAAAGCGGGTGGAACATCGGTACTTAAAGTCCTTCAGAGGCTGTTTAACTCTGTTAGTCATCCTCGAGGGTACTACGACAAAGGCGTGGCACAGGAGCGTAGTGGTATTTTGTTCTTCAAGAAAGGTGATATCACCCTCTTGAAGAATTATAGGCCCATTTCGCTGCTGAGTCACGTCTATAAGCTGAGAGAGAGTAGCTGGAGAGTGAGCTGGAGAGTAGTTAATTTCTGGCTCGTAAGTTCAACGACTTTCAGCCTCCCAAACAAGCTGTATTTCGGAAAGGCTTTATCACAGTAGACCACATCCATACGCTCCGGCAGATTATACAGAAGACCGAAGAGTATAATCGGCCACTATGTCTAGCGTTTGTAGACTACGAGAAAGCCTTTGATTTAGTCGAGACCTGGGCAGTGCTACAGTCATTACAGCGGTGCCAGATTGACTACCGGTACATCGAAGTGTTGATGTGTTTGTACAGCAAGGCCACCATGACTGTCCGTCTTCAGGATCTGAGCTCGAATTCTATCCAGCTGCAAAAAGGGGTGCGACAGGGAGACGTTATTTCTCCGAAACTGTTCACCTCTGCACTGGAGGATAATATTCAAGCTTCTGATCCGGAACGGATATAGTTTTAACATCAATGGCGAATGCATCGCTCACCTTCGATTTGTTGATGATATAGTCATCATGGCAGAAACGCTGGAAGACCTAAACACAATGGTCAGTGACCTCAATATTGTTTCTCAACAGGTGAGTCTTAAAATGAACATGGGTAAGACGAACATCATGTCAAATGCCCGTGTCGCACCCATGCTGGTCTATGTTGGAAACGATATAATCGAAACTGTTGATCACTATGTCTACTTGGGTCAAACAATCCAACTGGGTAGATCCAACTTCGACAAAAAGGTCAACCGACGAATCCAACTAGGATGGGCAGCGTTCGGAAAATTACGCCATATCTTCTCGTCACAGATACCGCAGTGCCTCAAGATGAAAGTTTATAATCAATGCGTGTTGCCAGTGATGACATACGGCACTGAGACGTGGTTGCTAACTATTGGTCTCATACATAAGCTCAAAGTCACACAGCGTGCAATGGAGAAAGCCATGCTTGGAGTTTCACTACGTGATAAGATCCGTAAAGAGGAAATCCGTAGAAGAACCAAGGTTATCGACATAGCTCTCAGAATTTGCAAGTTGAAGTGGCAGTGGGCAGGCCATAAAGTTCGCAGAGCCGACAACCGCTACAGAATAAAGATTCTGGAATGGCAACCACGAACAAGCAAGCGAATTGTAGGGAGATCCCCCACACGATGGACGGACGACATTGTATCCATCGCAGGGAGTCGGTGGATGGAGGCGGCACAAGACTGTTTGTCCTGGCGCTCTTTGTGGGAGGCCTATGATTAGCAGTGGACTGCTAAAGGCTGAAATGATGATGATGATGAATAGTAGTGAGTGATATTGTCTTACATACCGTTATTGGAAAAAATGGTTTTGCCAGATGTGGTCAGACCGTAGGTTAAGAATACTTTCTTAACCTACGTCTCGATGTTATCATGTGCCTAGATTCAATTATAGGTTATTCTACACGCCACAAATATTATCTTAATGAGAATTATTGAAAGGATAGAGGACTTCAATCTTACTTTAGCCTTATTTAACAACTATCTGATGCTCGCGGCTTCGCACGTGTGGTCATTTCTCTAGGTAAAAGTACTCATTGTACTATACCGAGATCTAAAATACCAACATATCAACATTTGATGAAAATTCCTTCAGCCGTCAAAAAGTTTTTATCGATTGCTCGGCTTCTACTGATTTAATTGAAATATCAAGTACACCAGTTTTTAAGTCAAACCCTAAGCTATTCAACATTGAATTCCGCATCGCAATCGGTCCAGTAGTTTGCGTGTTGCGTGAGCAAACATACAGACAAAAAACAAACAAACAGACACGATGTTTAAAAATCAAGTATATCAGTTTTTAATTCGAACCCTAAGCTATTTAGCAGTGAATTCCGCTTCGCAATCGGTCCAGTAGTTTTTACGTGATGCGCAAATAAACATACAGACAAACAAACAGACAGACACGGATTTATAAATGTAATATTATTGTTCAGTAGCTTATTTTAAGTACTCTAGACCTTTTTTTTAATTATCTTCTTTGTACAGTTTTTTTTCTTTCCTATTGCTGTATTATAAGTACTAACATTCCCGCAGCTTTGCACGCGTGGTCATTTCTTTACGTTAAAATTACTCTATATGTTATTCTAGGACATAAAATTCCAATATACCAACCCTTAATCAAAATTATTTCAACCGTCTTAAAGTTTTTTATCTATTACTCGGCTTCTACTCATCGGATTAAGATGCCAAGTACTTAATCCAGTTTTTAAGTCAAGCCTTAAGCTATCCAACAGAAAAAACACATCGCAATTAGACCAGTAGTTTTTACGTGATGCGCGAACAAACATACTTGTTCTGTAGCTTATTTTAACTACCCTAGACTTAACTTTGCTAAATTATTTTAAATTATTTTGTTTGTACAGACTTTTTCGTATAGATATATAGATGGATAGATAAATGAAATTCTGTGTTGAATTGTTGTTGTGGGCGATTGTCGGGATTTAAAGCATATTTCGCGTGCGGCATCGACGCCGCCCCTAGCACCGACAGTCGTCTCCCAACTTCCGCGCATAACACTTGTAATAGTCGTATAGCCATATGAATACTCCTATTCATATCACTTCTTTCCTTGATAACTCCTTCCAGGTTTCAGCAGTCCGTCTCTGGAACTCACTTCCAATTGACATTAGAAAGTGTCATACTAAAGAAAATTTTAAACGGTTAACTCGAGAGCATTTAAAAAAGACTTATTAACAACACCAGCTGTTTAATTTTATAATATTTATATGTATTTTATTTTTATGATATTATATGATGTAATATTTATAATAATTGTATATACATATTTTACAAAGTTTTATATTTTAGTATTCACTTCGATTAATTCGCTTTATTTTCATTTTACTGTCCATATCTCGAGTGCACAACCAGGATGACTGGCAGAAAATGCTGTCTTAGCATTAAGTCCTCCTCTGTACACTGTTTTTGTACATAAAGTATTAAATAAATAAATAAATATAATGTGAATCTAATAAAAGGTATAATAGCATAACCCTATGCGTTTTCAATGCACGCCCCCACTCACACAACACATCCCACACATCCATAACAAACACAAACACATGCAAACAAACATACAAAAATTCAATCTTTCCTCATTATAATGTTAGTGTAGACTATTCATCCGATAGGCCACAACTTAAAATTCATAGCCATAATTTATATTACTAAGGAGACGACTGAAACTAGGCCTAGCAGAAATAAAAATTCATATGTCATCTACAGGAACAAGAATACGTTATTTTTCTCAGCTTTACAATGTAATAAAATAAAAATTGGAAGTGGGAATTTCTTCAAAATAACAAAATTGTAATTTAAATAGGACTCTTTACAACCAAACTCCATTGTTAGTTACTAATTTCAACTTATTACAACAATTTACTTATTACCTTATAAAAAGTAGTAAATATAAAACTGAGTATTCAATAGGCGCGTCTGATAGCAGAGGTCTTCGGGATCAAGAAGGTTTTAAATTTTTTTAAAAGTCTAGGTACACCGCCAAAATGCCACCAAACAAACGAGTGAAGCATAGCTAATGGCGGCTGCGTGTGTGTGCGTGAGTGATAATTTGTGATGTTTTGTGGGTGATACACAATTTCATCACAAAATTCTGCATTATATTATATTTTTCGTGATAAATTGACAGATTAACACGACTAACAAGGTTTGAGAATTGTGCTACGAGCGGTTCGGTATATTTTGGCTGCTTCACTTTCAATATCGTGGTGTGTCCGCCTCTTTTGTACATTCTTGTTCGGAATGTATCGTTAGTAGCGATTGTGAATGAGCTCTGGAGATGATTCAATTCATAAACCTTGAAAAAATATACATTCATGAATTTATTTATTAACATTATTTATTTCACCCAAGCCCATTTCATGATCAGACAATGAGATGTACGGCGATGCTCCATCATTATTGGTGGATATTTCTCTAAGCAGTAAGAATTTTGTTTCCACATTGAGGTATGCCTAATGTAAGGAAGATTTCTGACCAGTGAAAACAGATGTATTACCTACCTAAATATACACGATTTTAAGTAGCCTAAACATCCAGGCCACTGCCAGAGGGCGTTACCAAACCGTCCTTGCAAAGGTTTGCGAGCTGAAAATAAGCGTTGTGTTTCTATCATACATTTAGCTGAGCTTACAAACCATTTGGACATCATAGCACGCGGTAACGTAAGTACGAGGACAACATTGTCTGCCTACCTACGCAAACAAGTACCCTTTTGCTTGTGTATCATTTAGGTATTCAGTGCTTAATTTATTGTTGTTGCTTACAGTTTTGCTACAGTAAATAGTATTTTTTTTCCCAGTTTGATTTGTGATGAGCCAAATAACAAATAAACAACAGTATTTTGGTCATGCGTCGCATTATACGGTATATTTTTGATAAATGATGAGTGCCTGGTCTCTTCCCGACTGTCCCAGTTTAATAGGTACTAAGCTGAAGGAAAATAACACTCGTGTGCGGTACGAAAACAGATTGTGTGCTATATATATCACACAATGACTAAATGAACTTGTTTACATGCAGTTTTATCGCACGTATTCCCATTAGCCCGGAATATAGACCATTTTCCTCAATCCAATAAATATTGCCAATGCTTATTGAAGGAAAAGTCCGTCTCAAGCTAGCGGATTCACGGGAAAAAAAGGATCTAGACAAAATTCTATCATAGACGAGTAAACTAAACTAAAAACTGTGCTAAGAAAAAAGTAAACTAAATTCTTATACAAAAAAAAACATCTAATATAAAGTAACATTTCAAATTACGTTGGATGTAAAGTAAGGATTTTTTGAATAATAAGCAGCCATGTCATGGTAAACCTACAAACCGGCTATCATCATAAAATGCATACACAAAATTACTTGACTGTGCTGTTGACCGTTGAAGAGTTCCTTTATCTGGAGCAAATCCTGGATGTCAATTCATGCTTACCATAAAAATGCATTGTCATCGGAACTGAACCGAACTGAAATTTAACTCCGTAGGATAAGAGGAAGTGGTTCTAATTTAGCTTTTACCTAAACAAACATATATACAGACATTTATACCTACACAAAAACATTGCTTTAAAAATAATTATTTTTAACTTAAAAGCTTTGTTAAGTCATCAAAGGTTCACGGTTGACTAATGAGTTCCCCTCATACGACGGGTGTGTGAGAGCCATCTAAAGGAATAAGGAAAGGAATAAGCATTTAAAATGGCATTTTTTCCCCAACTATTTAGTTGTATACAGCTGTCTCTTCTTTGGACTTGTCGAAGGCCCCAGGGCTTGGATGAATATGAAGTAAACGGCACCACTGAGCCGTCGCTCGTTCAGTCAGACTCCGATGCCGTTGTCTTAACTACGAAATGACTCCAGGTTTCCTAAAGCTCTTTTCAATTCACAGAAAAAGCGTGTGACGATGTCATCCATTTTCATCAACATTACATCCTCATCTCATTGTTATCACTGTGCTATATCCACACATATTTTTCATACGTTCATTCTTACATTCAAATAGTTCTATCGCAGCCTTTATTGTTTCTGTCATTTATACATTTGAAACATTATCTCGACCCGCCTGGTTTAAACAGGAACTCCTAATTAAGTTGTAAAATATTTAGGCTTATTCTAGGAGGAAGAGTTTCTCGAAGGCTTATAATATTATCTAAAAAAAATGGTTTTATTACTAAACTAATAGTTTAAAATTATATCATTTTATTTGTACAATCAGAAGTATTTAATTGAAATAAAACATTATCATTAACAAGCATCATCTCCCGTTTTATTTGAGTTCTTGAAGCTCCAAACTTCAAGAAGTTGCAATTTCCACAAATTTCCAGCGTTTATCGACGAAGAATACAGTTCCTGTACATACATTGTGCTGTCAAAGTGACCCTTTGAGCCTGTGGGCCAACCCTCGAGGGACCTCTGGCAACAAGCGCAAACTTGGGGCTCAGTTCCTGCGTTACAGAGATTTCCTCATACGCCTTTTAAAGGCGAGCTAGAGCAAAAAAATTGACGCAGAAATCTCGACGCTTCGGTAATAAACCAAGGACTGAACTCAGTATCGCTGATTTCTAATTTGCACTAGTATACTGCAAGATTACCATCGCTCTATAATCATTATACTAAACATTTGATATAACAAAACATACATTTAAACAAAATTGAAAATTACAACGACGAGAATTTAACATGAGCTATGTAAAATTTGTAAACAAATTGTGGCGAAGTAAAAAATAAACTTATAACATTGAGCGCCGGCTACATCGTTAATAAATCAACAACCCGTTCTAAGACCGGAGCTTTATTGATATGCAAATTTTATTATTAACGTAATTCTCTATAATATAAATATATAAAGTGTCTACTAAACATTTGTTTGTCTGTACGCCTTCATCTCCGTATTGCCCGACTACTAAAAAGGAAGGTTATAATTTTGCCCGAGTATGTAAGTACGTATGCTATTTAGGCGTGTGTTTGCTTGCGAGTTCACCTGTTCCCTCACAGCGGCGAGCCATTCAACCGAATTATAAGTATAAGGTAGATACACATATTTGTATATTTTCTGGCTTGTCCACCATTACAGTATTTTCACTTCCAGAAATCGTGTTTTGCGCTGTGTATTATGAGACGGGTTCGATGGAGCAAGGTTAACTTCTCGAAAACTTGTTCCATGTTCGGTTGCACCATTGAACACTAACCCCCTTACTTATAAAAAGTTATGCAATGGTTATGCAATGATTAAGAATTCTGCGCAGTACAATATTGTACTGCGCAGAATTACTAATCATTACTTAATCATTGCATAACTTTTTATAAGTAAGGGGAAGCCTGCAGCCGTCGCGCCCTGAATGTCACGTTGGTCGCGCAGATTACTTATGTAGTCCATTTTGATATACTAGAGCACCAAAAACGTAGTCCATTTTGATATACTAGAGCACCAAAAACGTAGTCCATTTTGATATACTAGAGCACCAAAAACGAGAAAAACTGTACAAAGAGATAATTTAAAAAAAAAAGGTCTAGGGTACTTAAATTATGCAACAGAACAAGAATATAATATTTTTTTAAATTCGGGTCTGTCTGTTTGTCTGTTTATTTGTTTGTCTGTATGTTTGTTTGCGTGTCACGTAAAAACGATGCAGTTTTCACCGTTAGATAGCTTGGAGTTTAACTTAAAAACTGGTGTAGGTACTTGGTATCTCAATCCAATGAGTAGAATCCGAATCGATAAATACTTTTGGACGGCTGAAGGAGTTATGATCAAATTTGGGTAAATTGGTATTTTAGGTCTTGGAATAGTACTTTTAACCTAGAGAAATGAACACGCGTGCGAAGCCGCGGGTACAGCTAGTATCTAATAAAGCGCTTATTTAATATTAATTTTATTGTGTATTATTTGAAATGTATATTTTTCCAAATATCGGTTCATATTTTAAAATTGAATTGCTGTATATTATATCTCAATATTGGCATTTTTGTAGATAATTTATAAATTTTAATAAGTTGGAGGCTTTGATCTTGAAGTCAGTTTATATCACGACACTTTGATCTTGAAGTCAGTTTATACCACGACACTTTTATTTTTTATTTTAATGCAAATACACTATTGGTTTCATAATCTACTAAATTAGTACCTGATTGACAAAAATCTTCTTTTTATACGATTTATATTAGCTTCACTTGTATGTTTGTTTGTATGTTTGTAACCGACTCCTTTGGACGCTATTTTGACCCACTTTAAACGGTCAGATTTCATTCAAATTTTGTACACCTGTCAAAGACCGATGACAATGCAATAATTCGAAAAAAAAAAGTTAAAAAAAACTAAAAATCACGCTTTATATAGAAAACTAAACTAAAAAATAGAATATAAATTTTAATAGTGTAAATATGAAAAAAATGTTTTATTTAAAAAAAAAAGCGTGGGGTGCTTTTTAAGATATTATCGAAATGATAATCCTTCTTCTCATATCTGTCAATGAAATATTTATAACTATTGACCCATGCACCCCACGATTTTATTGAAATAAATATTTTTTTTCTTATTTACACTATTAAAATTTATTTTCTATTTTTTAGTTTGGTTTTCTATATAAAGCGTGTTTTTTAGTTTTTTTAAACTATTATTTATTTTATACGCTTTATATTAGCTTCACTTGTATGTTTGTAACCGACTCCTTTGGACGCTATTTTGACCCACTTTAAACGGTCAGATTTCATTCAAATTTTGCACACCTGTCAAAGACCGATGACAATGCAATAATTCGAAGAAAAAAAACGCTATTATAAATAAACCAAACTAAAAAGTAGAAAATAAATAATAGTTTAAAAAAACTAAAAAACACGCTTTATATAGAAAACCAAACTAAAAAATAGAAAATAAATTTTAATAGTGTAATTAAGAAAAGTTTTATTTATAAAAAAGCGTGGGGTGCTTTTAAGATATTATCGAAATGATAATCCTTCTTCTCATATCTGTCAATGAAATATTTATAACTATTGACCCATGCACCCCACGATTTTTTTTGAACTGTTTTTTTTTTCTTATTTACTGTATTAAAATTTATTTTCTATTTTTTAGTTTGGTTTTCTATATAAAGCGTGTTTTTTAGTTTTTTTAAACTATTATTTATTTCTCATACAAATAGGCACTCTTACTTCTATGGATTAAAATGTATACATTATTGGTTGCGCGGACTGCATGGGAAGACACGGAATGTCCATGAGCGGCCGGCTCTCGTGCTACTCTGAGGACATCCGTCTGTTATGTTATCCAACTAAAAGTACACGGTGTACTGAAGAAATGCGTTGGAAATTTTAGATTTTGCTTACGCGACCACTCCAGGGTTAATTATCGAGCATGAAGTACACATCTAGCTATAGCACGCTCGCAAGCAACGCCACGAGCAAAAGCTGGTAAAAAAGAATATACATTTAGTTCTTACAGACTTAATCCCAATCAATGTTTCTGCTTATTAGTGCCAAAGGTCAGTCTTTCCTCGATGAACGTTGCATCAACATGCTGTTTCTGCTGATATTGGCTTTGTGTGAGTTTAATACAATAAAAGTACTGAGAATGTGTCCACTGCTCTTATTACATTATATGACTGTATTTTTATTACTATTGTTAATTATTTAAAAAATATATTAAACTATGATGTTTCTTACAGATGTTTCGAGTACTAGCACTCAGACAATTTTTGATGACGATGCCGCCATAACGTAAGTGAATTTATTGAATAATCACTAGCAAATCTATGGTAACAACGCGGAACTGCTTCCGCGTTATGGAGAACTGCCAAAGAAATGGACCGATTTTGATGCGTTTTTTTCTGGTTGATAGCTGATATGATCGAGGTGGTTCTTAGCTATAATGGAGGATATTGGTGTTTTTTTTATTTGTTCTTTTTTATTTTGTGTCAGTTTTTTTTTGTACAATAATTATTTGTATTTTCAGCGCTGCAGATTGTACCCTACCACCACAGCCTAAAAACGGTCACTACGATGTTCTGGTACCAACGATCCCGAATCTGAAACCTGGAGACAAGCTGAGTAACTTCACTTTGGGTGTGACCTGTGACCCCGGATACGACCTCACTGACAGTCTTATATTCTGGTGTGAAAATGGGGAGATATTGGGAGTAGCCCAGGAAATGCCAGAGTGCTTGCGTGAGTACTGCAATAATACATAGGATGAAATCGAAAATATTTGAGACTCAGGCTATCCTTTTGATGCTTATTACAATAGGTACAAAAAATAGTAAATATTATCAATTTTAAATTAAACCAATAACAAAAATCTTTTCTGTAATATAATACTAGAAGTTCATGGTGAACACGGGTCATCGATCGCTAGGCTGATTTGATGCCTACGTGGTGGTTCTAATTAATTTAGCAACTTAAAATTGAGGACCAGAGTGGCCTTTCTGATATTTTTCCAATATTATGTTTATTATCTTGAAGTGGCCTAAATTTTGAAAAGGGAAGAGCCATTGTGGCTTTGTTCTTAAAATAATATGATAATGGCTTAAAATAAATTATATTTATTTTATTTGTTTAATAGATAGCACTAATATTATTTTGCACTTTATGTTGTGGACAAAGTTTAATGTGCCAAAACTTTGTAATTCTAACCGAAATATCAATCTGTGATTGTGAAGTTTGTAAGGCTAGACAGTCAGAGTCAATCGTAATTCAATTCAATCAAAGTCATTGAAGAAAAACCTCAAACCATGGTTTTTGAAGTCAGCACGGCGAGTAGGTTACTGCTATTAACAGAAGATTAATGTGTTTTCAGGGCACTGCAGTAGAGTGAAGACTGATGTACTCTCCTGTGGTGTAGGAGAAAAAGACCAGGAGTCAAGGTGCCTCATACCAGACCACTTTTATGATGTGAATTTGAGGAACGAACCCAACAACGAAGAAGTAGGTAAATACAATTTTTCAGCCCGAAAAAGTCCAATGCTGAACATGAGCCTCCCTTACAAAGCAGGGTGAGGGGAGGGGGGGAGAGGAGTTATCCATATTGTGGTATTATTTTTTAGCCACACTTTTGTGAGATATTCAACCGCCAAGCAGTAGTGTGCCAACATTTCTGTTTCGGTTCGAAGGGCAGTGTTTCCAGAAAAATTACTGGGCACCGAGACTTAACAACCAACGGGTGACGAGCGCAGTGCAGTGACGCGAAATATTTTGCAACCAAAGTTCTGGGCGGCACTGTAACTGTTATGAGTAGGCGTGACACACAGGCGACTGTGACTTATCACAGGCGAGCGACCCTCCACTTATCCCATCCTCCCAACTTATTCTATATCTGACATCTGTAAAAATAATTGCGGTATATGGGAGGCGTAGGTGTAGTGAGGAGACCGTTGTTGTATCTTCTATAATAACTGTCTATCTACCTGTCTTATATATCTTCGAAAAGAATCGTATTTTAATTGTGAAGTTCGTTTGATCATATATTTTACAGTATTTGACGTGACCTTTTCTAATTTGCCGCAAACTAATAAACATCTACACTAACACGCATTTTGCGTTTATTATGCTGGACCCACACAGCTTTATAATTAACATCATAGTTTTTATTTATTGGTCTCCTGACTTCACGTGACACAAAATCAAACCCCAAAACATGCGTCGTTATTTTCAGAATGTGGTGTGACAGAACTCGCATTGGCGCCGATTATCGCTGGAGGCAGGATTGTCGAGAAGAAAGAGTTACCCTGGCATGCTGGCATCTACAGCAAATCGACGAAACCGTACATGCAGATATGTGGAGGAAGTCTGATCACGCAGACTGTTGTAATATCTGGTGAGGGATTGTGCAGGGTGCAGGCATGCTATGGAGCCAGTGCTGTCTGTGCCAACGCCGGCAAGGCAAAATAATCTTAGAATAAGACATGCGGCGGCAGTCCATTCTAGGCTCAGCGAGTTTACCATCGTCACTAAATGGTTATTATTTCCGTAATCCCCAGCAGGCCGCCCTCTTCAGTGGGGACTGCCTGCATTTCTTGAATAAATCTTCTGCCATTTCCTGTTAGCTTGGTAATCTTTAACCAATATAGTTCTACAGTCGAGAGTTCCATAGTGCAATCTGTAGAATACAGATTGAGAGAGTGTGCACAAGAACTGCACAATCTGATTCCCTCATCACCTTTCCATTACCATACTACTAGACAATCGGCGAAGCACCATCCTTTTATGGTTGAAATACCTCGCACAAGAATGAAGCGTTACGCTTCTTCATTTATTATAAGAACTTCTAAGGAGTGGAATGCCCTGCCCTCATCAGTTAGAGAACGGGCCCTAGAGGGAAAGAATCCTCAATATCGAAGCTAGCAAACTATACAAAAGGGAAACATTCGCTTATTTTTAATAGTAAGTTCAAATGAAGGGCCTAAACCCTACATTGCAGGCAACACTGTCACAATTTGTTTGGTGATCATGGCCAGTCAATAACGGTCAATCATAGGTTTGATTTAACAAGTCGCCATTCGAGAAGGCTCCAGTTTTGCCCCCCACTTGCAGTCACTGTAGTCCTATCATTCAATCCAGCTCGTTTTTTGTTCTGTCCGCAGCTGCCCACTGTTTCTGGAACGACGTGGAGAAGCTCCTGCCAGCTTCCAGCTACGCCGTGGCTGTCGGTAAAATATACCGGCCATGGAACAACCAGCATGACGAGACTGTGCAGAAATCTGATGTAAGTCCATCTTTATTACAGAACGGAACTCCTATTCTTTGATTCCTAAAAACTTTAATGAATATAATATAAGGCGTAGAGTAGTAATCTTTTCTTCTCAATCTGTCATCTTCGGCCAAGACGTCTTGCGTCCACAGCTGTCCATAAAAATTGCAGTGTCTTTTGTTAATTCTTTAAGACGTAATATACCAAGGTTTCTGTAAAAGCTTAATACCAGGTCATCCCAGATTTTACTCCTTTTTAACCCCCGAACAAAGAGACGGGTGTTATAAGTTTAGGGTGTGTATCAGTGTGTGTTGTGTGTGTCGGGGTGAGGATCGTAGCTCCCAAACGAATGGACCGATTTCGATGCGGTTTTTTATGTTTGTAAACTGATGTGGTTGAGATGGTTCTTAGCCATATGGGAGGGGGGGGAGAATTTGAGAAAAGGGGTGTGAGAATCGTATTTTCCAAACGAATGGACCAATTGAACTGCAGTTTTTTCATGTTTCAAAGCTAAGGTAAACGAGATGGTTCTTAGCTGTAATGGGGTGGGGGGGGGGGGGAATGGGGGTGACGATCGTAGCTCCCAAACAGATGGAATGATTTTTATCTTTGAAAACTGATGTGATCGTGATGCTCCTTAGCTATGATGGGGGGTGGGAGCCGGGGGTTATATACATTTTTAAATTGTGATTGTATTACTATTAGTTTTATAAGTATCGTTATTTGAATGTACCTCTCTCCTCAGGTTACAGAGATAAAGGTACCCCCTCGCTTCCAAGGCAGCACCACGAATCTCCAAGATGACATTGCGCTAATCATAGTCACCACCCCTTTCCAATTCACGACTGGCGTCAGACCAGTGTGTCTGGACTTTGATGTCAAGCTTGATCAGAAGCAACTGTCACCAGGACAATTGGGAAAGGTAACGGCTAAAATCATAATGTATGGGTAACATTGGGTAATATGAGGGGTTAAATTAAGAAAGATAAGGGATACATGGAGATTTAATTACTTAATTACCAACTATCAAAGGAATATACCACTGATCAATATTGTAGGAGTCTGTGCGGAAAGAGGACCGTTGCAGCGTAAGAAGGCACTAACATTAAGATTTTTGTATGGCAACCCAAACCAATACATTGCCCTGTTAAAACGAATGTCAAAAAATAAAAAAAAAATTGCGTGATTGTGTTGCCAACTTTAATGTATAAATTTCTTGGTTGCCAAAGATACGAAAATAGTAAAAGCTGTAGCGCCCTTAACTCTTTTATTACGAACGGTTCTCTTTCCGCAGGATCGTGCCGCTAATCGTGGCATTATTAGCGGCTTTGTCCGACGACTAACCCACATGCCAAAAACGTGCCGTCGAGTGACTCTTTTGTATTCCGAAAATAGCCTCGGCTAAGTAATAGTGGAGAGATCAAAAATCTATTGTAAATCATTTAAGGAATAATATAAGTAGATACATTTTGATGTGGGCCTGCAGAAGCAAGATTTCCGTGTCTTAAAATAATTATTTTTGTGCCAAATTTCATCAAAATTCCATTCAATTATTACAGGTTATGGTAAAAAACATACATAAACACGGGACTTTCGCATTTATAATAAGTAACAAACATACTTATACATAGACTTTCACATATATAATTAGTAACAAACATACTTACACACAGACTTTTGCATTTATAATTAGTAACAAACATACTTACACACTGACTTTTGCATTTATAATTAGTAACAAACATAGTTACTCTCAGACTTTTACATTTATAATTAGTATTTATGTTTACAGGTAGCAGGTTGGGGTCTGACCAGTGACAACGGCCGCGAATCTCCAGTCCTCAAAGTTGTCGAAATGCCTGTCGTCGGCATCACAGAGTGTATTCAGAAATCGGACCCGACGTTCAGGGTGCACATCACTAGTGACAAGATCTGCGCTGGCTATCGAAATGGTAAGTAAACTTGATCCACGATACAAATAAGAAAATTGCGTTATACTTTTTCAGATAGAAGGTACTTGAAAAAAATATGCTTGAATTCCAAAAAGTTGCTGGATAAAACTAGTTTGTGCTGTTGAGAAAGTACTAAGTCACTTGTCTCACTTTGAAATTTCAAAGTACTAAGTCACTTGTCTCACTTTGAAATTGCTAAACTACACAAACTAGTATGTCAGTCAAGTGAGGTATTTTATGGATCAGCGTCAGGACCGCCGTACTAACGATCATTCATGATGATGAACATTTCAAACATTTCAGCTCAGTAGACCTTTTTAATTGTAAAAAGCAAAGCTTCAAAATCTTTGTTATAGACATAATCAAAACTTAGTTCATAACAAGGTTTTTATATTATTTTGTACGTTTACCAAAATATACTTATGTACAATAATTATTACTAGTGCTGTTCATATTACTTGCTTTTATTAACTAAACATATGTTACAATAATTATTATTATTTTTTGTTACCAACGCATTCTGCTCTATATTAAGTTTATTATTAGAAAGTAAATCCGTTATTAGATATAAGATCTACCAATAAGTTTTATACTATTTGTATTTATTATATGTATTTTTTTATCTTTAATCACTGATTAAATAAACAGTATTTTTTTTGCCTTATGAAGACCTGAATATATAATTAGTTTTGTGTTGGCGAGATCGTACTTATGAAGACCTGAATATATAATTAGTTTTGTGTTGGCGAGATCGTACTTATGAAGTCCTGAATATATAATTAGTTTTGTGTTGGCGAGATCGTACTTATGAAGACCTGAATATATAATTAGTTTTGTGTTGGCGAGATCGTACTTATGAAGACCTGAATATATAATTAGTTTTGTGTTGGCGAGCTCGTACTTATGAAGGCCTGAATATATAATTAGTTTTGTGTTGGCGAGATCGTACTTATGAAGACCTGAATATATAATTAGTTTTGTGTTGGCGAGATCGTACTTATGAAGACCTGAATATATAATTAGTTTTGTGTTGGCGAGATCGTACTTATGAAGACCTGAAATATAATTAGTTTTGTGTTGGCGAGATCGTACTTATGAAGACCTGAATATATAATTATTTTTGTGTTGGCGAGATCGTACTTATGAAGTCCTGAATATATAATTAGTTTTGTGTTGGCGAGATCGTACTTATGAAGACCTGAATATATAATTAGTTTTGTGTTGGCGAGATCGTACTTACGAAGACCTGAATATATAATTAGTTTTGTGTTGGCGAGATCGTACTTATGAAGACCTGAATATATAATTAGTTTTGTGTTGGCGAGATCGTACTTATGAAGTCCTGAATATATAATTAGTTTTGTGTTGGCGAGATCGTACTTATGAAGACCTGAATATATAATTAGTTTTGTGTTGGCGAGATCGTACTTATGAAGACGTGAATATATAATTAGTTTTGTGTTGGCGAGATCGTACTTATGAAGACCTGAATATATAATTAGTTTTGTGTTGGCGAGATCGTACTTATGAAGACCTGAATATATAATTAGTTTTGTGTTGGCGAGATCGTACTTATGAAGACCTGAATATATAATTAGTTTTGTGTTGGCGAGATCGTACTTATGAAGACCTGAATATATAATTAGTTTTGTGTTGCCGAGATCGTACTTATGAAGTCCTGAATATATAATTAGTTTTGTGTTGGCGAGATCGTACTTATGAAGACCTGAATATATAATTAGTTTTGTGTTGGCGAGATCGTACTTATGAAGACCTGAATATATAAGTAGTTTTGTGTTGGCGAGATCGTACTTATGAAGACCTGAATATATAAGTAGTTTTGTGTTGGCGAGATCGTACTTATGAAGACCTGAATATATAAGTAGTTTTGTGTTGGCGAGATCGTACTTATGAAGACCTGAATATATAAGTAGTTTTGTGTTGGCGAGATCGTACTTATGAAGACCTGAATATATAATTAGTTTTGTGTTGGCGAGATCGTACTTATGAAGACCTGAATATATAATTAGTTTTGTGTTGGCGAGATCGTACTTATGAAGACCTGAATATATAAGTAGTTTTGTGTTGGCGAGATCGTACTTATGAAGACCTGAATATATAATTAGTTTTGTGTTGGCGAGATCGTACTTATGAAGACATGAATATATAATTAGTTTTGTGTTGGCGAGATCGTACTTATGAAGACCTGAATATATAAGTAGTTTTGTGTTGGCGAGATCGTACTTATGAAGACCTGAATATATAAGTAGTTTTTTGTTGGCGAGATAGTACTTATGAAGACCTGAATATATAATTAGTTTTGTGTTGGCAAGATCGTACTTATGAAGACCTGAATATATAATTAGTTTTGTGTTGGCGAGATCGTACTTATGAAGACCTGAATATATAAGTAGTTTTGTGTTGGCGAGATCGTACTTATGAAGACCTGAATATATAAGTAGTTTTGTGTTGGCGAGATCGTACTTATGAAGACCTGAATATATAAGTAGTTTTGTGTTGGCGAGATCGTACTTATGAAGACCTGAATATATAATTAGTTTTGTGTTGGCGAGATCGTACTTATGAAGACCTGAATATATAAGTAGTTTTGTGTTGGCGAGATCGTACTTAGTATTCTTTTAAAAAAATACGACTCCGCTGTTGCTAACAAATTCAGCTTTAATCACTCATTAAATAAACAAAAAGTTAGATAGTATCATTATTAAGACCTGAATCGAGAGATTTATGGCATCAAGGAACTTTAAAACGGTGTTTTTAACATATGCAGATATGAACCATGTTTGCTCGGGATTTTTAACTGTTTGCCTAAAAACTTGTTGTAACCTAGGTACTGCAGTCTGCAAAGGCGACAGTGGTGGTGGTCTCTCTTTCCCTGAAGTGGTCCGGGGTATTACAAGGTACTTCCTCCGAGGAGTTGTTTCCGCCGCTCCCCGTAGCGAGAACCTCTGCAACACCCTCGCCTGGGCGAGCTTCACGCACGTCCTCAAGCATGAGCACTTCATTCGAGAAACGGTGAGGCTGAAACTAAACATTAGAAACGGGATATTTACCACGGATTATGGATTTTATTTGTATCGAGTTTTCGATACTTCGGCACTGTTACAAGGGATATGATCACATACGAACTGAAGTAACTGCGAGTGGATAGTCTTTACCAGCAGACATAAGTTACTCTACCCTCTTTTTCGCTCGTTTATTCGCGTGATCCAATGCAAGTGCCACTGTTCACACTGTCATGTTGCAGTCTATCCATTTGCAGTAAGTTCCGTTTATCCGTAATCATGGCGCTCACAACAGTGCTGAAATATCGGGTCCTCAATACAAATAGTATCAATGGTAAATATCCCGTTTCTAATGTTTATACATGTGTTTGTGAGCGTGTTATTTTTAACACGTTCAGTGCGTAAGGAGATCATAAGAATATGTTACGGTTCCAGCCAGTGTGGTGCTTATGTTTTCTCCCTTTGTGTTTTTTATCGTTTATATTTCTATGTGTATGACAAAGACAAATATAGTCACTTGATTCCCGCGTAAAGTTTGAAGGACGTATTAAAAAAATTGGAGATAAATGAAGTCCCTAACGCATTAAGTAATGAAATTTTGTACTCGTTGCGTTATAAGATCTTTGCAATCTCCAAAATCGTAGGCCTCAGACGGAAACCGCTCGCTATGTTTCAGTGTTTTTAAACAGTCAATTGTTTAATTATTTGAATTATTTTTATGAAAAAGAAACATTTGTAAATAATTAGTTCCGTTAAATTAAAATTGTGTATAAGTCAATTTGTTTTTAAATATAAATGAATTGGATTTGAGAAGGGACGAAGGAACTAAATTATAACAGGATGATTGATAATTTCGACACTAGATTACCAGTATGTTACTCCAACCAGCAGTTAAATACAAATTTTAGAAAACGTTCAAATTATTTATAGAATCTATACTTATAATAAAACTGTAACAGGTCCGATTCTGTACATTGAAGATATTGAGATTTTTTTTATGGAGGCTGTTCTGTATTCCATACTGAAACCAAAACTGTTGTTTTTTTTTTCATTTTTGTCTGTCTGTCTAACTGTCTGTATCTAGGCTACGCCGAAACTACTGAATGAATTTAAATGAAACTTGATATAATTTTATTTCATACTACAAAACAGGACATAGGATACTTTTAATCCCGAAAAACTAAACAGTTCCTGCAGGATAGGGTTCGAAAGTTATTTAAATAAACTCTTACTGAAACTACTGGACGGATTTTGGTGCAACTTGGCACAGTTATAGTTTATATAGTGGGAAAAAATTGAGAATACTTTTTATCCCGAAAAAATGATGGGTTCCTGCGGGATAGGAATCCAAATTCTGTACATTGAAAATATTTTGTAATTTTGTTTTGAGGCTTTTCTATTTTCGTACACATGCCAAAACTGCTACATTTTTTTTGCTTTTTTCTGGCTGTCTGTCTGTCTATCTGTCTGTCTGTCTGTCAATCTGTATCTTGGACGCGTATCACGCCAAAACTACCGAATGAATTTAAATGAACCGTGGCATGATTTGAGTTCACACTACGAAGTAAGACATTGGATACTTTTCATCCCGAAAAATTAAATCCCGCAGGATAGGGGTTGAAAGTTATTTAAAGAAATACTTACCACTCTGAAACTACTAAATGGATTTTAATGCAACTTGGCACAGTTATAGTTTATATGATGGGTAAAAATTGAGAATACTTTTTATCCCGAGAAAATAAAGGGTTCCTGCGGGATATTGGTTCAAATTCTGTGTCTGTCTGTATCTTAGACGCACATCAAGCTGAAACTACTAAACGAATTTAAATGAAACTTGGCATTATTTGAGTTTATACTACGAGGTAGGACATTGAATACTATTCATACCGGTAAATTATAGGGTCTCCGCAGTTTAAGGGTATTTTATTTGGAGTTGGTATTCATGTTTTACGGTTTGTAGTTACTTCCGTAGTTCACCTCTAGGATACTGAAGGAGTATTCCTCCAAATTTTCAAATACCTAGGTCCACCGGTTTAGGCTGGGTGTTTGTTGTCTGTCAATCAGTCAGTTAGTCAGTAGGTATGTCACGGTACTGTTTTATATATTCTGCCCAAAAGTGAAGGGCATCTATATATATAATACGGTACCAAAAGTGAAGGGCATCTATATATATATATAATACGGTACCAAAAGTGAAGGGCATCTATATATATAATACGGTACCAAAAGTGAAGGGCATCTATATATATAATACGGTACCAAAAGGTTTATATTAAAAACAAGTACTTAAAATAAACTACAGAACATGTTTTTTAATTTTATTATTATGTCTGTTATTTTGTTTGTTTATTGTACGCGCATCACGTAAAAAGGACTGAAACAATTGCAGTGTAGTTATCACTGTTAAATAGCTTAAGATTTGACTTACAAACTGGTGTACTTATCTCAACCGACGAGTAGAAGCCGAGCAATCGATAAAATCTTTTTGACGACTGAAGGAATATTGTTTAAATGTTGGTATGTTGGTATTTAGATCTTGGAATAGTAACATAGTTCTTTTAACATAGACAAATGAGCACGCGTGCGAAGCCGCGGGTACAGCTAGTATGGAATGAAATACTTATAATCATGCAATAGGGACGAAATAGTCTGTACAAAGAAGATAATTTAAAAAAATGTTCTTTACTTAAAATACGTTACTGAACAATTATTTTTTTAAATAGTGTTTGTCTGTTTGTTTGTTTGTCTGTACGTATGTTTGTTCGCGCATCACGTAAAAATTACTGGATCGATTGCAATGCGGTTTTCACAGTTAGATAGCTTGGGTTTTGACTTAAACACCGGGATACTTGGTATCTCAATCCGATGAGTAGAAGCTGAGCAATCGATAGTAACTTTTTGATGGATTAACGAATTTTGAAGAAATGTACCTTAAAAGTACTTTTGGTCCTAGAATTAGACATATAGGCTACTTTTATATGAAATTTACACGCGGGCGAAGCCACGAGCAAAGCTAATTATGTAATAGAAATGTAAGTATTAGTAAGTAATAAATTATATTTGCAAATTGAGTTTTTATTTCGCCAACTTATTTAATTATTACAGAATTATCTGAGCGACGTACAGACCATCTTTTCCATCGTGGTAACAAAAAAATAATTGCGCAGGATGTCACAATAAGTTACGTGTCACATTGAATAGCTAGCTCATTTATAGTTTACTAGCTTTCCTCCGTGACTTCATCCGCGCGGGTGAAGAAAATATGAGTGTGTGTGTTTATGGTGAAAAAAACATCTGTTTTTTTTTAGGGTATTAAAATCCAATCCAAACGTATAGCACCAACGCTCTTGATGTTTCTGACAGACTTGTTATTATTTCGTTTCCATGGCAACCGTTCCTTACAGTGAGTAATCAACATTTTTCAGTTTTCACGTGGAAACTTACAATTTTTCACGACAAAAAGTATCCTATGCTTTATTCCAGGGTATCTGCTGTCTCCAATCCAAATTTCATCAAAATCTTTGACCAAGTGATATAGTCAGGTCAAACACAATAAAAAAAATAATGATGGTATTAATATAGCTTACGTTTTCAGGTACCAGCAACGTCATTATTACCAGCTCAGCTATTGGCTGCGTCGTTATCGCCATTTTCGTAGATCACCTTCTCTCCGATGTGTAAAATACTGACAATAACTGAAGGGTGGATATAATGAATCGTGCCTAAAAAGTACTAGGTGAAACATTTGTCATGTTTTGCGTTCATATTTTATTATTTTCTTCCCCAAATTTTTTTTTTGCCTGAATAAAAACATGCTATATTAATTTATTACAGTTTATTACATTAAAAATAAAGGTGTTAAATCCTCATTACATTGTTTTTATTCTTCTAGATTAGGTCTTCTTATCATATAAGATTATAAACGCGAAAATAACTAACTCTGTTTGTTACCTTTTCACGACTAAACGGTTGAACTGATCCTGATTAAATTTGGTAAGGATTTAGTAAGTACCCTGGTTAAGGACATATTATAATTTGTATCCTGATGCAAGGCTGGCTAAATCGCGGGCATCAACTAGCACGTCATATAAACTGCCTCCGTGGATGTGTGAAGTTGTGTAGCGGATTCAATTCCTACAGATCATAAATTTAAGGATTCGATTCCCAGGGCAATGACCCGTCCACCCACTGGCTTCACCCACTAGTGGGTGCACGGGTAATTCTCATTTACCCCTTCACCACAGTACCAAAACAGAATACACCACAAGCATTCTTTTCGCTTTATAAGAGTTGTATGATCATTGATCTCATAGTTTCTCATACAGTATAGGGTAAAATAATGGGACATTAGAAACTTCATTTTTTTAAGGCTGATTGCTCTTTTTTCTAGTTTTCAATAGTTTTGTTCTCTTTTCTTCAAAAATGACTGTGTTTCTTAAAAATAAAAGCTTCTATCTTCTACATAATCGCACCTCACAACCAATATAGTCCTAACTCAAAAATGTCGATCATACCGGCTGAAATATTAATAATCATGTCTAAACTTAACCGCTAGTTAAATGGTATATTATCAGTATTTTTTCTATACTAGTGAGCATTGAGTAAACATCTCTGGAGTTATCAATATTTTTTCATTAACACTTTGAGTTAAGGCCATATTGCCTGCTCGAACAAATAAAAAATGAATAATAATAAGTCCTTGTATTTTCGTTTTTTTTTCTTCCACAGTACTGAATTTGTATGAGACTATGTTGATGAAACTTTAACTGCTCATTTTTGTATTATTTACGGGGTTAAGATATTGTTTTTTTTTTTGGTACTTCGTGTTGAATTAACAACAAAAAAAACTATTATGAAATTTATATTTGAAAAAATATCGACAAAAAGTAATACGATAAAGTTATCTACAGGCTTCCTTTAGGCATTTATTACTGAAAAGATAATTATAAATTTTGAGATGAGTAAATATAATACGATACGATACTAACTATACGATTCTATAATAAATATTAAGTTGGTACTATACCTTTGCCGTGGTGGTCTCGGCTTAGAATAAGACCGCTCCCAATCCTATCGTGGATATCGTAAGAGGCGACTAAAAGAATACACACTGGAAGATGGGCAGCAGCGTCCTCCGAGCACATATTTGTAATACTTTGGTCACCAATCCGCCTGCCAAGCGTGGTGACTATGAAAAACCCCCCCAATATGATAGACACACCGCAAAGACGGCCCCCAGTCCCCGGCGGCTCCGTTATTCCTGGCACCGGTAGCAGCCACGGTAACGGCGGAGCAGGGGGTGCTAGGAATCCCCGGCAGAAACCCAGCTACCAACCCCCACGATCTCTGGACTTGGCAACTTATAACGCACGCACTTTGAGGACCGATGAGAAGTTGATAGAGTTGGAAAAAGTAGTAAGTAGGTTGCGCTGGGGTATTATAGGGTTTTCAGAAGTCCGAAGAGAGGGAGAGGATACGATGACCCTCAATTACGGCAACTTACTCTATTACCGGGAGGGCGACCAGCAGTCCCAACACGGTATCGGGTTTCTCGTCCACAAGTCCCTTGTCAACAACATTGTGAAGATCGAAAGCGTTTCGAGCAGGGTGGCATACCTTATACTCAGAATTACCGAACGGTGTTCGTTAAAGGTCATACAGGTGTACGCCCCATACTCAAAACGCCCGGACGATGAAGTGAAGGCTATGTATGATGACATTTCTAATGCCATACATGCCCCGAAAACACACTTCACAGTGGTGATGGGGGACTTCAACGCACGGCTGGGCATGAGGAATGACGATGAACTGAGAGTGGGGCAGTTTGAATTTGGACAGCGGTACCAAAGGAGTCAGCGATTGCCCGACTTCGTGGACAAGGAGGGACACTTTATGATGACCTCCTTTTTCAAGAAGCGCCCGTCCAGGAAATGAACGTGGATGCACCCCGGTGGTCATAAGCACGAGATAAATTTCATTTTGACGACCAATAAGCATATATTCAATGATGTCTCTGTGATCAACAGGGTTAAGACCAGCAGTGATCACCGCATGGTAAGAGGCTCATTGAATATCAACATAAAACTGGAGAGGTCTCGTTTGATGGGATCTACTCTTCGCCCAAATCCAAAACCCCGGGGACTTTCAGTTGGAGCTCCAAAATCACTTCCAAATCCTTACCGAATGCGATACAGTGGACGAACTAAACAACGGGCTGATGGAAATTGTTCACGCGGTCGGGTCGGAGTTTTTTAAGACCCAACGCAAAAATAGAACACAGAAACTCTCTGAGCATACACTCAAACTTATGGCAGAACGAGGCGAGATGAGGCTGCAGTCTTCAGTGGATATGTCGAGTTACAGCTTGCTTAATAAACAGATCTCCAAGTCGATGCGACACGATTTGCGTTCCTACAATACTACTTGTATTAAGAACGCAATAGAGCGGAACAAGGGCTCCAAAATGTTCGCAAGAGATCTGTCTTTTGGGCAAAGCCTGTTGACGAAGCTGAAAACCGACAGTGGCAGCATCGTTTCGTCGAAGCCATAGATTTTGAGTGAGCTCGAGAAGTTATATGGACAATTCAAACCTCATCGCGTAGTCCTCCTAGCACGACTAGCGATGCAAGAGCCCGTTTGACCCGACATTATACCGAAGATATCCCGGACGTCAGCCTATACGAGATCAGAATGGCTCTCAAACCACTTAAGAGCAACAAGGCACCAGGAGAGGACGGAATAACGACAGAGCTACTGAAAGCGGGTGGAACACCGGTACTTAAAGTCCTTCAGAAGATGTTTATCTCCGTTATCCTCGAGGGTACTACGCTAGGGGCGTGGCACAGGAGCGTAGTGGTTTTGTTCTCTAAGAAAGGTGATAAAATCCTCTTGATGAATTATAGGCCCATTTCGCTGCTGAGCCACGTCTATAAGCTGATTTCGAGAGTAATTACAAACCATCTCGCTCGTAGGTTTAACGACTTTTAGCCTCCCGAACAAGCTGGATTCCGGAAAGACAAAAACCGCACCGTAAACCACATCCATACGCTCCGGCAGATTTTACGGAAGACCGAAGAGTTTAATCGGCCACTATATCTAGCGTTTGTGGACTACAAGAAAACCTTTGATTCAGTCGAGACCTGGGCAGTACAGTCATTACAGCGGTGCCAGATTGATTACCGATACATCGAAGTGTTGAAGTGTTTGTACAGCAAGTTCGTCTTCAGGATCAGAGCACGAATTCTATCCAGCTGCAAAAGGGGGTGAGACGTGAGACGTTATTTTTCCGAAACTGTTCACCTCTGCACTGGAAGATATATTCAAGCTTCTGTACTGGAACGGATTTGGTGTTAACATTAATGGCGAATACATCACTCACCTTCGATTTGCCGATAATATAGTCATCATGGCTGAAACCATGGAATATATTCAATATTGTTTCCCAACAGTTGGGTCTTAAAATGAACATGGGCAAGACGAACTTCATGTTAAATGCCCATGTCGTACCCATGCCAATTTATGTTGGGAACGATATTATCGAAGCTGTTGATCACTATGTCTACTTGGGTCAGACGATGCAACTGGGTAGATCCAACTTCGACAAAGAGGTCAAACGACGAATCCAACTTCGGACTACGGGTAGCGTTCGGGAAATTACGCCATATCTTGTCGTCGCAGATACCGCAGAGCCTCAAGGCGAAAGTTTATAATCATTGCGTGTTGCCAGTGATGACATACGGCACTGAGACGTGGTCGCTAACTATTGGTCTCATACACAAGCTCAGAGTTGCGAAGCGCGCAATAGAGAGAGCTATTGCAAAAATTTGCACCAGTTTTGGTCATGGTCTTTTGTTTAAAAACTAACATACCTATCATGCTAAATCATAAAAGTGTGTTAAAATAATCCATAGATTAGTCTTAACTGGGTATTCTTTAAACTATTTGATGCTTGTGTATGAAATGAAAAAGAACTTCCAGAATATTTTACGCCTCTTGATTCACTTAATTTGTATGAAAAGGTTAAAATTAGATTTTCTATTACTATCGTATTGTAAATGAAATTTACTGTATTCGAAAGATAATCTTCTGGCATTATAATTTAAATATGACTTTTGACATATGACCGCCACGGCTGGCTCGGACGTAGTCCAATCTGGAGGTCAAATTTTCGATGACCTTTTCCAACATTTGTGGCTGTATATCGGCAATAACGCGGCGAATGTTGTCCTCCAAATGGTCAATCGTTTCGGGCTTATTGGCGTAGACTAGCGACTTCACATATCCCCACAGAAAATAGTCAAGCGACGTTAAATCGCAGGATCTTGGAGGCCAATTCACGGGTCCGAAACGTGAAACTATGCGGTTACCAAACGATTCCTTCAATAAATCAATTGTGGCACGAGCTGTTAGACATGTTGCCCCATCTTGTTGAAACCACAGCTCCTGCACATCATGATTGTTCAATTGATGAACGCATATGTCAGTAATCATGGCTCTATAGCGATCACCATTGACTGTGACGTTCCGGCCAGCATCGCTTTTAAAGAAGTACGGACCAATTATTCCACCAGCCCATAAAGCACACCAAACAGGCAGCTTTTCAGGTAGTAACGGTGTCTCAACATAAGCTTGAGGATTATCATCACTCCAAATACGGCAGTTTTGTTTATTGACGTATCCATTTAACCAAAAGTGAGCTTTATCGCTAAACGAAATTCGCTTATGAAAATCGGGATCAACGGCAATTTGGTTTTGCGCCCATTCACCGAATCTACGCCTTGCTAGGTGATCATGTGGCTTCAATTCTTGCACGAGTTGGATTTTGTAAGCACGCAAACCAAGATCTTTCCGCAAAATCTTCCATAAAGTGGATGGACACCATGTCCAACTCCTGTGCACGATGGCGGATAGATTGATTCTTCCTCTACGCTACGCTCTACAGCAGCAATGACTTCTTCTGTACGCACTGTACGCCGTCTCTGTGGATGCGTATTATCATTTAGAGTAAACGTGGTCCGAAAACGTTCTATAGTTAATCGAATTAATTGCTCTGATGGACGATTTTGTTGACCGTAAAATGGACGTGACAAAATGGCCGCCAGTTAAAAAGGTGTTACCAACTTAAAGTTCTATACATTTAACAAAACACCCGTTATTTGTAATCATCATCTATTTGATCTCCGAAAATAATACACACTTATAAGTTACAAAATTGTATATTTTAGTGTATACATTATCTTTGGTCCCAGTTCCTATAAGCCGCTTCTCAAAGGTTACGTCGTTCGGTTTTTTTCGCATTATCAATCACGCGTTCCTGATGATTATCGTAGTTAACATGAAATCCAAGAGGTGGCGCTGACTTTTCTGTAAGGCGTATTTGCAAAAAAGTTTGTTAGGTCAACCGCTTCTTGATATGTGATTCTATGCTTTCATCCCAATTTATGAAAAAATATTACAGGAAAAAACTAAATTGTTAATTTTGTATGAGAATTGCAGCTATTTGTAGCAAATTTTAGTTAATATACCTAATTGTTTTTTTTTTAATTAATGTTTATTTCCCCACGAGCACACAACCAACTCAACAAAAACGGAGTTGAAAAGCTGGGGTAAACAAGATGATTCCTAGCTATAATTTGAGGATGGAGGGGGGGGGGGGGGAGCGGTGCGAATCGTAGCTTTCGAACGAATGGACCAATTTAGTTGCGGTTTTTTTATGTTTGAAAGCTAAGGTAAACGACATGGTTCTAAGCATACTGCAAGTCGTTGTTCTGTACAAATGCTCTCCCACATGTTCGTATTTTGTTTCCCTATATCTTCCTTAATCAAATTATGAATTTTGAGAAAAGTTTCCTTCAACTTATTAAAATAAGATGTGTTTTTCTATCCACATTGATCACCTTTTACAGTGCGCTAATGCATATCAAATTCGAAATCAGAATCGTCGTCTGATGAGCTATCTAATAGTGAAACCGTATTACTCATATTTTATCATTCTGTATATAGAAAGCGGTGAAGAAATACGTGTGGCACCTAGGACGGCCTGCGAGCGAATGAATAATTTCAATATCTTCTCGTATCTACCGTGTGATACCCTAAGATGCTATAATATTTTATATGCAGATATCGTAACATCAAATATTATAAGTATCTTAATCGTCTGTGATGCCCTTAAATGTCGATCATTTTTTTATTAGTTTCCAACTCTAGTGCAGTGGGTGGAGGGTTAAATGCGAATTACCCGTGCTAAATTACTAGTGGGTACTAGTGGGTGAAGCCAGTGGGAGGACGGGTCATTGCCCCTTGTCGCACGCCTGTGCTATGTCAGTATGAATATGTTGTGTTCTGTGGTTTAACTTTGTTTACAAAATTATTATGCAGGTTGCCTTTGTGATAAATACCATATATTGATGTATTTAATGCTTTGAAGGCATTTTGAAGGTGCTTCTTTGTTCTACATGAAATAAATAATAGTGTGGTTGAGTTTGAACTTGCGAAAAAATTGCGAAACTTGCGAAACTTGCGTTTGTGGTTTGCGATCCGGCAGAGTTGACCGATCGTCAAAATGTATATTTACAGCTAAATTTCCAATGCATGAAGATAAGTGGTACAAAACAAATAATACAATACAATAACACTTTATTGATACCAAAATAGAAATAACATAATCAATAGGTACATTGGGCTGTCTTATCGCTCATAGCGATCTCTTCCAGACAATCTTAGGATGGAAAGAAGTTAATTGCTAATAAGGGTGCGACCCTTGCCCGTGTGGCAATATTAAATATATAATTTAATTAATATTATTATTAATTTATTAATACCATACATTTTTTCTGTAATGATAAAAACGGTCAATACACTAAACCGGCGAAATTACTTACTAAACACAAATTACTAAAAAATACTTTTAAAATTACTTACGAAATTACTTTTCTTACGGCGGCTTACTCGTGGGATTGATTAGCAACTTTGTGGGTAACACATAGATCTAATAAAAAGTGGCAAGATAAAGTACCAGCTCCCCGGGTGTGGGACGTATAAATTAGGTGCAACACACGCAATTGGCTTTCTTTGGCCCTACAATGGGAGTGGCGTTTGTGTTACATCGCGGTAACTCTCAATCACGCTACAGTTTGCTGCGTATGTCTCTCTGTCTGTGTTGCTGACGCACATGAAGCACGACGGTGGGAATGTAGCTGTGTGGGTTGTATTTGTTTGCCTGTAGTCGTATCTAGTCCAAAATTTTGTTTACCTAATATTAAAGCGTGCCGTACCTTTGAGCTATATCTATGGCTGCGAAATACAGACGGACATACAGATGGACTTGACGAAACTATAAAGATTCCTCGTTTAACTATGGAAACCTAAAAGAAATTCACATTTGTCTTCATGAATATTAAGTGCCTAAGTCCAAATATTGCTACATATTTTTACAAATCACTACTCACTTGAAGTTATACGAGTACTTATGCCAGGTCAAAGCTAATAAGTTCAAGTCAGCTATTAGGGCATATTCAAACCTCGGCCTTGTTAAGACTTAACATTGAAATAAATTTCGTAGATTCCTCGGCGTATGCATATTTACACATTCTAAGAATGTAACATTGTTTTGTGATTGTTGTGTGAGTAACACTAGAGACCATCCTGCATGTTCTTGCAACATTATTAAAAGAGTTCCCTTTACAAAATACCTAGGTGTCGTGGTAGATCAACATCTCTCGTTCAAGAACCACATAGTGTACCTGTCAAAAAAGACTCGCAGGATAATTTACCTCATGAAAATTTTAAGACAAGCTGCAAGAGAAGAGGTTAGAAAATTAGTGTATGTTTCTTTGGGTCAGTCACTACTCCAATATTGTTTTGGGGTCTGGGGTGGTTCGGCTAAGTCTCACATGATCGAGCTGGAACGTGCTCAAAGAGCTGTCCTTAAAGTTAAGTTGGGCAAGCCCCGTCGCTTTTCTACTGACAAACTTTACGCTGAAGCTTCGGTTCTGAGAGTGCGTCAGCTCTTCATACTGCGTGCAATAGCCAAGAGACACCAACGTCAAGCTTCCCTACTACTTAACAAGAGGAAGCGACCCCAAAGACAACTTCTACCAAGGGTAAACACCGTATTTGCACGACGTCATTCAAAATATGTGCACATCTTTACTTATAACGCTGTCAGCAGACTGTTGGATTTTAAGGAACAAACTTTTGCAGAGTCTAAAAGTAAGTTGAAAGTATGGTTGATAGGTCTCTCTTATGAGCAAACAGAAAGACTTGTTAGATCTGGTGATTCTTGATCTCCATATTAGTTATTATTATATTCAGTTTTACGTCATTGATGTTTTGGGCTTGGATATTATTTTAAATAAGTTTTTGTTGGTGACTTCGAGCGTGTGAACTGCAGTTTATGGCGATAGATTTATCCGATATACTTTTCAGGGTTCACACATCTCCATGCCATATTTCATTAATATTGATTCAGTTTTTAAGTCGTGAAAAGGTAACAAACAGACAGACAGTTGGAGTTAATTTCGCTTTTATAATTTTGTGATGAATCATTGGGACTCTCCTAACCTATCTGTTATTGCACATACAAGTACAGTGGAAGGCGTTGACTGTCCTCCCTATTATATTGTCACTCACACATACACACCCACACACACGCTCACAGATACCAGCTCATCCACACATCTCACTTAGATGCCTACTTTCGTTAATACGCTTGCTCGGTTTCACAATATGCTAACTAAATTAACCTACAACTAGGTTAATATAGTTGTTAATTTTATAATGTTCCTACCTATTAAACTCTAATTACAATTGTTGTAATAGGTGAATCCTTATTATTTTAATAAATCCAGTTTTTCTTTTGTTTGTATATCTAATCACTATCTAAAGTACATCAACTACGTCACTCTTTCGATCAATATATAGTGATTATGAGTTGAATTACAAGAGAGATCAGTATTGTACGTTGAAAAGAGAATATTCAACGAACAGAATATTAAAAACTTCAAGTTAAGAATCCAAACCATTGATTGGTCTGCTATCATAAAACTAGAAAATAATATAAACCAAAATATGAATTCTTTTAATTCTACATTAATTAAAGTACTTAATAATTGCATACCAAAAAAGCGAATGATAGTTAAGAACGTTTATCGAAAGTTATGGTATAAAAAAGTCATGTAAAAATAAACGTCTGATAAAAAAAAATGCATCGCAAATAGATAACAACATATTAAAAAAATACTATAAATCTTATGAAAAAATTCTTAAAAAAACAATCTATATATAAAAAAAAATTACAATATATACATAAAATTAAAAATACAAATAACTTCGTTAAAACCATGTGGCAAATAATAAAAGAACGTACTAATAAAATCAATGAAAAACCTAAACAAAACGTAAAGCCTAAAATCCATGATAATATTACGGAAGACCCAACTCAAGTAGCTAATTCATTCAATGAGTTTCTTGCTTTAGTTGGGGGGACCAGTACGGATGGAGACGGTAATAAGGTGCAGCCGCGCGGCCGGCCTGTGCTAAACCCAACAGATAACACGTTTAACCTACGCCCCGTTGACCAGCGAGAAGTATATCACATCATTAAAAATCTTAAGAATAAGCGAAGCTTCGGATTTGATGAGCTACCGCCGTCGCTAATTAAAAACTGTGCGGAGGAGTTAAATTTACCTTACACATTATTAATTAATCAATCGTTTGATGAGGGAGTGTTTCCCGATGTACTTAAAAAACTATAATAAAGCCGATATTCAAAAAAGGCGATAAGACTGACCCAGGTCAGTATAGACCAATTGCGCTACTTCCAACATCTTCCAAAATATTTGAAACTGCGATGTGTAAACGGGTATATTCTTTTTGTGAAAAATATTCAATTTTTGATGAGAGCCAAAATGGGTTTCGTAAGAAGCGATCTAAAACACTTGCAGTGTATAAGTTGTAAAAACCTGGAACAATGGAACATGCAAGAAGTTCTTAATATTCTCAATACAAAAAACTACGCAATCGGTGTATTACTCGATATGAGCAAAGCCTATGACAAAGTTTCATATCAGATATTGTTGAACAAATAGTACGGTATAGGTGTGAGGGGCCATGCTCATAAATGTACGGTATAGGTGTGAGGGGCCATGCTCATAAATGGTTTTCTTCATACCTAAAAGATCGTGAACAAAATGTTGAAATTGAAAATTACGATTATCAAAGCGGCATTATAAAAAAATATCGATCTGATAAAAAAAATATGAATAGCTCTATTCCTCAAGGAAGTGTCCTGGGATGTTTATTATTTATTATATATATAAATGACTTACCAAAAACGTTAAATGAATTATGTGTCTTATTCGCTGATGACATCTCAATTTTACTACCATGTCCTGACAATTTAACTAAATTAAGTAATGAGTTAAATAGTATTTTGATTAAAGTTTTGAACTGGCTTGACGACCATAACTTAAAAATAAATTTTTCAAAAACAAAAATTATGCAATTTCGACCATACCAAAGAAAACAATCAGATATAAATTTCGACTTCCAAAACAATAACTTAGAATGCGTAAGTTCTTTTACATTACTTGGACTGGACATAGATACAAACGTTAATTGGAAAGCACATATACAAAGAGTTAAATCAAAGCTTAGTAGCTTTACATATGCTTTAAGAGAATTGAAAAAACTACAGACCTTGCGACAGCTCTTTCTGCATACTATGCCTATGCTCATGCCTGGCTACAGTATGGCATTATACTGTGGGGAAATAGCACAGACATAGACGATCTTTTTATGCTTTTTATGCATAGGATACTTTTATTCTTAAAACGAAATAAAAGTATCCTATGTTTTATTCCAGGGTATAAGCTATCTCCATTTCAATTTTCATCAAAATCAGTCCAGCCGTTATCACGTGAAAGCTTCCCAAACAAATAAACAAACAAATAAAAAAAACACAAACAAACAGACTACGTTTCACTTTTATACAATGTGTCTGGTCACCGGTGTCGGAGACTTAAGGGGGGTTAAATATGGGGATTTTTATCGACAAATCACTATCTCGATTTTCTCTTGGCCTCTCCATACTAAAATGGCAGCCATTTTGTTTTTTTTTCTTCGCAGCTCAGAAGCCTACACTGATTTAATCATTGCTATCGATGTAGACGTCTTAGGAAGACGAAAGAGGTATCATTTGAAAGCTAACAATGAAGACAATCAATTTATGATACATTTTATTCAATATCTTTTTACAAAATAACATAACAATATTAACAAAATAAAAATCGTATTTATTTATTGCATTTTTTTTAGTTTTTTAATTTTTTTATGAAAACTAACCTGTCAAGCTATTTTTTTTAATTGTATTATCATAGTACAAGATATTTCCATTAAAATAAATCTTACATCAAGGTCCTAAGTTAAATATTTTCGAAGCTATGATGGTTTAAATATGACCCTTAAAAACTCTATTAATAGCACACGTCAAAGCTATGATGATTGGGATGGGAAAAGGCAAGAAAAGAACAAAGTAAAAC
The DNA here is from genome assembly GCA_946251855.1 of Alsophila aescularia. Classification (NCBI taxonomy): domain Eukaryota; kingdom Metazoa; phylum Arthropoda; class Insecta; order Lepidoptera; family Geometridae; genus Alsophila; species Alsophila aescularia. The sequence goes on along the minus strand of OX276374.1, from coordinate 75,558,583 downwards.
CATTAATTATCATTTATTAATTTAATACCATCTAAACTAGGTACTACAGCCACGATTCAAAATGTCCTCCGTTTTGTTGTAGACAAGCAGTTGCCCTAATTGACACATGTTGTGTAGCTCTTTTTATCATGGCTTTGTCCGCCCTCATTACATCCCCGACTTGTAATATTTTTTCAATTAGTTCTTCTCTTGTGTTGGGCACGTTAACGTACACTTTCTGCTTTATTGTGCCCCATAAAAAATAATCTAGGGGTGTCAAATCCGGGGAACGCGGCGGCCAAGCAATCGTCCCACCTCGTCCAATCCATGTTGGATATGTGTTTTTTAAGTAATTTCTCACATTTACCGCAAAGTGTGCCGGAGCTCCATCTAATTGGAGTATCATTCTTGCCCTATACGTCAATGGCAATTCGCTTAATGCGTCTTGATAGTCATTCTGCAGGAATTCCAAAAATCTTGGGCCATTTAATGTAGCGGGCAAAATAAGAGGCCCAATAAGGATATCGTCTATCATTCCAGCCCAAACATTTACCGAAAACTTGTGCTGAAAGCTACTGGGTCTCACTGCATGCGGGTTTTCTTGGAGCCACAGGTGCTCGTTCCGATGATTTGTGTATCCAGATCTTGTAAAAGTTGCTTAATCGGTCCACATAATCCTCTTTAAAAAATTGGGATTGGATCGCGCTTCTCGTAATATCCACGAAGAAAAAACTGTCCTTCGGGCGACGTCAGGTCCAATTAAATCCTGGACTCTTCTAAAATGGAATGGATGCAATCCTTGCCGTTTTAAAATCTGCCAAACTGTCCATTTCGATAGACCGAGTCTAATCGCAATGCGACGGACACTCAGTTGTGGGTCTTGCGTTATTAAATCCAACACCTCTTCTTCCTCTCGCGGAGACACCAAACGAGTACGTTCGTTAGCGGGTCTTCTTATTCCATATTCGGAGAGATTCGAGTGCAATCTGATGAACGTGCGAGCAAACGGCGTAGGTCTATCAGGGAATCTTCTCGCATACTCTCTTACAGCAGCATTCGCGTTCCCGTCGCAAAATCCATACACAAAATGGATGTTGGCCACGTCGCGGCTTGAAAAACGACGCTCTTCCATTTCAGTTAACGAAAGTTAACTAAAATAACAAAATGAGTCCAAAACACAAAGCAGAGGTTAGAAAATAGCAACGCACAGTACTTCGGCAGATAAGAATGTAATCACAACGCTAGGCGAGGGACGACTACCTGTAATTGTATCCTGACCTGAGTAGAGCCGCAATTTTGTCTCATTCACACCCTATACATGTCTCTTTCTAACATGTTGTCAAAGAACAGCTGCCTGTCTTACGACACGCCAATTGAATGTGGGGTCTTGAGTCTATTGTTTGACGTGTGCTATTAATAGAGTTTTTAAGGGTCATATTTAAACCATCATAGCTTCGAAAATATTTAACTTAGGACCTTGATGTAAGATTTATTTTAATGAAAATATCTTGTACTATGATATTACAATTAAAAAAAAATAGCTTGACAGGTCAGTTTTCATAAAAAAAATAAAAAACTAAAAAAAATGCAATAAATAAATACGATTTTTATTTTGTTAATATTGTTATGTTATTTTGTGAAAAAGATATTGAATAAAATGTATCATAAATTGATTGTCTTCATTGTTAGCTTTCAAATGATACCTCTTTTGTCTTCCTAAGACGTCTACATCGATAGCAATGATTAAATCAGTGTAGGCGTCTGAGCTGCGAAGTAAAAAAAACAAAATGGCTGCCATTTTAGTATGGAGAGGCCAAGAGAAAATCGAGATAGTGATTTGTCGATAAAAAATCCCATATTTAACCCCCCTTAAGTCTCCGACACCGGTGACCAGACACATTGTATATTGGTATGGATACTTATCAATCTTAATTCGACAGGTAGGGTCAATCTACCCGTCGAATTGAGAACTTCGACTGTTTTTGTTGCTTAAAGTTACATTGTCTATGGATAAATCAAGAATAACATGATTCGCGACAACCAGTTGAATAGATAAACATATGAAATCTAGTTAAATATTCAAACGGGACTTAATCGCGCTAAATCGACTCCAGGATTGTACGTGAAGCGGTTGAAATTAAAAAGTATCCCAATTTCAACCGAGAGGATGGTTTCAAGTTGGCTGCGTCCTGGAATCCCGTGATAAGCAAGTGTTCGCGTCGCGGTTTATGTCAGAAGATATCTGCAGATGTCGTTAGTGTAGTGTGTCGTGACAATTCTGAATTTTTACAAAACCAAATGCGGGTAGTTGGAAACAACGCTCGCCCTTCTCGACGCTGACACCCGCTACTTCAGTCTTCTCGTGACCACGATCAATGCAACTTGATCGAAACGTCGAGGTAAATAAATATTAAGTTTTCAGCGCGATTAAGTCCCGTTTAAATATTTAACTATGTGTTCGAATCGTGAAAGTTTAAAAGTTATAAAAATCTACTCAATCGTTTTTTTTTCAGTTCAAACTGCACTAATACATTAGAGGCATGGTGGCGCTTTATAAATATTGTAACGAATGCGTTGTTAATTACATATAATTTCAGGAGCCACGTCCTGTTATTTTAGTTTCTCTACTAACAACTGCAAAGGCAATTTGAATATTTGAGGGTTGAACGCCCGAAACAAAGGCCTGCATTATACCCCTACATTATTAATTTACTGTAAACGCGTTTCCATTGGATTCCACAGTCACTAGATACGTTAGTATAGATAGAGAGATATATAATATACTCGCATGAGTAGCTTTTGCAAGCTTACAAAGACAAAGAAATAAAATCAGAGTATTGTATATCTATGTTTTTTTGTCGTACGAGTGCTTCAGGTATCAGAGTTTGTGCGGCCGCCCGAGGGCCTCTGACATGGCTTAACAACTGCTATTAATCAATAACAGCCGGGACCGACAGCTTAACGTGCCCTCCGAAGCACGGAACAATGAAAGACCACACATAACTAAGAAAAGTCTTAGATGCGGAGTCTAGGACCAAACACGGTATCGTTGGATTATAAGTTGCACGATTGAACCGTTAGGCTACTATCGCCCTTATTCTATACTTATAAAAACCACAGCTAAGCTTCAGGGCATAAATTATTGCGGTAGAGCGCTATTGAGGCGGAGCGCTTTCGCACCCGCCCCACTCTGTGACACTGTAGAGGTCATAGTTAAATATTTAAACGGGACTTAATCGCGCTGAAAACTTAATATTTATTTACCTCGACGTTTCGATCAAGTTGCATTGATCGTGGTCACGAGAAGCGTGATTAAGTCCCGTTTAAATATTTATCTATGTGTTCGAATCGCGAAAGTTTAAAAGTTACAACTGTAGAGGTCAGTTATAGACCAACAGCAAATATCGTTACTAAAAGAAAAAAAATGGCAGGATAATGCACAGATATACTTGGCTGAACCGGTTTTCATCGTGACACAGCGTGTGAGTAATTATCGCAGTAGGTAACAAAAAGTCTGTACAAAGAAGATGACAAAAAAAACTGTACTTAAAATAAGCAACCGAACAAGGTTTTTTTAATATCTGAATATTTGTACACGCCTCATGTTAAAACTACTGCAGTGCGAGCATGGATCTTTTATCGATCGATGAAATTCGATAAATTTATCTATGGGTAAACAGTTCTTTTTTTATCAATTTTATCAAAATGCGGTAGCATGGATCTAGCCTCTTGGTAAATTTTATTGATTCGATAACACGTCGTGAGTTTATCGATTTAAAAAATGGCAACTCGTGGACTATACATATATCAGATAGACGACTAATAGTCTAAAAAATATTTTTTGACACAATTTGGCAGATTTTTATTATTTTGAGTTGTTACGGTGAAACTTCTGTCATTTGGAATTCTACCTAACTACCATAAAGTAGTATATGCCTTAAACCTAACCTGAAGTTTGTCGTGTAACTTTGGAAAGCCGATAAAATTCGATAAATTCGGTAAAATTACCGACATTATATCGACAACAATTGTCAAAAATAAGATTCATGCTTCCTTTTGTCGATATAAATCTATATATTATATATGATTTACCGAATTTAAGTCGTTGTCGATAAAGTACGTTCCGTGCTACCGAACTCGTATTATCGAATATTAACGTCAAACTTGATTAAAAATAATCGGTAAATTTATCGATCGATAAGATCCATGCTCGCACTGCTGGATCGATTGCAATGCGTTTTTTTTTCATTGTACCGCTGAAAGTTTGACTTAAAAATTGGCGTACTTAGTATCTCAAATAGATGAGTCAAGCTATCGATAAAAAAACATTCGACGTTTGAACATTTGACGAAGTTTGATGATATTGGTGCTTTTTGCCAAAGCTCGATAGAAATAAAAACAATAACTAATAATACAATTATTTTTATTTATGTTCATTTGCTAAATGAACCTGTTTCTTTTTGTGATGAAAACATTCATTATCTTAATCCAGGGCAAAACATTCTATAAAAATCGATTCAGTCATTATAGCGTGATTAAAAAACAAATAATCGAATACAAAACCATCCAAACTGTGTAATTAAATAAATAAAATAAATATATTCGGGACATTTTCACACCAATTATCTAGCCCCAAACTAGGATACCCTGTGCTATGGGCACTAGATAACGTATAAACATACATAGATAAGAATATTACATCCATGACTCGGAAACAAACATTTCTGCTCATCACACAAATGATTGCACCTTGCAGGATTCGAACCCGCGACCGTTCGATTTCGTTTCGTACCTAGGATCTCTAGCCACGAGACCAACCGGTCATTAAAATAATTTGTTTTTTTTTTTTAAATACCTTGTACGTCATATTTTAAGTCATCTACTTATTACACTTTTCATCACAAACTACGTATAACCACAGAATATATAACGTATTTAATTACGAGGCCACAAACTTTCCGTAGTGGCGTAGCACTGCTTACGATTTTTCGTAGCACCATAGTATGATCGTAGTGGTCCCCGGAGAACGTTCGTAGCATCCTAGCGTCTCTACGAGATGAGGTCGCAAGCGAAACTAACTTTTTCGTGTTTAAGTTTATCGGTTTAAATAATTTGAATGGAATTTACTATGTTGCATCGAAAATTGTGCATACTGATACACTGTTTTATTTGACTGGGGCAGTATAGGGAAATCGAATCCAAAGGAGATACGGGGAAACTGTCTTAGGAACCATAAGGTTGTATTGCTGTCTAAGTTTGCATAGACTGTGGTATATAGAAACTTAGATAGAGGTATATGTTTTTACTACATGTTATTTTCACATAATTGTAATATTTTGAGTAGGGTTCCAAATATTGGGTAGGAAGTTAAATAGGTATATAAGACCATACCTTTTCATTTTACGTTAGTTAGATTTGCACAAGGGTTGTTTAGCGCGGGTTGTTTACAATTATTTTATTTACCATTCATCATTGGTCTGACTTACACACACAGTATGGCGGAAGTAAGCTGCATACTTCTTCATTGTTCATTTTAAGTATGGATTTCCGCAAAGTAACGCCTGTGTCTATCAACTGAACCGTTAGGTCTGTTTTCATGGAAACAAGTTTAACAAAACACGCTTTATATAGAAAACCAAACTAAAAAATAGAAAATAAATTTTAATAGAGTAAATAAGAAAAAAAAAACAGTTCAAAAAAATCGTGGGGTGCATGGGTCAATAGTTATAAATATTTCATTGACAGAGATGAGAAGAAGGATTATCATTTCGATAATATCTTAAAAAGCACCCCACACTTTTTTTAAATAAAACTTTTTTTCTTATTTACACTATTAAAATTTATTTTCTATTTTTAAGTTTGGTTTTCTATATAAAGCGTGTTTTTTTAGTTTTTTAAACTATTATTTATTTTCTACTTTTTAGTTTTTTTTTTTTCGAGTTATTGCATTGTCATCGGTCTTTGACAGGTGTACAAAATTTGAATGAAATCTGACCGTTTAAAGTGGGTCAAAACAGAGTCCAAAGGAGTCGGTAACAAACATACAAACTTTTATACATAACGTATAAAAACGTGGTCTACATCGCCAAACAAACGAGTGAAGCAAATGGTGACTGCGTATGCGAGCGTGAGTGGATAGTCTGTGGTGTTTTATTGTTGTATACACTATTTCATTACAATATACTTCATTGTTTATGATTTTTCGTAACAACTAGGTCAACATCTTGCAGCGATGTGGCGGCCAATCAGCATAACAAGGTGTAAGCGTGTGTGTGGGGCTTGTGCGTACGAGCGGATTGGCATATCTTGGGTGCTTCACTTTAGATTTCGCGGTGTAGAATCCGTATTTTCGTAAACATTCTTGGTTTCAGGCTCGAATACTGGCCGGGGTCAATACTTGTGTGATAAATAACGTGGTTGGGTCTTGGATGTTTGTGATATGTTGATGTGTGTGTCCGTCTACGAAGTTCTTCCACAGGTGACCGTCACAACCAACACTGGGAGTCCAAGTGCGTGTTGATATTTTTTTATTTATTTATATCACCGGGACTTATTAACCAACCAATTTGTATGATTCTTTAGTGGTAGACCTCCAGCTGCCGTAGGTTTATATAATTCGAAAATACTTATGTTGGGAACAGGAGGTTCATAGCGTCAATAAATACATTTATAGATAAATTCAGTATAAAGTAAAGTGCATTACATGGCCGGCGAAAAATGAATTTCCCATACGAATCATTTGTACCCATTTGGAGCATTATTCCACCATATTATGATATTATTCTGTAAGACAAATAGCGAAAAGAAATTAATTTCACCACATACGTGGGTTTACCAGGAATTAGGACATTTCTATGCTTATTCCGCCTAGATGAACGTGTACTTCAACATTGTCCCACGTTCCTTTCAGTTTCAGGACCTATGGTACCTAAGAAGAACTTCGAAACTCCCCTTTAGTCCTACCCTAGCCAACACGAGCCTGGAACTTCAACCTCGTTTCTTCTGGATTACATTTTGCGCCATTTTATTCCAAGTTATTTTTATTTTATATGCCTTATTTTCCCTGTTTTCCTGATAATTTGTAGGATTTTTATCCTGTGGCATTACTTCCGTACAACCACCCCGTGCCTCCAAGAATGTTGTTTGACTTTTGCTATTATTTTAATATTAAGGAACAGACTCACCAAATTCACAGCTGGTTCCTTCCTTGACCCTCACCACACTCGGTAGGGATATCGTACTAGCTTTCTTTTTTGTGAGTCCTGTGTGGCGGCAATGATATTTCTCCACCTTAGTTAGTTCCTTCACTTTCCAGTGATGGCACTTACACTCCACATCATACATCACATACAGTCATATTTCACTGGTTCACATTTTATACTCTTTGAGTACATTCTGCGGTCACAACTGCCGTGAAACGCTATAACGCTTAATTTTACTTTTTCTGCACTTTCTAGTCTTTTCCGCCACGAAGCAAGCATGACGTGGCTTCTTTTTACCATGTTTTTATTGAGTCACTTTCTTGTTTGTTTGTCGTTCCATGTAGAACCTTGCAACTCAAACTTGTTTGTTTGTCGTTCCATGTAGAACCTTGCAACTCAAACTTGTTTGTTTGTCGTTCCATGTAGAACCTTGCAACTCAAACTTGTTTGTTTGTCGTTCCATGTAGAACCTTGCAACTCAAACTTGTTTGTTTGTCGTTCCATATAGAACCTTGCAACTCAAATTATGAGCACTTCGCTATTTGCTAGACGACGAAACTTTCAGGGTAGCTCACAACACGATGACAATGCCTTTAAATAAACACATTATTAAAACGTGGTTTTTAGATTCGATTTTTAATCAACATTTGCTGCTTGTTACAGGAAGTCAAATCATGTTATTTTTTGTGGGTACCTTCATTTTTCGTTCGGAAAGGTAAAATGTTGCCAGCACAGAAACTTATTCCAGAATGGATTCAATACTCTTACATTCTTGAATCGCATTTCACGACACTCTCAAAAATATTGGAAAATAAGGTAAGGAAGTTGGCTCTATATTTGTGGGGACTAGGGTGGCGATTAATCAGCCGATGCATTACCAATGGGGGATTTTCTGAGAGCTAAAAAATATAAAAACATTACTAAAATATTGTAATAGATGGCGTTGACAAATAATGAAGTCAGTGTGATCTTTCGAGCATATAATTTAACCTATTTGGTACCTATCTTTTTAATGTCAGTGACGTTTAAAATAACTTTTCGGTACACTCGCTTCGGTACTTTTAGACATCAAGTTAATGTCACAGTCAAAATAAAGATCCAAACTAAAAAATAATAGGGGTTTTTTGAAAAAATTCAAAATGTTGTGATGTAGAGTTAGATTTTATTCTCAATCTTGTGTATCTTCGAGTGTCAATGTGTAATATTGGTGGAATATTAACCATTAGGTGTTCGTTAACGTGCACGAGTGCGGGCAAAAGAATCAAACGCAGAAATAAATGGCATTTTGTGATTTTTCCAAATCTCCCTCGGAAGTTTCAGTAAATGTCCACCATTTTACTGATTCGTGACTTTGACAATAATTGACTGTGACGTGACATTACTTTAAAATATAATACACTTGACATTGGCGAAATTGCTAGTAGGCCAGTGCCTCCGCAGAAGCCATCCAAAAAAAAGAAGAAAAAGAAGAAAAATAATAGTCAAATGTTATTCATTATCATTTTTCGATTTGTTTAAAATAAATAAAATAAATATACTGTTTGGAAATGACTCCAGTTCCATGTGTTGTAGCTTTCTGCACAAAAATCGGAACACTTACTTTCCCCAAAGTTGAAAATGGTAATACGTACGTTATCACAGAACACTACTACTAGACTAGGTCTGTGATGGTAACTCTCCCTGCGTTCAAGATAATGAAATGGCGTTGGGGTCAGTTTCGTAATGTACATTTTTAACAAGCTGTTCGCTTTGAAAAATTTCAGGACTTTGACATTTTAACAACTTTTGCCATAACCATAAGGATAGGAAGGCCCAAACCAAATGAAAATCGGGAGATGATAATACACAGCCTGATATAACGTTAACATGGATTCGAAATATTTAGATTGCTATTCATCATCATCATTTCAGCCTTTAGAAGTCCACTGCTGAACATAGGCCTCCCCCGAAGAGCGTCATGACGAGCGATCTAGTGCCTCCTCCATACAACGACTTCCTCCGATGGCTACAATGTCGTCGGTTCAACGTTTGGGGGATCTCCCTACACTTCGCTTGCTTGTTAGTGGTCGTTTCTGCCACGATGCCTATATCATCATCAAATCGAAAGTGAATGATGAATTCGCCATTGATATTAACACCATGTTCGTTCCAGTTCAGAAGCTTGAATATATCTTCCAGTGCAGAGGTGAACAGTTTCGGAGAAATAACGTCTCCCTGTCTCACCCCTTTTTACAGCTGGATAGAATTCGTGCTCTGATCCTGAAGACGGACTGTCATAGTAGCCTTGCTGTAAAAACACTTCAACACTTCGATGTACCGGTAATCAATCTGGCACCGCTGTAATTACTGTAGCACTGCCCAGGTCTCGACTGAATCAAAGGCTTTCTCGTAATTCACAAACGCTAGACATAAAGGCCGATTAACCTCATTGGTCTTCTGTATAATCTGCCGGAGCGTATGGATGTGGTCTACGGTGCTGAAGCCTTTCCGGAATTCAGCTTATTCGGGAGGCTGAAAGTCTTCAAACCTACGAGCGAGACAGTTTGTAACTACTCTCGAAAACAGCTTATACTCGTACACGTTGCTCAGCAGCGAAATGGGCCTATAATTCTTCAAGAAGGTTTTATCACCTTTCTTAAAGAACAAAACCACTCCTGTGCCACGCCTCTGGCGTAGTATCGTCGAGGATGACGGAGTTAAACAGCTTCTGAAGGAATTTAAGTACCGGTGTTCCACCCGCTTTCAGTAGCTCTGTCGTTATTCCGTCTTTCCCTGGTACCTTGTTGCTTTTAAGCTGTTTGAGAGCCATTCAGATCTTGTATATGCTGATGTCTGGAGTATCTTCGGTATAATGTCGGGTCAAACGGGCTCTTGCATCGCTAGTCCTGCTAGGAGGACTACGCGATGAGATGTATAATTGTCCATAGAACTTCTCGAGCTCACTCAAAATCTCTGGCTTCGAAGAAACGACGCTGCCACTGTCGGTTTTCGCTTCGTCAACAGGCTTTGCCCAATAGACATATCTCTTGCGAACACTTTGATCTTATTATGTGGTTAGAAAAAAATACATTTTTATTTCGAGCGGCCGAGTAGGCTATGTGAGTGTTGTGTAGTGATGTGCGTGAGTTTAACTGTAGCATAGAATATATACACTAACGCGAACTGTGGTGCGTGTGGTGAACGTCTTCGTGTATGTGGATTCCAGATAAAAAATGAGAGTCCTTCAGTAGTAAAGTTGCTAGTGATTTCGTAATTTTATTGCAAGGAGATTCAAAATTGACATTAGAATGAAGAGACGAAAGGCAAGCAATGGAATTACTCAGTTAATAAGAGTAGATTAGAGGTACTTATTTACATTGTAGTGTACCGAAATTTTTCGTTTTTAGATGATAAATAACGATAGTTTACTGGATCTTTATGAAATTTAGAAGAAAGGTAGATCATTGCGGTGTACGATGATTGACGAGTTTCATAGGCTATTTTTTTACCCGACTAAGGCAAGGCAACGGAAGGATATTGTGTTCAAACTAAACTAAAAATTAAATCCTATTTCGACAAACGAGATATCAATCGATTCGTGTTCATCGCAAGAGTGACACTTGCAATGAACACGAATCTATTTTTTACCAGACTGAAGTCAGGTTAACAAGATATAAGTTCATTTCCCGTTTTTTTTTTCTTCGTTTGCCATCATGGCTAGATCCTGGTCATCTCAAACCTTCGACTACAAGGCAGAGATATGTTTTATTTATATTAAACATGGTTTTTTGAAAGAAACCATGTTTAATATAAATAAAACTTTATACTAAAAATTTTTTTTTAGTTTATACTAAATCGTGTTTATATAGTGCTACAGATAGAATTTATTGTTCTAAATAATAATTTATGGTTATCATTTCGTCACGAATGGAGCATTACTCAGAATCATGTACCTCAAAACAAGACTAAGTTCAAAAACTAAAACACGACTACGGTCGAGTAATTAAAAACATCTGAAACTCTTGCAATGAAGACGAATCGATTGATTTTCGCATGTCAAAATCGGACTAATAGGTACGACGCTATGGTGGAACGTCCACATAAATACATGTATACATTCATACATACATATATACATAGACTACTAACGTCACTACCCTTCTCTTGGTTCGCCTTACTTGGGTAATAATAAGATTCCATTAATGCCATCAAAGAGTATATAAATACTACGTAAGAAGAGACGGGACTAACGTATATTGGAACGGATGTTGTGAATTTTTAAAACGAGCGCTGAGAATAAGTGCAACATAGCAAAACTAATGACCATAGATAATAACACTCTATATCGAGCATGTTAGCCAACATGACAAACAGAAAAGGATGTCTGCAAACATAGCACATTTTTATCGATATCGATATTTTGAGAAAAAAAACCTATTAGGACTATTTTAATTTATATGGGGTTTATAATAATAATATGTTTTTTCTAAGCATGTGGTTTTTATTTCATACAAAAATAATACATAATATAGTACACAACACAATTTTTGTCTTTTTCCCTTAAAATAATATCTAATCTTCCTTACTCCTTACTTAATATTACAAACTAGCAGTGGTCCGTGATTAATAGCAGTTAAGGAGTAGCAGTTTTTTTTAAATTGGGTTGTTTCTTTTTGTAGTCGGTGTTTCGAAAATGTTTGCCACAGAAATATTTAATTCATGCAGCTTTTCGATCGGTATGTATGTCAAGTCCTCTTTATCGGTCACTTGTACCCAGTTTTTGCACCTGAAAATAAGTTTTTTAATGAAAATTAGATGATTAAGCGGTTTTAGGCTACGCGACATTAGGTATTCTAAATTTATACTGTTACTACGTTTACTATTATATAGCGTGGAATGCAGAAGGACTTAGAATAAGATTAGGAACCAAATTTGAACAACGGGTTAGAAAAAATATCGATAACACCGGCACCGCACTAGTGCTAGCAAGGCTATGTTATTTTGTTGAATATTATGAAAGAAAAATCATTATTTTCTTGTACTTAGTAGATTACCGAATAGATTTACCACTTACCTATCTTTATTCAGTGGAAATTTAGCCATAAATGTTCGTTTTTGACCCATCGCTCTAACAGATCGCAAACCACAAATTTCGCAAGTTTTATAGCTCATTGCGTAGAAAACTTTCAAACTCCATCACACTATTATTTATTTAATGTAGAAACAAACACCTTCAAAGCATTAAATACATCAACAGACGGTAATTATCACAAAATCAACTTGCATAATAATGTTGTAAAGAAAGTTAAACCACAGAACACATATTCATAACGAAGGCGTGCAAGAAGGTCATGCATATAGTGAAGTAGAAAACATAGCCGCCATAGAAATTAGCTCACGTTTGATACAACAGTTATGAACAGTTTTTTACTATGCTGTTTCGCCTGACTGAATGCCATTGATTTGTTGCAATAATTTGCGAAGCACTTTATTTGGTCGGCTTATAATTGGCCGCTAACTTCACACTGGTATTTGTTTTTACCTTCTGTAATATTATAAATCCGGCGCTTGTCAGTCGAGCTTGTTAGGTTCCGTACCGTTTCTGGATATTATTAATTGTACATGTAAATAATTTTACCAAAATAATAGTTTTGTTTAAATTGTATTTTTACCTGAGTACGGCAAAGCAAGGGAAGTATAATGAGTTTAACAGTCTATATATGTATGTATGTATATACACGTATGTATGTGGGCATGTGAATGTTCCACCATAGCGTCGCCCCTATTAGTCGGATTGTGACAAGCAAGGCATCATCGATTCATCTTCAGGTATAAAGTGTCATAGGCTACTTTTTACCCAACTAGGCAATGCAAGAAAAGGGTCATGTGTTCAAACTAAACACTTGGTCCGATTTGATAAGCGAGGTATCATCAATCAATTTGTCTTCATTTATAGTGTCATAGGCAATATTTTAACGAACTACGGCAATGCTAAGGAAGGTTATGTATTTTATCTAAAAACTTGGTCCGATTTGACAAGCGAGGTATCATCAATCAATTTGTCTTCATCTATAGTGTCATAGGCAATATTTTAACTAACTACGGCGATGCTAAGGAAGAGTTATGTATTCTAACTAAAAACTTGGTCTGATTTGACAAGCGAGGTATCATCAATCAATTTGTCTTCATTTATAGTGTCATAGGCATTATTTTTAAAGAACTACGGCGATGCTAAGGAAGGGTTATGTATTCTAACTAAAAACTTGGTCCGATTTAAGCGAGGTTTCTATAGAGTTGCCTTCATCGCAAGTGTCATAGGCTATTTATGACGCGACCGTAGTCGGGTTTTAATTTTTGAACTAATATCTTGTTGCACCTGTAATTCTCCTTCCTCTAATGCTAAAGCCAAACCATCGCGTTGAGCCGGCGCGGCGTCCGAGTTGGCGAGCATGGTAGTAAACGCTTTGGTTTTGTAAAAATCTAGGTTTTTTTCTAATTTATCTCAGGATCAATGTCAATGACCTCAAGGTAGCGTGTGGTAGTTTCCTCCCCTTAAACTCCCACGTCCCACCTGGTCCCGAAAATTTGATTTGGCGTTGTCAGGTTATGTTTGCCCTGTTTCCTCCACTATGGCCACATTTCGTAAACTATATACTATCATAGCATAGACCCTGATTCCTTACAGGATTTATATATGAACAATGGATTTAAAATTTTGAGTCCACTTTTCAGCTTTTCGGGACAAAAACAAAAACGGTTGTTCCATTTGGCTGCGGAATCCCAAAAACATGTTGTCCTTTAGTAAGTTGAAGACGAGTTATTTCTAGCGATGCGTTCGTTGATTGTGCTTATTCGTATCGTTGTCTTCAAACTTCAAAGTTGGCGCAACACGTATTGATCTTAAAATAAATTTACCAAAATTTAAAAGTGTTCAAATAGGTATTTTATACCGGTTTCATTGTTTGTTACAATAATAACTTGTGACGTGTAGTAAGTGAACATGTTTCTGAAACTGTACCTGGTCATTTTAGGTAAGTTCGTCATAATTATTTTTGTTTTTATAGCAGTTAACGCCTGCTCAGCGTAAATATATATAATAATTTTCTAATGGAAAAATTTGGGTCACGGACGAGATTGGAACTCGCACACTGTGCCTCAGTGCAGCACATGCCTTTACCAATTCGGCCACCGAGACCTATGCGTCGTCATCGAAATCATAATTACATACATACAAAATACTACTTATAATTATTTACTTATATTTATTCCTGTTTTAATTTAATTTAACCGGCTTTAATAAAGGAATGTTCTCAAGTTGATGTGTATGTTACATACATATCGTTGAATCGTTGAAAATGCGTTATATTCAAATACTAGCTCCCCCCCCCCCCCCTTAAGTATAGCACCAATTTTCTTGATGTTTTTTGACATATTTGTTATTTCGTTTCCATGGCTGTTTCTTACAGCGAGTAATCAACATTTTTCCAGTTTTTCCATTTTTCCCGTGGAAACATATAATTTTCCGGAATAAAAACTATTCTATGTTTTATTCCAGGGTATAAGATATCTCCATTCCAAAATTCATCAAAATCCGTCCAGTAGTTATCGCGTGAAAGCTCCCCAAACAAACAAACAAATAAACAAACAGACAACGTTTCACTTTTATATATTGGTTTGGATGTTAGTCTATATGGGTGTCTAAGCATATTATGTACCAAATTTCGTGTTTGTATGTATATATATAATATTGTCAAAAATGCTTCATCACATTCTGTGATGGCAACCATTCTTTACAGTGAGTAATCAACATTTTCCAGTTTTCGCGCGGAAACTTTAAATTTATCGGGATAAAAAGTATCCTTTGTTTTATTCTAGGGTATAAGCTGTCTCCATTCTAAATTTCATCAAAATCTGTCATGCCATTATCGCGTGAAGCTCCCCAAACAAACAAACAAGCAGGCAACGTTTCGCTTTTATACATTGGTATGGATTATGTTAGTATCTGAACAAAAAACAAATTTCAGGAATGTATGTATATATTATTTATTTATTTATTCAGTACACAATAGAAAGCTTACAGTAATAAACCAAAATACTAACTACCTTAAATTATAGCTTAAAAACAAATTTAAGTACACAGATATGGTATTCAAGTGATCATTGAAGATGTCAACTTGCTGAAACTCAAGTATTCAAGAGAGACAGTGCCCTTGATGTAGGCGCGTTACTAGCGTGGCGAGTACGCGAGCTGCAGCATGCAAACAACCGATGCCGCCGTCGACGCCCGGTTCGCACGTAGTTAATAGGGACAAACAGTTTGATACTAGCTAATATACCAGAGTTATTAATCTCACTACGCAGTATCTGAAAGTAGTAGTGTATTATGTATGTATGTTTGTCCACACATATCTCGGAAACTACAAGTCTGATTGCAATTATTATTTTTGTAATAGTTTCATCAAAATCGGTTCAGTAGTTTAAATGAAATGGACTGCTAACCGTTTTCATATGGCTTTTTTCTTAGCCATCGGAATAAGTATTTCATTTTCTTTGGGCTACTTTAACGAAACTAAAAGTAGTCCACACTAATATATTAAAGTGGGGAGTTTTAACGCGTTAACGGCCGAATGGATTTTAATGAAACTTTGTAGGTACTGTACAATATAGAGACGAACATAGCATACTTTATTTTCCCTGGAAATTTTAAATTATTTCTTCGTTATTTTTATACAAACTGAAGTCGGTTTTTTAAATTAGTTTTTATCTGTTTTGGGCAGCGTCATCATTGTCAGCATCAGTGGAGCAGCATCCCCCTGATTCCTGCAGGTATGAGTGAATTATTTATCTTCTTAGTAGATACCAAATATTTGCCGGCTGTGTGTGTATTAAACACGTATAGTCTAAGGGTTCCGTTGCTAGGAGCCTGAGCTACCCATCTTTGAAAACAGCATTGCAATCGGTCTAGTAGTTTTTACGAATTACGCTAACAAAGTTGGTCTAACCTCGTAAACTAATTGATTCTAGAAATCCATGATAATTTTGTTAGTAAACTCTTATTACGCGGCAGGGCCCTAATTTTGTTAGTAAACTCCTATTATACGGCAGGGCCCTAATTTTGTTAGTAAACTCCTATTACGCGACAGGGTACTTATTTTGTTAGTAAATTCCTATTACACGGCAGGGCTGTAATTTTGTTAGTAAATTCCTATTACACGGCAGGGCTGTAATTTTGTTAGTAAACTCCTATTACGCGGCAGGGCCCTAATTTTGTTAGTAAACTCCTATTACGTGGCAAGGCCCTTATTTTGTTAGTAAATTCCTATTACGGGACAGGGCCCTAATTTTGTTAGTAAACTCCTATTACGCGGCAGGGCCCTAATTTTGTTAGTAAACTCCTATTGTAACGAGGTCAAACCTCTTTCGTTTGATCTCTTAATTCTTTCATAATCCATTTCATTCCATTTGATAGTTTGTCTTTATTAATTCTAAATTTAGGAAATTGGCCAGAGTTTAAAAAATCCTTTTCAGCTCAGCATTTCCATTATTTTAATTAATTATTTTACTATTTTAACTTTATTACCCTTATTATATATATATTTATTATTAACTTCTACTATTATTATTTTTTGTGTTTAGCATTTCTTTTTTTTTTAAATAAACCTAATGTTTTGTGATACCAATAACAACAAAATTTTTATAAAACTTACTACAAAAAAAATATTTTTTCTCCGGGTAGGCGGGGTATTTTAACGAGGTCAACCCTCTTTCGTAATAATACTCATTTGATCTCTTAATTCTTTCATAATCCATTTCATTCCATTTGATAGTTTGTCATTATTAATTCTAAATTCAAATAACCTGTGATTCCGATATTGATTTTGAGCAAAACCGAATTTTACAAATTAATATGTTATAAAATACCTAATTAAGTTCATTACAACTAGAGATTTTAAATATATATATAATAATACCTTCGTAAGCGGCTGTTTATGATCATCTCCTCCTGTTCCTGTGCTACTAATTGTTCCTATAATTTTGTGTCACTGAGGTTTGGTGCCTGGGCTAGTGGAACAAACCCAATCCCTGGACCGCCTCGCGACAATATTACGCGGCAGGGCCCTAATTTTTTTCAACTCAATCAAAATTGACACATTAGAGCATATTCCATAAGCGAAACCAAATAGAAATAAAACTGCTAATAAAACCTCATTACAATTTTAAAAGAGCGACGAGAGTAACGGTCGAAAAAATCTTTTATTCTTCTTCACTTTTCAAGTAAGAAAACAAGTAAAAAAAAAGAACAAAATAATTTAAAAAAAAAAAAAAAAAAAAAAAAAAAACATCTCGAAAACAAAGTCTATATACTTAAAATAAGCTGCTGAACAAGAATATTACTTTTTTAAATCGTGGCGGTCCGTTGTCGATCTGTTCGTTTGTTTGTTTGCACACACGTAAAATCTACTGGACCAATTCCGATGCGGTTTTAGAGTTGGATAGCTTAGGTTTTTACTTAAAAACTGGGGTATCGGTATCTCAATCCGATGAGTAGAAACTCATGAGATGAGCAATCGATAAAAAACTGTTCGACGGCTGAAGAAATTTTAATGTAATGTAGTATGTTGTACTTTATAGGTACTTTTGGTCCTGGAATGACTCGTATGAGCTACTTCGAAATCAAATGACTATGCAGGCAAAGCTAGTATATACGTACTTAAGTAGTGGTTGTAAAAATCTATACATACTCGTAATATGACAAATTTCAACCTTGTAGTATTAATAGTGTCTGAGACGGATGAAAGAGCAGACCGACATGACGAAACTTTAAAGATTTCTTGTTTTGACTAAGGAACCCTAAAAACAGAATGCGCCGTGACATACTGGCTTAAGTACCGGTTGGTCTTGTGGTTAGTGACCCTGACTGCGACCAATGTGTCAACAAATGGTCGCCGGTTCGCAGGGACCGCGGAAGTACACATGACGGGCGGGGCAAACTTCGTTGGTTACCAGAAGTTTGCTCCCACCATCCCCATACCATATACCATAGTTTTAACTAAATTACAATAATATACAGTTTCGTATCGTATCGTATCCCCAAGGACAACCTTAAATCAAATTATTGTATTTGCATCGGTTTGTTACAAGCAAACATACATACAGGTGAAACTAATAATAGCGTGAAAAAAAAGTTATGGTGTGCTCTCTCCCGCAATTTTTCTTACGTGCAAGCACTTTTTCATTTAGCAAAAAACAAAGTTCTGTGAAGGATAGCACAGGAAACCCTCCTTTACCAGGTAGAATATTGGAATGGGGCGCAGCAGCTTCTGTTTGATTTGGGCGGGGGATGGGGGGGTTATTTTGCCCCCTGTTCCCTCCACTTCCGCGGTCTGTGGGTTCTTCCCGTAAGGTGCAAGCATTAGTGTGATGAGCAGAAATGTTTGTTACCAAGTGATTAATGCAATATTCCTATTCATAGTGCAGGATATCCTAGTTCGTGGCTAAGTAAGTGGTGTGAATTGTCCCCCATTTTATTTATTTATTATACTGACTGACAAACAACGGACAGCACCTTTGGATCCATAAAAAAAGGAAAACCAGTACATCATCATAATAAGAGAAAAAACATGACTGCACTGACAAAAACGAACTCATCATGAGTTCAATTTGATACCTATACTGTAAAATAGCAAGTTTTTTTTCACCTCACAAGCTCGGAAAAAATCTGTTTGTCATTCGAAATCTGAGTGCAAAAGTGTATTTTACCCGCTAGCGTGGAAAGAGTATTTAAAATTCGAACCTCTCTATTCAATAATTTTCTATACCGCCAATCCACTGTAAATAATTTATTACTAATTTATATTATATTATTATCCGAATCGATTCTACTCTACTTGACTCTATTCGTCTCTATTCGCCTCTTTTCGACACTACTCGACTCTACTCGACTCTAATCAACTCTACTCGACTTTACTCAACTCTAATCGACTCTACTCGACTCTACGCGACTCTACTCGACTCTAATCCACTCTACTCGTCTCTATTCATCTCTTTTAATTTTCAATTCTATTCTACTGTGTTCAACTGTGTTCTTCTGTGTTCTACTGTGTTCTACTGTGGTCTACTCTGTTCTACTCTGTTCTACTCTGATCTACTCTGTTCTACTCTTGTCTACTCTGTTCTACTCTGTTCTACTCTGTTCTACTCTGATCAACTCTGATCTACTCTGATCTACTCTGTTCTATTCTTGTCTACTCTTGTCTCCTCTGTTCTACTCTACTCAACTCTACTTGACTTTATTTGACTCTATTCAACTTTACTCGACTCTACTCGACTTTTCTAGACTCTAATTGCCTCTGTTCGTTTCAATTTGACTCTATTTAAATCTTTTCAACCCTATTCTACTCTTTTCGATTCTATTCTATCCTGTTCGACTCTATTCTATTATATTTACACATCTGCCAGGCATCCCGCGACGGCCCATTTTTATTATTATTATTATTATAAACACTAATTTAATATGTTGTTTTTCTAGCACCTAGCATTTTCCTCGCTGTAGTGAGGTGAAAAGTTTTGTGTTGCGCACGGCAGCAAAGTTATTTGGCGTCTCTTAGTTTTGGTAGTCTGCTCGCTATTTAAACTCGACCGCAGACCGATGGCTGCCATAGATAGATTTTGACACTAATTGGTATTCTGTTAACTATTCTGCCGCGGTATCGCAGCCACAGTGGCTTAGATGGGTAGTCTGTTCCTTATTTTGACGTTTCTGACAGCTGCCAAGAAGCGATTGAACAGCTGCACCTTCTAATGTAAAACTTCTTAATCGCTACACAAGAAACATCAAATTGTAGTCGTAAAAATGAGTATTGGAGATTTCACTCGTTGTAGTGACGAATTTTAGCACTCGCTGATGAAGAATACCACAGAAGTACACTTGCGGAGAGATTTATTTACTTAATTTGATTTTACCAAGTGCTGTGTATTGTGGACTGTAAAATTATGCCATTCACATAATTCTAAAAGTTCCACATATTAGTCGTATACGGCTTTGTCAGCAATGGATAGAATAGCAGCTGACGGTGAGGATTTAAAACTTCGTTACAAAGGATTCTTTGAGGCTATGTCGAGCTATCTTTGATTAAAGTGAATGGGTAAATCTATTAAAATCCATTAAATTATTTGTACTACCTATTGCTTATAAACAATTGTTTTTATTAAATACACCTTCCCACATACTTCTACACTTTCCTTTTGATTAGTTGACCCATAATACTAATCAGTAAGTATAACATAATTTAGGTATATCATTAAACCAGCAGTGTAGGTAGGTAAGTACTAATTTCACAAATGTTTATGCCTGTCAATGGCTTCACTTACCTACTTATTACTGAAGGCAAGTTAGTAAGTACATTTTTGGTAATGTAATTTTGGATTCAAATCTTCTTGTTGGTCGTTTCGCTCTTGGCAGAGCGGTCGTGGTCGTCATGTAGTACTAAGAATAGCAAAGCTTAAATGGAGAAGGGCAGGACAATTGGTTAGACGGGAAGATCAATGATGGACCAAGGCAATAACAGAATGGTGGCTACGAGGAGTGCAGTGTTCACGGGGCAGTCCACCAACACAACGGTCAGACAAGATCAACAGGACCAGAACAAATTGTATGAAAGAGCGAAAGCCTTCCCAGCAGTAGGTGGATACGGGCTAAATAGATAGAATTTTGGATAAGTATTATTGTTGGATAAGTGAGGCATACATAATAGATAAATAATAATTATCATTTTCGAAAATATAAATTCCTACTAAATACCAATACCATTATCATTAATATTTCTCCTATCAATGCATATAAGCTGTCATTCAGTAGAAGGATTTTTTCCAACTGTATTTACTATGTTTAATTATGATAATAGTTTATTTCTAAATAGATAAATAATTTTCATATTACTTTTACCTTTAAAACAGTAGATACCATCAGAGATGGACTAGCAGTTTTAGCCGACCTAGGCTATGTAGAACCAGCCACCTTTTCTCAGCATTACTATGTCCCCATGTTGTAATTATTTCGACGTAGTACCATAAGTGAAAAAGTAAATAACTTTTTCCCAAAGGGTCTATACATGTTACACAAAGTACCTACCGCTTCAAAAAGCATCAACGTAATTACTAAAAAATATGTAGTGTTTATTCTTATGTACTAGATTTAAATTTTGTCAAGGGTGAAGCAACAATAAATATTATTATAATTTATTTTTGCTTCAGGGACCTGAGGTACATACGGTATAAAACTTTTTAAACAAGATCAATAGATTCATGAACCCAATTACAAAAACCCACTTTAGGATCTAGTGATTTGTTTGGAGGAGATATTCCTTTAGTACCCTAGAGGTGTACTATGGAAGGATTTTTGAAATTCTATCCCTAACAGGGCAGGTTGCACAGGCAAACCTGGGGGGTGCAGCTAGTAAAACAAAACAACAACATGTCAATAAGTAGAGAATTATAAATGAAATAGTATGCTGTAACAGACCGACAGAACAATAATTATAATAGACAAATACCTATGTGCGCCTACATTATTATTGTAATTACTAGCTGTGCCTGCGGTTTTGCCCGAGTGGTAATTTCTTTGGGTTAAAAGTAACATAGATTGTATTCCAGTACGAAAAGTACATAATAAAGTACAATACAGTGACTATTATTGTGTATGTAGTTTATTGTATATATTTAATTTATTTACATTTGTATCGTAACTTAATATGGCCACACGCTTTACTATAAGCATAGTACCTAGGAATCATCATTTACAGTTTTAATTATGAAATTCCAGACTGATAGCATTCTGAATTTATCAATGTCTCAAAACGCTTATTGTATGTAAGTATGAGTTAGGTATTCTGTGGTCAGCAAAAATTCTTGGCATAGTATAGTTGTTGCATTGACGGGGTAATGTATCTAGCAGTTTGATGTCTGTTATGGCACCGAGTTACATTTAACATGATCAATATTATCATTTGTATAGGTACCTACTTACAAACTTAATTATGCAGCATAAATGTTAGAATGTAGGTAATTATGATAAATGAAACAACTAATAGATAAATTGGTCTTTTTATTGAGTAGCAATTGTCTGGAAGTAATCGCTTTAAGCGATATCTATCTATCTATCTATCTGGCTCCATATTGAATTCATTTAAAAAAAACTACGTATGTTACTCGGGATTATGTGAGGATTCTAACGATACCTCATACGTTTTGTCAGAGGCCCTCGGGCGGCTTGACAAACTCTGACATCAGAGGCCAGCACTACCTCATACGACAAACAAACAAACAAGCCTGTCTATACAAGGGGCTCGGTTTTCTTATATCATCTGTGGGAAGGGCAGGACGTTATATATAACAATATAATAATATCGTCAGTAGGAAGACGTGCACTGCTAAATGCCAATTCAATCAATCGAGGTCAATGATTTGACCTTTGCCGGCAACGGTCAAATCAGTTATAAGAACCGGTCGGCCCAGGTTTATACACAATGAGTGCGCTCCTCCTGTGGTAGTTCATATTAAATTTGATTATGTTGTTCTAGTAAAAATATCGATTTTAATAACTTTTTGGATAGCATGAAACGAGAGAGATTTACTTGTTTATTTTTTTCATAGAGAGCAGAGCGATGGTAGCCCGACGGTTCAATAGGGCAACTACAATCCAACGATACCGGGTTCAATCCTAGGCACCGCACCAATGACTTTTCTAACTTATGTGCGGTTGTCCATCGCTCCGTGCTTCGGAGGGCACTTTAAGCTGTCGGTCCCAGCTGTTGTTGATTAATAGCAGTCGTTAAGTCATGTCAGAGGCCCTTGGGCGGCTTGACAAACTCTGACACCAGAAGCCAGCCCTCATACGACAAAAAATTAAGAAGTTAAGTTAGTCAATTTAGTCACGCATTTGAAATATTTTATACATTTGATTGCTTATTACCCTCACACCCTTACATACCCACTATACACCCACTCTCTCACATACACAGAGTTTCTAAAGGGGGGGGGGGGGGGGGGTTGTAGTCTGCGCAGTACAGTGCTGAGCTTACCCCGATTGACAAGTTTTTTCATATTTCATGAGGCAATAAAATTCGAAAACCATTTCGAGATATTGCGACGCTGATATACTTATTTTTCCAAATATTTTAGTGCAGTATCTGCACTAAAAGATATAACGTAATATAAGTAATAACGCTCAACCAAGCAGAGTTCGGTGGAATAATAAAATACAGTTGCCTGTTAAGAAAAAAAAACTACGCTAGAGCCCAAAGATCTAGAATATATAATGTTGGTACTACTGACTATCAATGTAATGATAGTTGCCGCCATTACAGGTAAGTAAAATAGAGTTGCCAGATCTCGAAATCGATACGACAGGTACCCCAATATATTAAATATTTAAACGGGACTTAATCGCGCTGAAAACTTAATATTTATTTACCTCGACGTTTCGATCAAGTTGCATTGTTTCATGCCTTATGTAAAAGGAGTGACGGATAAAGTCGGTGCTTTATTAAAGGACTTGTCTATCAAGACTGTTTATACTCCTTTATCCAAGTTAGCAAGGCATGTTAGAACACCGAAAGATGTCATTCCTTTTCCATCTCCTGGCGTATATAAGATAGACTGCAGCTGCGGTAGTTCCTACATTGGACAAACCAAGCGTACTATAGCGGAAAGGGTCAAAGAACACATTGCAGCTGTAAAGAACCGACAGATAAATAAATCTGCAATCGCTGAGCATTTGCTCGAATCGGGCCCTAATCACTGGATTGAACTCCATGACCCGAAGATCCTCTCCACGGAACGTCACTACTACTCCAGGATTGTACGTGAAGCGGTTGAAATTAAAAAGTATCCCAATTTCAACCAAGAGGATGGTTTCAAGTTGGCTGCGTCCTGGAATCCCGTGATAAGCAAGTGTTCGCGTCGCGGTTTATGTCAGAAGATATCTGCAGATGTCGTTAGTGTAGTGTGTCGTGACAATTCTCAATTTTTAAAAAACCAAATGCGGGTAGTTGGAGACAACGCTCGCCTTTCTCGACGCTGACACCCGCTACTTCAGTCTTCTCGTGACCACGATCAATGCAACTTGATCGAAACGTCGAGATAAATACATATTAAGTTTTCAGCGCGATTAAGTCCCGTTTAAATATTTAACTATGTGTTCGAATCGCGAAAGTTTAAAAGTTACAATCCCAATATATTATTTGATTGGATGATGATGATGATGATAAATAATTTGTTTGTTTTTGTTTTTGGGCATAACTAAAAAGTTAGGGGTCGAAATAACCTTTTCAAGTGTGGGTCACCAAACCTGACCTGAGTGATATGATAGCGCCTATCAGTTTCTACTCATTTATAAATGATATTAGGAATTGGATATATTGTTTACATTATAAAAGTTTCTCGGCTTAAGAATAAGACCCCTCCAAATCCTCCCGTAGATGTCGTAAGAGGCGACTAAAGGAATGCACACCGGAAGATGGGCAGCAGCGTCCTCCGAGCACATATTTGTTACACTGCGGTCACCAATCCGCCTGCCAAGCGTGGTGACTATGGCAAACCCCCCCTTTTTGGGGGAGGCCTAAGTTCAGCAGTGGAATGCTAAAGTCTGAAATGATGATGATGATTCCTTTTTCTATAATCTATCTATCTCATTTACTTTAATTATTGGGACGTCCTTTTGGGAAAAATCTGGCAGCCCTGAGGGCTACTAATTCCTGAACTAAGGGTATTTTTATAGTGAACGGACTCTAGTACCTACATTCTAGAATCTGTGCTACAGCCTGACTTTGACAGATATATATTTTTTTTTTTTCGAATGTGTCTTCGGTAATCTTGTTCATACAACCGAACTCTGGCAGTTACGTCCTTTAAGAATAAGCTAGTTTTTAATAATACATTTTTCGGAAAATATAGATACATTCAACAGATACAATCAACAGATTGGAAAAAGATGTCAATTGCCAAACATGCCTGGTATCTATACCTAGATAACATGACACGTGGCATAACATGGATCGCAGACACAGGCCTAATGCGCCATCATAGATTTATTGTCACGTAACATATTTTCCATTTACATAGCTATTAAGTGAGTAATGTTTTGTTTAGTTTAAGTTTGTTGGCAATAAATTATTGTTATTCTTATGATCATTATTATAATCAAGCTTCGTTGCTAAGTTACCTACTAATAAGGAGTCTATCCCACTAGTCCCATTGTGTTGTCCCGTAATGGGACAACTGCCACTGTTTTGACCCAGTTGCCCCAATTTGTATATAATTATTTTTATTATTTGGTTCTCTAATTGGACATTACAAAATAGTAGTTTATGAAACGGAATGAAGGGAATTAAAACAAGAGTCAGTTTAAAAAAAATATAAAATAAATTTTAATAGTGTACATAAGAAAAAATGTTTTATATCAAAAAAATCGTGGGGTGCATGGGACAATAGTTATAAATATTTCATTGACAGATATGAGAAGCACCCCACGCTTTTTTTGAGCTGACCTGTCTTTGACAGGTGTGCAAAATTTGAATGAAATCTGACCGTTTAAAGTGGGTCAAAATAGCGTCCAAAAGAGTCGGTTACAAACATACAAGTGAAGCTAATATAAAGCGTATAAAAAAACGAGCTGTAGGCAAGTTTTTTAATTTTATCACTCTCATGTTTTAATACCTAGTTATGTGCCGTTTCATACCCTACTATATTACACTCATGCAATAATAGGAACTTACTTTTAATGACAAAAATAAGTCCTAATCTTTTCTTGATTTTGCTGGTAAAATGTTCGTAGCTGTTCCTTGGTGGTGGTTATGTGTTCACTTGTTTATCACAACTTTGTCACATTTTTAATCAGGATAAAACATTTGATCAACGTAATAAATCACATAAAAGTTAGGTTAGGTACTAATGTAAAGTAAATTATGGCGCCAAAATCCTGTCCACAGTCTAACACGCGCCGCCATAGATAATAAATGACGAAGCGTAATGTATATCAGCCAACATTTTTGTGTTCATAATCCAGATTTTACGATATGAGTGTAGTTATATACCTATATAAAAAAGTGCGACTTCACAACATAATCTCGCATAAAAAGTGAACAAAACGTATACACGGCAAGCTGTACGGCCTTCTGGTAGTGAACTACTAATGTCTGATATAATATTATGTAGGTACCTACTAATGTAAATTAATGAGAAATATTATTTATTAAATTTAGAAAAATGAGTTCAATAACGAAAAATGTCTAAAGTTTGTTAATGTTTATGTTTATTATGTTCATAGAATAGGTAACTATAACATTTTGGTTTTCAGAGAGAACGAATGGATGTGTTCGGATGGGTCATGCATCTCTTCACGCTTCCAGTGTGACGGCGAGGTCGACTGCAGAGACAGAAGTGATGAAAATATCGAAGTCTGCGTGTCTATGTGAGTGGTTGTTTTTCGTTTTATGGATGATTCACACTTGACAGGGCCGGGCCGGGTCCGAGCCGAGACACGTAGCAAATCGTACTAATATTCATTATTCTGTGGTTAAACATTTGCTTGTGAAGCAACAGTACACATACCAAAAAAAAATAACAAAGGCTACCGTGCCGCGGTCTAGCGTCTGACAAGAACGTCTCTTCTATATATATAGTTGTGCGTGAGTGGATCATTTTAGGTGTTTTGTGTACAGATTTTCGGGTGTATCACTTCAAGGTGAAAGTGATGCACCCGAGATCGGCATATCTCAGGTGTATCACTTTCAATTTGGTGGTATGGACTCCGTCTATTTTAAACAACTGCCCAAAAAAGGAGTGTAATTTTTTAGGGTTCATGTTACTTTATTCCACCATAACTTTTAAATGCCTGAACAAATTTGAAAGTAGACAGGGAAACTAAGCTATTTGCTTAACCTATTTGAATGTATGGGGTATCGTTAGAATTCATACATCATCCCGAGTGAGATGCGCTATATATTTTTTCGAAAAGTTTATATTTTTCTCATGGAGGTCGCGCTTTTTCTCTTACCTTAATGATTTACTCGTTTAAACCTTCTTGTTTGCTAGACCATAAACTCAGATATAAGAAGTGCCAGATTCTTGAACAGCCTGCCTTCAAGGGAGCATCCTACGAACCTTTACCACTCTTGGAGAATGGTTCCAAAAGTAGCGCATAATGGTGAATCCTGAGAGAAGCGTAGCAATATGCTTCACTGAGGGTCTCCGGCATTATTTACCACCCAAGCACGTTACGATGTTTGACCAACCCCTCCCGTGGACCAGGTCAGCAAGGTACTTAGAAGTAACCCTTGATTTTCGACTCAACTCCAACGACCGTCCGCACGTCCACTACAGGGTGGCATTCGTCCAAGGCCACCTCTTCCCTCTCTGAGGCAAGCATAGCAAAACGTCCCTTATAGATATTGTGATACTTAACAAAACTTGCATCCATCCCATCATGACCTAACGCATCTGTCATATTTTCTCATGCCTCTCCAATCTCCCTGAACATGTCCCAATTCTCCAAAAAAAAACGCTCGCAATGCAGTAGGTGCCCATTTGTTCAGAGGAACGTCTATCTGCACTGTGATATCAAATTTCCCTCGATCCTTCAATTCATGAAGGATGCCTATCGCCGCTACTCTTTCCTGGCTCCCAATCCCCTCAACCCTCTTGTAGTCCAAGCGTTAAACTACTCGTCAGACACGATAGACTTCTGCTCATTTCACTTTTTCTCGAAGTTTGTATTACGAATCGGTGGACAAGTTTAATTAATCAAAGGGCTCCAAGCCAATTTTGACAGGGCCCCCTTGATCACTTCTAATACTAACGCTCCAGAGGTGTTGAATTCGACCCTTTAATCTAAGGGACAGCCCAAGCCAAGGTTCATACCCCCAGGGTGCCTTTGAGCTAGTCGTCAAAATTAAAACTTGCGTTCGCCTTCTGCATCATGCACCTTTGTGCGAATCGCCTTCTGCGCTAGCAATTGCGGCAGTGCGCCTTTGCATCCGCCCCCAGCACGGTGACGCTGTCAAGGTCGGCTAGAGCAAGTAAAAATACTTTAAGAAAAAGTTGGCAAGCACGCACTACTGGTTTGGAATTGTAAGAACAAATATCTATATGAAATTTACAGTACACTTTGAAGACATAAGAGTTTTTATATATTGAAGAACCTGACAAGTGTTAGTAATACTATTTCTCTTTTACAGTTATATGCGGTCACTGGCAATAATTTCAAAACTAGTTGGTGCTAGTTTGAAGCAGAATCCTTTATCAAAGGACATCAGCACCAAAGCTATCGAAAATTTAGACGTAGTCAGATTTAATACGGCTTTTTCCCAGTGAGTATCTCGATGGATGAAGAACACTGACTAACAGAGGCACACTTTATAAAAACTGTAATTGATGACACTAATATTATAAAGGTAAAAGTTTGTATGTCGTATTCGTTTGTGTGTGTGTGTGTGTGTGTGTGTGTGTGTGTGTGTGTGTGTGTGTGTGTGTGTGTGTGTGTGTGTGTGTGTGTGTGTGTTCATGTATTGGTCATTCTGCGTCATTTTGCTAGACGTGTTTTGATCATATTACTTCTTCACGATCTGGATGATGGGAATTCTAATTATGCTTACAGACGACAGCAAACCACTTGCGAATTGCCAGAATACCCAGCCTTTGGAACATATCACACAAATATACCTAACGCGAAACCTGGGGAAGCTTACGACTCTGTTACCATCGATGTCATCTGTAAAAGTGGGTATGGAGTGAACAGACCCGGCGAGGTGAAATGCCAGAATGGAGTATGGCTAGCGCAGATACCTAACTGTGTCTGTAAGTAACAGATATTACGAGTATTTCCTATATCAGATTTAAGAGAAGTATTCCACAGGGCAGTGTGCTAGAGACAGCTATACTCGTATTTGCTTGCTCAACCAAAATAATCAAAGTGTATTTAAGGGGTTCCGTTGTTAAATAAGGGGCACTTATAGTTTTGTAATGTCCGTTTATCTGTCTGTTTTTATGTCTCACCCATTTTATTCCAATGTACAGCAATTTTATTTTATATTCAACTTTCCCCTACTAAAGTTGCTTGTCCTTCCTTTTCACGAATACATACCAATATATAAAAATAAACCGTCGTCTGTTTGTTTGTTTCATGTTTGTTTGTTTGTTTGTTTGGGGATATTTTGAAGAAATTTGGAATGGAGATAGCTTATACCCTATATTTAGCTTATTATATAGCTTATTATATTATAGAATAAAACATAGAATACTTTTTATCGCAGAAAATTGAAAGTTTCCACGGGAAAACTGGAAAATGTTGATTACTCGCTGTAAGGAACGGTTGCCATGGAATCAAAATAAGTCTGTCAAAAAACTTAAAGAGCATTGGTGCTATACTTACTTTTGCTTTGGTTTTTAATATTCTAGAAGAACATGGATGCTTTTTTCGCGATAAATTGCAGTCCGCGCAGACTAAGTCGCGGGCGGGAAATCTAGTAAAGTAATATTTCATAAAAATAGGTATCTATGTTGCTAGCACATGATAATAATTTACTAAATAAACTATCAAGGCTTTGTAGAATTTTTGAGATGTAACTGAACAAGTTAGACCAACTTTGATGGCATATCATATAAAAACTACTGGATCGATTGGTCTGATGTAATTTTCATAGTTATGTTGGGTAGCTTATAATTCTGGCTAAAAAATTCTAAGTCCATACATGTGCGACTCGCACTTGGCTGGTTATATTATTACAATTTGCCATATAAGGTTAATTTTTATTTATTTTATTTAAACAGCACAATGCCACCTCCCTTCACATCCGTCTGTTGAATACCGCTGCCTTGTATCCGGGTCCGTCAAAGGCACCAGGAATTGTACTGAATATGAACCTGTTGGCACCTTAGTTAGCCCTAAATGTCGGCTTCACTTTTATTCGCCAATTCCTATTACCATGTACATGCGATGCAACATTCACGGGCAATGGGACAACGCTGCAAAATGCATCCCAGGTTCGTAAACCATATTTATAACAAACTATCAAGTGTTTTTCGCTGTAAATTTCTCACAACCATTCTAGATAATTTTGTTTTAATGTGACAAAACTAGACCCGCATCATATACCATGTTATAAAATAACTAAAAAGAATTACTACTTAACAAGCAAGATTGTGACTCTTGAATAATCATTAGCATTAGACTGATTAACCGCTCAAAGTCTGACATCTGAAACCTTGATTCTGCAGCCCATTTCTGTACAAAAGTTAAGTCATTTGCTGTGCTCATTCTATAATCTGGGGCTATTGAACTACCTTTCTTTAATTTTTTGATTTATGATTTTGTAAATAGCTGTAGTAGTAAAACTAGCAGTCTAAACATATCTAACTACGCAGGGGGGTAAGACAGGGGGATGTAATATCCTCGAAACTGTTCACTAATGCCCTTGAAGATACGTTTAAGACGTTGGATTGGTAAGGAATGGGCATTAATATCAATGGCGAGAATATCTCACTGTCGATTTGCTGATGATATCGTGCTACTAGCGAAGTCTCTACAAGACTTGCAAAGTATGATAACCCTAGATGATGCTTCTTGATGCATAGGTCTCGGAATGAACATGGATAAGACCAAGATCATGTTTAACGATCTTGTTGGCCCGGAACCAATTGCAGTTAATGGTGTAACACTTGCAGTTGTCCAACAATATGTTTGGCTTGGGCAAATATTGCAATTAGATAAGAACAACTTTGAGAAGGAAGCCAACAAAAGAATTCAGCTGGGTTGGACAGCATTCGGCAAGCTTCGTTAAGTCTTTCCGTCGTCCATACCACAGTGCCTGAAGACAAAAGCCTTCAATCATTGCATCTTACCAGTCATGATCTACGGAGCCGAAACATGAACTATCACGGTTAAACTAGTCCACAAGTTTAACGTCGCTCAGCGAGCTATAGAGAGAGCTATGGTTGGAGTTTCTCTGAAGGACAAGATTCGTAATAAAGATATCCGACGGAGAACCAAGCTGACCGACATAGCTCTCAGGGTAAGCAAGCTAAAGTGGCAGTGGGCTGATCACATTTCCCAAAGAACCGATAACCGTTGGAGTAGACAAGTTCTCAGGTGGAGACCACGTTTAGGCAAACGTGATTTAGGACGCCCAGTAGCCAGGTGAAGTGATGACCTGCGAAAAGCGGCTGGAAGAGAATGGATGAGGGGAGCTGAAGAAGGAGCTCAGTGGTGTGCATTAGGAGAGGCCGACGTCTAGTAGTGGAAAGATATAGGCTGATGATGATGCAATAGCAGTAAACGATTAAAAACTGGTTACAGAATGTGGCACAGTGACCGCAGAAGGAACGGGTTATATCTACGGTGGCAGGACAGCAAAGAAGGCAGAGGTGCCCTGGCACGCTGGCATCTACACAAAGACAAAAAAACCGTACGAACAGATATGTGGAGGCTCATTGATTAGCAGCAATGTCGTAATATCAGGTAAGAATCAGGAGTGCTTCTAACCCAACGTTGAAAAGAATTTGTTTCTCAATTGTTTAGTACTTGTTCTTTAGCCTGGCGTGAACAAGTACAAGTTGAGGCAGGCTTCACTAGCCAATTGAGATCCTCAGTTGTGCGTCTTATTGGCTTCCCGAAACTTTGATCGGTTACTTAAGCTTCAGTGGTACTACATTCCTAACTTATGTTTACTTCCAGCTGCCCACTGCTTTTGGGATGAGGAAATGGGCCAGTTGCCCACTACCGACTACGCGGTGGCGGTCGGCAAGCTGTATCGCCCTTGGGCTGACAGTATGGATGAGGCGCAGCAATCTGATGTGAGTACGATGAAACATTATGAGGAGCATTGTAATAAAAACATACTAAATTTGTTTTCCTACGTTTACTGCTAATTTCATCCACGTTGACTTCTTAAATCATTGAAGTGAAACCGCAGGTAGTTCGGATTTCATCATAACTTCAATTATCACGTTCAAATCACAGCCTCTGGTGTCAGAGTTTGTCAGGGCTGCCATGGCTTAACGACTGTTATTAATCAATAACAGCCGGGTCCGACAGCTTCACGTGCCTTCCGAAGCACGGAGCGATGGAAAACCGCACATTACTTAGAAAAGTAATTGGAGCGGAGCCTAGGACGCGAACCCGGCATTATTGGATTCTAAGTTGCACTATTGAACATTATTTATATCTATTGGCTACTATCGCTCAAGTAGAATAATTTCAAGTAGTCATAATTTCCGAGATACCTATGGTGGTTTCATGAGGATCATAATTTCCGAGATACCTATGGTGGTTTCATGAGGATCATAAATTCCGATATACCTATGATGGTTTCATGAGGATCATAAATTCCGAGATACCTATGGTGGTTTCATGAGGATCATAATTTCCGAGATACCTATGGTGGTTTCATGAGGATCATAAATTCCGATATACCTATGGTGGTTTCATGAGGATCATAAATTCCGATATACCTATGATGGTTTCATGAGGATCATAAATTCCGAGATACCTATGGTGGTTTCATGAGGATCATAATTTCCGAGATACCTATGGTGGTTTCATGAGGATCATAAATTCCGATATACCTATGATGGTTTCATGAGGATCATAAATTCCGAGATACCTATGGTGGTTTCATGAGGATCATAAATTCCGAGATACCTATGGTGGTTTCATGAGGATCATAAATTCCGATATACCTATGATGGTTTCATGAGGATCATAAATTCCGAGATACCTATGGTGGTTTCATGAGGATCATAAATTCCGAGATACCTATGATGGTTTCATGAGGATCATAAATTCCGAGATACCTATGATGGTTTCATGAGGATCATAAATTCCGAGATAACTATGGTGGTTTCATGAGGATCATAAATTCCGAGATACCTATGGTGGTTTCATGAGGATCATAAATTCCGATATACCTATGATGGTTTCATGAGGATCATAAATTCCGATATACCTATGATGGTTTCATGAGGATCATAAATTCCGAGATAACTATGGTGGTTTCATGAGGATCATAAATTCCGAGATACCTATGGTGGTTTCATGAGGATCATAATTATCCTACTTCTGAAGCGTGAAGTTTATATCATATTGTTTCCATTATTTTAGCGGGACAAGGCCATCCAATGCAATTTCAAAATATCTTCATTTATTACTAGTGACTTGCCCCGGCTTCGCACGGGTATTGCTCACACCGCGGGATTTTTCTTACTTTTATTATTTTTATAACCGTAGTTACTTTAAAAAATCTTTGGCAGCAGCGCTCTTAGTGCTTTTTGACCATTGACAACTGCATCACGTACTTGACTGACTTGTTATTATTTCGTTTCCACGGAAACATGTCATTCCGTTCTTCGCAGCGAGTAACCGATATTTTTGCAAATTTTTGATACCTTGGGTTAAATTATTGCAATTATCGGAGGGATGTTTAATTTTTTGATAATTAAATACTGCTCATGTTACTCGCTGATAATGTAGCATTCTATAAGTGTTTTTTTTTTTTTAAATCTGTGTAGTATCGGTGAGTTTATCCATTACAAACAAACATACAAAAATAGATACAAACAAAAAAAAATACCTAAAATCTTTCCCCTATACAATATTAGCGTAGATGGTGTAGAACATTTCTAGTGTATAGGTAACTATTTTAATCCTAGAAATGTCAAAATTGTTTATGTTTCTCAAGCATAATCTATATTTATAATAAAGCAATAAGAACTAAAAAGTTTGTACAGAGAAGATAATTAAAAAAATAATGGTACCATAGGTATTTAAAATAAGCTACTGAACAAGAATATAAAAAAAAAAAAAAAAAAAAAAAATATCTTTTCCTAAAAATCATGTCTATCTGTTTGTCTGTTAGTTTGTCTGTATGTTTGTTCGCGCATCAGGTCAAAACTACTAGACCGATTGCGATGCGATTTTCAGATGGAGCACACTGCTGGAGAGAAAGCAAATTTATTTGCTTCTTTATTTGCAGAATCTTCAAATTTAGACGCTACTGGCAAGATACCTTCCTACCTTCCTCATTGCGGGGTTTTATGCCCAAAATACGCATTCGCCAGAAGAAGGTTCTCAGAACATTTCGAGCCCTAGATATGAATACGGCCAGTGGTCCTGATTGCATTCCAGCGATTGTATTGAAAAACTATGCGCCCGAATTGTCTCAGTTGTACAAACGCGTTATGATGATAACGCGTTTGTACCGCCTCTCTCTTCACTTGGGTAAAGTTCCGAAGAGTTGAAAGCATGCCAATGTACAACCAGTACTAAGAAGGGTAGTTGTGCCAATTATCACCCAGCCAATTATCACCCCATCTCGATAACCTCCTTACTCTGTAAGTATATGAAGCGTGTCATCAACATTAGGTTCTTGGCATACCTTGAGAACAATCATCTCCTCAGTGACCAGCAATACGGATTTTGCCAAAACCGGTCTACTATGGATCTTCTCGCGTATGCCACTCACATACTGAGCGAAGCCATCGAGATGCTTCACTATCGTGAGGCGCTTGCTGTCTCCCTTCATAAAGAACAAAAAGCTTATCAAAAGCTTTTGATCAGGTCTGGCACGATTGCCTTTTAAACAAGCTTTCCTCATATGGATTATCTGTTGGCTTATGCAATTGGATAGCAGTGTTTTTGAGGGAACGATCTATTCGAGTAGTCCTAGAGGGATGCTCTTCTGATCAAATGGCTATCAATGCCGGTGTACCTCACTTTACTGCACATTAATGACCTTCTGATGCCCGACACCATTGGGTATGCAGATGACAATACTGTAGGTAAGAAATACATTTCCAATGCTAAAGCCAGCTGAGACGCTGAGAGAGTAGATAGAAGCTATGGTAGGTCGTTTGAATTTAGCCTTCGAAGCTGTGTGCGATTGGGGCGATGCTAACCTGGTTAAATTTAATGCAACTAAAACGCAGGCGTGTTTATTCACTGCTAAAAAGAGTCTTCTAAACCGATCTCTGTCTATCCGTAGTGTAACGATACCAATAGGCGACCATCTGGAGCTTTTGGGTGTCGAACTCACATTGATCCTAAATTTTGGGTCTTACATTAAATCCAAAGTCAAGGAAACTTGGTATATTGTCTAAAGTTAGGCAGTTTTTCACTCCGGGACATCTTTTGAATCTTTATCAAGCACAGGTCTGATCTTGTATGTAGTAAGAACTGCTACCACCTCTGGGACGCCAAATATCAGCTTGAGGCTTTGGATTCAATTGAGAGACGTGCTATGAGGCTCATTATGGATGACACTCTGGTAGAGTTAGCTTTAATATCTGGCGCATCAACGTGAGGTCGCAAGCCTGTCGGTATTTCTACAGATTGCACTATTGAGAGTGTGCACAAGAACTGCACGATCTGTTCACCATCACCTTTGTGCATCACCGTACGACTAAACGAACGGCAAAGCACCATCCTTTTATGGTTGAAAAGCCTCGCACAAGAACGAAGCGTAACGCTTCTTCATTTATTATAAGAACTGCAAAGGAGTGGAATGCCCTGCCCTCGTCAGTGTTTCCGGTAAATTATGATCCAGATGTGTTCAAGTCAAGAGTGAATAGTATCTACTAGACCTTCGACCACATCATCGCTTTCCATCAGGTGAAATCGTAGTCAAACGATTGTCTAGTCCGTAATAAAAAAAAGGTGCAATGATAATTGTAGGATTTTATATAAACTTCAGAAATAGAATATTTATAATGCATTTATTGATTTAAATTCTTCATAAAATAAAACTTTTATTTATATTTTGTAGGTGAAGGAAATCCACTTGCCTGAACATTTTCAAGGCAGAAAAGCGCACCTTCAGAGTGACTTAGCAGTAATGTTAACAAGAATACCCTTCAAGTTCAATGGTTTCATCCGGCCCGTGTGTGTCGACTTCGATTACAACTTTGACAGAATACAGCTGGAATCAGGGATGAAAGGAAAGGTAAAGGACACGATTAAATTTCAATTCAAAATCATTATGGACACTTTACACTATTAAATTTGCCTGACTGAGTTACTAAGCTCATCAGTAAATCCATCGCCAAGATCGTTTTACTTTAACATTATTTATAATATTTTTCCAGAAAAATGACTCCGTAGGTAATTAAAATGTTCTGATGTAAATAAATACTAAAAATAATAAAATAACAACCATATTAAAAATGATGTCTCGGTTTGGCACCGACTTCAAAAAACAGTTTTATAATTTATGGAGATCAGGAAGTTGTGATTGCTTACTCCAGCAAATCCTTGTCCAAACCGACGCAATAAAATTACTGCGTCTCGAGAAGAAACTTATTTGATGTGGTAGAAACATTGCAGAATTTTAGGTAAATATCTGCTGGGACCCAAATTTCATCTGCAAACCAGTCATATGTTTTGCAATGGCTGCTCCTTTTTATGGACCCTGAAGGACAAGAGGCTGGATTGAACAGCTGGAAGAGTTCGACTTTGAAACTGAGCATCGCAATGGCAGATCTCACGATAACGCCGACGCTTTGTCAAGGAGGCTTTGCCCGGATAATTGTAGGCATTGTGTTAGGCAAGAGACCAAAGAAGCGGAAAATAATAGAATTCTATTAATATTTCATTGTTCACAAGTTGGTATAGCACCACTCTTGATGTTTTTTGACATACTTGTTATTTCGTTTCCATGGCAACCGTTTCTTACAGCGAGTAATCAATATTATTCCAGTTTTCCCGTGGAAACTAACAGTTTTCCGGGATATTCTTATCCCGGAAAACTGTTAAAAAATATCCTATGTTTTATTCCAGGGTATAAGCTATCTCCATTCCAAGTTTAATCTAAATCTGTCCAGCCGTTATCTCGCGAAAGCTCCCCAAACAAACAAACAAACAAATAAACAAACAAACAGACAACGTTTCACTTTTATATATTGGTATTTATAAATTAACGTGAGCGTGATTCATTATATATAGATATGTTACGACTGTCACTCACGAGTTATTTCGTCAAACAATTCGACCGGTGTTCGGACGTTAAAGACGTCCATCCTCAGGAGTTTGCGCAGCTAAGACACAACGCGAATAACTCGTGAGTGTCGTAACATCTAAACTGATTTATTGCCCACAGGTGGCAGGCTGGGGCCTTACAAATGGGACTGGCAAAGAATCCCCGGTCCTTAAAGTGATTGAGCTACCATACGTCAGCATTGGACAATGCAGAAAAGATTTGTCGGAAACATTCCATGGATATATGACGAACGACAAGATCTGTGCAGGGTTTAACCAAAGTACGTAATCAATCATTAGAGACTAGCTGTACCCGCGGCTTCGCATGCGTGGCCATTTCTCTAGGTTATAAGAACTATGTACTATTCATCATCACCAGCCTATATCTGTCCACTGCTGGACGTAGGCCTCACCTAATGCACGCCACTGAGCATGGACATCAGCTCTCCTCATCCATTTTCTTCCAGCCGCTTTTCGTAGATCGTCACTCCACCTAGCTACAGGGCGTCCTACATCTCATCTCGAGAACTCGTCTACCCCAACGGTTATCGGTTCTTCGGGAAATGTGACCTGCCCACTGCCACGTTTGCTTGCTTATCCTATGTACTATTCCAAGACCTAAAATACCAGTATTACTAAATATTGACCTAAAAAGGCTGTTCTGGTATTCGTACTGAAGCCAAAACTGTGTTTTTTTCTTTTATTTTTATCTGTCTGTCTGTCTGTCTGTATCTTGGACGCGCATCTCGCTGAAACTATTGGATGAATTCAAATGAAACTTGGTATGATTTGAGTTCATACTACGAGGTAGGACATTTGATACATTTCATACCGGTAAATTAAAGGGTCCCCGCAGGATAGCGGTATTTTATTTGGTGTTGGTATTCATGTTTTACAAGGAATATTCCTCCAAATTCTGAATACCTAGGTCCACCGGTTTAGGCTGGGCGTTGTCAGTCAGTCAGTCAGTCAGTCAGTCAATATATCACGGTACTGTTTTATATATTTTGCCCAAAAGTGAAGGGCATATATACATATAATACTGCACTAGGTACGAAAAGATCTATACAAAGAAGATAATTTAAAGAAATGGTCTATTTTACTTAAAATAAACTACAGAACATGAATATAACATTGTTTATATCTTTTCAGTCTTTTGTGTGTTTGTTGTATGTACATCACGTAAAAACTACTGGCCTGATTGCGATGCGCTTTTCACTGTTAGATAGCTTAGTAATTATTTTTTTTCTTTACTTATTATCTCAATCCAATGTAGAAGTAGAAGCCGAGCAATCGATAAAAAATATTTACGGCTGCAGGAATTTTGTTTAAATGTTGGTATATTGGTATTTTAGGTCTTGGAATACAAATGTTAATGGACTGATAATGTTTCGTTGGAACTTCAACATTATCAGTCCACTGCTGGACATAGGCCTCTCCCAAAATACGCCACAGGCACCATCTTTGGCTCTTCCTTTTTTTAATATTATCGTCGCTCCATCTAGCCGGAGGGCGTTCTACATAACGTTTGCTGAGTTGTGGTCTCGAACTCGTCTACCCCCAACTGTTATTGGTCTTTTGGCAATTATGACCAGCCCAGTGCTCCTTCAGCTAGCTAATAATATGGGCTACGTCGATAACTTTGGTTCTTTGTCGGATCACCTCGACAAATCGGATCAGACAGTCGGCTCAATCTCCTAGAGAAACTCCGATCATAGCACTTTTCATAGCACGCTGAGCGACTTTGATTGGTGAACTAGTCGTACCGTATGATTCCACGTACCAGCTTCGTATACAGGCATTGGGGAATTAGTAACGAAAAGATTCAACGAAGCTTATCAAATGCTGACAAGCACAGCAACGGCTTCTCTCTCAAAGTTGTTTTTATCCAGCTGCAGCGTTTTACCAAGACAAAAATACTCTTGAACAATATTTCGAGAGGACATCCATGAACAGTGGTCGGTTCATGGATGAACCGACCTCAATGAGTATGTTTTTTTATGAACTTACCATATAAAATATTGATTTCGCTTTCGATGTTTATCATGAACAGACAAGAACTATTTCCACACATGAGTTTTTTTAACAGACAACTGACCTAATTTACAAAAACAAACAAACAAACAAAACAATTTTTGGAAGTAATGCTTTAAACTTTTGATAGCCTTGAGCACTCAGCCGTGTTCCATTTTCTCCAACGCTGCCAAATAGATGCACGGTATTTCGATGTCCTCCGAAACCTGTATGAATCTGCGTCGATGCAAGTACAGATGCACGCTCTTATTCCAATTAAATGAGGCGTGTGACAAGGGGGACACCATCTCGCCCAAGTTTTTTACAGCAGTCTTGGAGGATCAAGTTCCTTACAGGAACTGGGAGGATAAAGGCGTCCTAACTAATGGTGTCCACTTGTCCCAACTCCGTTTTGCCGATGACCTGTTCAGTGAAATAGCGTCAGATCTCCAAGTGATGTTGCAAGATCTATTACTATGCCTCTCTTGGAGTTGGCCTAAAGATGAACATGTCCAAGACGAAAGTAACTACTAATATCTCAGGGGTGTCACTTACAACTATTAAGGGTGGTAGTGAGACATTGGAGGTGGTCACTAATTACGTTTATCTTGGGCACTGTTTATCTTTTGGTAGAGAGCAGAGGCACGAGGAGATCAGCAGACGCATTCAGCCAGGATTGATGACGTACTTAGGGATTGAAATTACCGTAATGCCTGAAGAACCGTCTTTATAACCAAAGTGTCTTGCCAACAATGACGGACGGTGCCGAAACATGGACGCTCACTAAAGAAACTATGCACAAGATGCAAGTAGCGCAGCGGGACGTGAAGCGCTCCATACTAGGCATTACGTTGACAGAGTACGAAATACGGAGATTCGAAGGAGAACCAAGGTGGAAGACTTCGGATCCCGTATAATTATACTCAAGTGGCGATGGGTAGGACACTTGACAAGATGTGGAGACGGTAGGTGATGTAGGTCCCTGAAATAATGCTGGCCACGTATAGGACAACGCAGCCACGGCAGACCTTTGGCACGATGGGTCAGTGACATCAAAAATTGGTAGGAAAGACCTGGCCAAGATTGGCTCAACACTGGGAT
The DNA here is from genome assembly GCA_946251855.1 of Alsophila aescularia. Classification (NCBI taxonomy): domain Eukaryota; kingdom Metazoa; phylum Arthropoda; class Insecta; order Lepidoptera; family Geometridae; genus Alsophila; species Alsophila aescularia. The sequence continues at coordinate 75,518,290 of OX276374.1, read as the reverse complement.
GAATGGCGTAAGAGGGAGGAGGCTTATGCCCTGCAGTGGCTGTAAATGAGCGGTATGATGATGATGATGAATTCTTTAAAACTTCTTAACATAACCATTAGATTCTAAAGATAATTTGTGTCATGAGAGAGGCGTAACAGACGTGTAAGGGTAGAAGATTCTGGGGCGCTCAATTTCACTAACACAATAATAATTACTGTAATATCATTGGAACCTCTTGATTTGTTCACGTTTAAGGCTTGTATTGTTTAAAATACCTCCTTTTGGCGTAAGCATATTTAATGCACAAGAACCTGGCTTTCAAGATGACAGGGAGGTATTACTGCGCTGGCAATTATTTACTCAAGAAGTCTCTGTTCTATGCAGAGCACTTTAAGCAAGCGATGTATTAAGTTCACAGGCTTGGCCAAAAAGTTGTAACTAAATTTCACAATAACAAATAAAAAACAATAAAACTTCAGCAGGGCTGAAGGCAGAGATAATAGTGTTCAAAATAAGATACTAAGCCTTAATAAAGTTTACCTGTAAGTAATTCTAAAGGATTATGAACTACGGGACATGATCCCATAAACACTAAGGCTCAGAGCAAATACCTGCCTGGTTCACACACATATAAGTGCTGCGCGGGAATCAACCCGTAACCACACGCGTCGCAGTCTGGCTTATCAACAACTAGATACGCAACGTTTTGAAGATTGTGGTCGGGTCATTTATCGTATTTTTCCAGCTGGCCAGGCAGTCTGCAAAGGTGACAGCGGTGGTGGATTAGCATTTCCAGCACCGGAAAAAGACAAGAAACGATATTATCTTCGAGGAATTGTATCATCAGCACCAACTACCGACGATTACAGCACGTGTAATGCGTACACGTACACGGGGTTTACGCAGATACTGTTTCACAAACATTTCATTATGGAGTTTTGGACTGCTGACGGTGAGTGCTTTATTAATCGACTTCACAAAAGGAGACGGTTATTTTAAACTAACATTCCGTCGCACCATCGTTCAGGTTTCTAGGGAGGCGATTTTTGAGATATATCATTATGATGGTTTGCAGAAATTTATATTTGAAATTAACGAAAGAAAAATATGCACGTAGCTCACTTCAGCTAAACTGTAAGTCAAACTGATGATAAATGGAAAAATCAAATATCTAAACAAACCACGTTAACCAACCCTTTATTAAAATTTAATAAACGTAAAACAAAAAGAAATTACCAGCAGACCTTATCTACGTATTTTATGGGAGATCTAGCTATGGAGATCCAACACTCGACGATTCAATATCTCCTGAATATGCCTCGTGCAGATGGGAAACACGTGTCGTATTGATGTCAGAAAGTGGTTTGTGAAAACTTTGAGGTATATGTTTCTTATTGTATATATAGTTGGGTTTCATATATTGGGTATAACGTGGGTGTTATATTTTATTTTATTTTCCCATTTATCATTAGTTTGATTTACAGTTTGGCGGAGATATATATATCTTTTCGTTAATTTTAGAGATCATGGTGATTTTCATTTACGTTCATACGAGTACATTCCATAAATATAAATAAGTTCTAAGTATTTTACAGATGTTTCGAGCACAGACACATCGCCAATAAGATCTGAAGACGATTTTTCCTATAGGTGAGTAAGTAACACTATTTTTATAATTCGATTCTACAGTTGCGATGCAACCTAAAATTGTTTGTAAAATCTGTTAGCAGCATATTAGGTAAGTATAAGAGTCTAACAGTCGGTTGTAAATTTGTAGCCAAGACATTGAACATGTGGAAGTCATCAAAAACATTTGTATTCTGCCACCATACCCAGATCATGGAACATATGCCACAAATATCGCCGATGCGAGACCTGGAGGCGCATTCAAATCTGTAGTCATCAACATCAGCTGCCAACATTATTATGAAGTGAATGGATCAAGTTCTGTCAACTGCTTAAACGGGAACTGGTCAGAAACATTTCCTAAATGCGTCTGTAAGTATTATTTTTTCTGAAATAAGTAATAGGTTTTGAAGGTATTTCATTCTACAAGGTCTTGTTTTATTAGGTATCTTAAATTTACAGTCTCAGAACCAAACAAGGGACCAGTTGCTTATGACCCTTGCAACCCGTCACCGTGCGGTCCAGGCGCGCTGTGCAGCAAAGGCATCTGCGAGTGCGAATCAGGGCTTCAAGGCAATCCGTTCGTGGGCTGCTGGCCTAAGTGCCTTGCCAACTCCGACTGCTCGACGTCGCACGCCTGCGTGCTCTTGCAGTGCGTCGACCCCTGCGTAGGCTCGTGCGGCGTCGGAGCTGCCTGCAGAGTCATCAATCACTTCCCGATCTGCGCCTGCCTACCCGGGACTACAGGAGATCCCTTCTTTGTATGCAATGTTGTCATCGCAGGTATGTATCAATTACATAATCTAACTATAACCTGCAAGTGTGAGTCGGGGCTCCATAGTGACCCGGTCGTGCGCTGCTGGCCTGCGTGCCTCGCCGACTCCGACAGGTCGGAGTCGCGTGCCTGCGTGCTCTCGTAATGCAAAGAACTCTGCCTGCGCACGTGCGGTCTCGGAACTGCCTACCCAGGACTACAGGAGATCCCTTCTTTGCTTACATAACAAGCTTAATTTTAGTCCCTAGACCATTATTTTTCCAAATACGTGTTTGGTACAGACTTTTTGTAACTTACTGCTATATAATAAGCAGGTATAGATATAGAAGTGTTTGTGTGTTTGTTACAACTTTACGCTGAAATGGCTAAACGAATTTTGATAAAATTTGGTATCGATAGATACTTTAGGTCTTGGAATAAAATATAATTATGATACTTTCATCACAATAATCATCAAGGCAGGTGAAACCGCGTAGCGCAGCTATTTCATTATTATTTATTTATTTTATTTATTCGGAAAACTTACAGATATTTGTTATCTGGAAGATATAATTGACCGAGCGAGCGTGAAGCGTCTCAGTTCTAGCTTGGGCAAAAATGCACTCGTATATCCGGCTGTCCACCTGTCCACCTGTCCGGCTGTCTGACTGTCTGGCTAAACGGCTATCCGGCTGTTCTCCTCTACAAGTCGCATTTCTCAAACAATCTAGACGAAACTTGGTATAGGTACAGGTTAAACGATTTTTTTAAATTTTTTGTTGGGGAGGGGGAGGATACTTCCTCCAAAAATGGGAAAAAGGGGGCTACTGAATAACACCGCCTTATTAGATCCGATTTCAATGATTATTTTTTATTTGAAAGGTAGTTAGTAACTTTAAGTTGAACTCATTTAAATTTGGTGAATGTCTGATTAGGATCTTCGGCGTGATGAGCAGAACAGCTTCAGTGCAGTAAATTGCTCACATTTAGATTTCTACCAGTACAATCAGCCTTTTACCTACTAGGCGGGGATTGGTGGAGCACCTTGGTTATTAATGTTAGTTGTACAATAAGATAACTAGATATACACCGCTAGATTGATTAAAACAAATTAGCTTGTGCTCGAGGTTTACAGCTTACAGAGCTACTACTTATTAACATAAAATAAAAACTGCTTAACTTTACAGTCTCAGAACCATACAATCCATGCAATCCCTCACCGTGCGGTCCGGGCGCGCATTGCAGTGTGAATGCCACGGGTACAACTTGCGAGTGCGAGTCGGGGCTCCGCGGCGACCCGCACGTGAGCTGCCTGGTAGCTGATACAAGTTATGTTACGTGCCTCTACAACTCCGACTGCTTGAATGCACGTGCCTGCGTGAACTCGCACTGCATCGATCCCTGCCTGCGCACGTGCGGCGTCGGAGCTGACTGTAGAGGCGTCGATCACTTACCGGTCTGCTCCTGCCCACCCGGGACTACAGGAAATACCTTCGTAGAATGCAGAAGAATTGCCGAATTACGTATGTATCACATACTTATTAATGAATAGTTAAGAACTTCACAAGCTTTGTCCCTGAATTCTCAGATTAGAAGAAAAAGACTGATGCCACGCGAAAAACTCGAAAGTGAGATATAAAATCTAATGCAATTTAATGTTAGTTCTCGGCTTCTACATATCGGATTGAGACACAAACCAAAACTTAATTAAAAACTAAAGCTATACAACAGTAAAAACAGCATTTCTATCAGTCCAGTAGTTTTTGTGTGTGCTTGAATACAGACAGACCCCATTTTAAAAGCAACAATTTTAACTTGCAAAGTTAAATAACAACACAATACATACAGACATACATACGAGTACATGTATGTCTGTATGTGTTTGTTTGGGCCAAATTTTGCAAGCTGAATTAGAATCACTTCTTCTTATCCTACGGAGTTGAGTTTTTGCATGTTGGTTCAGTTCTGATGATAATGCATTTTATGGTAAGCATGACCTGTATTGACATCCAGGAACAGCTCCAGATAAAGGAACTCTTCGTGGTCAACAGCACTGCCAAGAAATTTGTGTACACATATTATTATTAAAACTGCCTTGAAACTATACCATAGCATGGCTGCAGCACTCCAGGTTGACTCCTGACTTGGGAACTCCTCAACGGTTGGAAACATACACGAAATTTGTGTTCGCATTATATTATGATAGCTGTTTTGAAGTTTTACCATGACATGGCTGCTACAGTCCGGGTTGGCACCTGACTTGGGAACTCCTCAACGGTTAACAGGTAATGTTGTATCCGCTATCACAATTAAATGCGGATAGATAGATAGATTACTCTTTATTGCACTAAAAAAGTACAATCGGCGGCCTTATCACTAACCACTGATCTCTTCCAGGCAACCTTACATTAGAAAGCGAGAACATGAACAGTAATGAACGATAGTGTGCATTTGCAAGTAAACATTTACTGAAATGAATAAATTTATATTTTTAGTATATAAATACGATAAAATATTACTTATAAATACCATAAGTACAATATATAAAATGAAATAAATATATATATCTATATAATATATAAATACATACATATAAATATACTAGCTATACCCGCGGCTTTGCACGCGTGGTCATTACTCTAGAAGGGCTACTCCAGGACCTAAAATACCAATATACTAACATTTGATCAAAATTCCTTCCGTCTCGTCAAAAATATTTTTATCGATTGCTCCGCTTTTACTCATCGGATTGAGATACCAAGTAACCACATTTTTAAGTAAGACCTTAAGCTATCCTACAAAAAAATCCGCATCGCAATCGGTCCAGTAGTTTTTACGTGATGCGTGAACAAACGAACCGACAGACACGTTATTTTTAAATGTTACATTCTTGTTCAGTAGCTTATTTTAAGTACCCTAGACATATATTTTTTTCTTCTTTGTACAGACTTTTTCGTACTTATTGCTTTAATAGACGTATAGATATTTTTTTACTTTCAAATTAACATAACTTTGTACCCCTGTCCCACAGGAACGCTTAAGTTATACGGGATAAAATGTATTCCAAATATTAAACCATAATAATTATAAATTATAACCGTGCCAAATAGCATCAATATCCGCCAAAAAAAAACAGCATAATGCGCGTTTTTTTTACATAATTTTCAACCCGCGGGAACCTTTTAGTTTTTCGGGATACTAAGCTTAGTGTCCTAAATGTTAATCCATAACATCAGCAATGATTTTGCCAAGCTGCATCAAAATCCGTCCCGTTGTATCAGAGTGATGCGTGTTCAAAGAGATAGATAGACAGACAACAATTAAAAAAAAGTTTTGGCCTCCATTTACATACTCTTTTTTTTGACGACTGGTTGCTCTCGTGGCTAGAGAACCTAGGTACGAAATCGTACGGTCGCGGGTTCGAATCCTGCAAGGTGCAATCATTTGTGTGATGAGCAGAACTGTTTGTTTCCGAGTCATGGATGTAATATTCTTATCTATGTATGTTTATCCGTTATCTAGTGCCCATAGTACAGGGTATCCTAGATTGGGGCTAGATAATTGGTGTGGAAATGTCCCATAGAAAAAAAAAAAACTCTTCATGAAGATAATATCAATTATAATTTTCAAAATATATATGTTAGGATTTGGTCCAGTTACAGTTTTATTATAGTAAAGATAGATACATAGATAGATTGATTGTTATAACTACCTTGTTCACGCGCGAAAAAGCTACCACGCGCACGCGCATTATGCGCGTGCGCACGCGTAACAAGCGACTGGAAAATAAAAGAAAGATGCAAGATGCATGAGATTGTGAGTGAATGTGGCCTTTGCCGAAGCGCTTTCTGCACTAGTTCTATGAAAATATTGTTAGCATTGATATCTAAGCCCCCCTCCCCCCAGCGCGTTTTCAAGGTTGGCTACGGCTAGAGACCAACAGCATGGTATGTATCATCATCATTTCAGCCGTCCACTGCTGAACATAGGCCTCCCCCAAAGAGCGCCACGACGAACGGTCTTGTGCCACCTACATCCACCGACTCCCTGCGACGGCTATAATGTCGTCCGTCCATCGCGTGGGGGGTCTCCCTACACTTCGCTTGCTTGTTCGTGGTCGCCATTCCAGAACCTTTATTCCCCAGCGGTTGACGACTCTGCGAACTTTTTTTTTTTTAAATTACAGACTAGGCAATCGTTTGACCACGATCTCACCTGATGGAAAGCGATGATGTGGTCGAATGTGTAGCACGCTTGCCTAGTAAATACCTATTCACTCTTGACTTGAACACACCGGGGTTATAATTTACCGGAAACACTGACGAGGGCAGGGCATTCCACTCCTTTGCAGTTCTTATAATAAATGAAGAAGCGTAACGCTTCGTTCTTGTGCGAGGTATTTCAACCATGAAAGGGTGGCGCTTTGCTGATCGTCTAGTCGTACGGTGATGGAAAGGTGATGGGGGAATCAGGTTGTGCAGTTCTTGTGCACACTCTCAGTAGTGCAATCTGTAGAATACCGACAGGCTTGCGACCTCACGTTGATGCGCCAGACATTAAAGCTTACACTTTGCCAGAGTGTCATCCATAATGAGCCTCAAAGCACGTCTCTCAATTGGATCCAAAGCCTCAAGCTGATACTTGGCAGAACCGTCCCAGAGGTGGCAGCTGTACTCCATACAAGATCAGACCTGTGCCTGATAATGATTCAAAAGATGTCCCGGAGTGAAATACCGCCTAACCTTAGACAATATACCAAGTTTCTTTGCAGCTACCTTGACTTTGGATTTAATGTAAGACCCAAAACTTAGGTTCAATGTGAGTTCGACAGCCTAAAGCTCCAGATGGTCGCCTATTGGTATTGTTACACTTTGGAAAGACGGAGATCGGTTTAGAGGACTCTTTTTAGCAGAAAACAAACACGCCTGCGTTTTAGTAGCATTAAACTTAACCAGGTTAGCATCGCCCCAATCGAACACGGCTTCTAAGGCTAAATTTAAACGGTCTACCATAGCCTCTCTCTGAAACTGGACATATGGCCTGCTTATTGCCATTTCAACTTGCAAATTCTGAGAGCTATGTCGATAACCTTCTTTCTTCTACGGATTTCCTCGTTACGGATCTTATCACGTAGTGAAACTCCAATCATAGCTCTCTCCATTGAACGCTGCGTGACTTTGAGCTTATGTATGAGACCAATAGTTAGCGACCACGTCTCAGTGCCGTATGTCATCACTGGCAACACGCACTGATTATAAGGGTGCATTCCGATTCACGATAACATCGCTGTGAGCGATCACAGTGCTAATTTGCGTACTGATTCAGATATCGCGCTCATGGCAGTTGAGTGCTGCAGTTGATTCGGAACGCTCGTGAGCGTGATTACAAGATCACAACAACATAACCTCAAAATTTGCTCAAAATACAAAGTATTACTCGTGTGCAAAGTAGTCTGTCTAAAAATTGGTCAATTGTCTGTAGTAATATTTGGAAAACTATACGAAAATCACACAGAACTGAATTCAAACAACAGTTTTCTTTCTAAACAACCGTCAGTCTGTCACTTTGACAGTAGCGCTCACGGTGATATCGGTTTGGGGCATGGTCGGTGTAATCGCAAAATGGCGGATGTAATGACGTAATCCGTGACGTCACAAGGGATATCGTTGTTGCGCTCACGATGACTCGGTACGCGTTTTAGCGCGATAATATCGATTTTATCGATATTTGCGCGTCTCGGAATGCACCCTAAACTTTCGTCTTGAATATATCTTCTAGTGCAGAGGTGAACAGTTTCGGAAAAATAACGTCTCCCTGTCTCACCCCTTTTTGCAGCTGGATAGAATTCGTGCCCCGATCGTGAAGACGCACAGTAATGGTGGCCTTGCTGTATAAACACTTCAACACTTCGATGTACCGGTAGTCAATATGGCACCGCTGTAATGACTGTAGCACTGCCAGGTCTCGACTGAATCAAAGGCTTTCTCGTAGTCCACAAACGCTAGACATAGTGGCCGATTATACTCTTCGGTCTTCTGTATAATCTGCCGGAGCGTATGGATGTGGTCTACGGTGCTAAAGCCCTTCCGGAATCCAGCTTGTTCGGGAGGCTGAAAGTCGTCGAATTTACGAGCGAGACGGTTTGTAACTACTCTCGAAAACAGCTTATAGACGTGGCTCAACAGCGAAATGGGCCTATACATCTTCAAGAGGGTTTTATCACCTTTCTTAAAGAACAACACCACTACGCTCCTGTGCCATGCCTCTGCCGTAGTACCCTCGAGGATGACGGAGTCAAACAGCCTCTGAAGGACTTTAAGTACCGGTGTTCCACCCGCTTTCAGTAGCTCTGTCGTAATTCCATCCTCCTCTGGTGCCTTGTTGCTCATAAACTGTTTGAGAGCCATTCTGATCTAGTATAGGATGACGTCCGGAATATCTTCGGTATAATGTTGGGTCAAACGGGCTTTTGCATCGCTAGTCGTGCTAGGAGGAATACGCGATGAGGTGTATAATTGCCCATAGAACTTCTCGAGCTCACTCAAAATATCTGCCTTCAACGAAACGATGCTGCCTCTATCGGTCTTCAGCTTCGTTAACAGGCTTTGCCCGATAGACAGATCACTCTATTGCGTTCTTAATACAAGTAGTATTATAGGAATTCAAATCGTGTCGCATCGACTTGGAGATCTGTTTATTAAGCAAGCTGTAACTCGACATATCCACTGAAGACTGCAGCCTCATTTCGCCTCGTTCTTCCATAAGTTTGAGTGTATGCTCCAAGAGTTTCTGTGTTCTACTTTTGCGGTGGGTCTTAAAGAACTCCGACCCGACCGCTTGAATAATTTCCACCAGCCCGTTGTTTAGTTCGTTTAAAGTATCGCATTCGGTAAGGTTTTGGAAGTGATTTTGGAGCTCCAACTGACAGCTCTCGGGATTTTGGATTTGGGCAGGACTTGGGCAAAAAGTAGATCTCTTCAAACGAGACCTCTCCAGCTTTACGTTGATATTAAATGAGCCACTTACCATGCGGTGATCACTGCCGGTCTTAACCCTGTTGATCACAGAGACATCATTGAATATATGCCGAATGGTCGTCAAAATGAAATCTATCTCGTACTTATGACGGCCGGGGAGAAGCCACGTCCATTTCCTGGACGGGTGCTTCTTGAAAAAGGAGTTCATCATAAAGAATCCCTCCTTCTTCATGAAGTCTGGCAATCGCTGACGCCCTTTGGTTCCTCTGTTGAAATCCAAACTGCCCCACTCTCAGTTCATCACTATTCCTCATGCCCAGCCGTGCGTTAAAGTCCCCCATCACTACTGTGAAGTGTGTTTTCGGGGCATGTATGGCATTAGAAATGTCATCATACATAACCTCCGCTTCATCTTCCGGGCTTTTTGATTGTGGGGCGTACACCTGTATGACCTTCAACGAATCGTGAAGCATATTTTATTATGAATATATTACTTTGACTTTGAACAGTTCGGTAATTCTGAGTATAGGGTATGCCACCGTGCTCAAAACGCTTTCGATCTTCACAACGTTGTTTACGAGGGACTTGTGGACGAGAAATCCGATACCGTGATGAGACTGCTGGTCGCCCTCCCGGTATTAAAGTAAGTTGCCGGAATTCAGGGTCTCCCTTTCTTTGTACTTCTGATAACCCTATAATACCCCAGCGCAACTTACTTACTTCTTCCAGCTCTATCAACTTCTCATCGGTCCTCAAGGTGCGTGTGTTGTATGTTACCAGGTCTAGAGATCGTGTTGGTTGGTAGCTGGGTCTTTGCTGGGGATTCTTAGCACCCCCTGCTCCGTCGTTACCATGGCTGCTAGCGGTGCCAAGGATAACGGAGCCGCTGGGGACGGGGGCCGTCTTTTCGGTGTGTCTATTATATTGGGGGGGTTTGCCATAGTCACCACGCTTGGCAGGCGGATTGGTGACCGTAGTGTTACAAATATGTGCTCGAAGGACCTGTTGCCTATCTTCCGGTGTGTATTCCCTTAGTCGCCTCATACGACATCCACGGGAGGAGTGGGAGGGGTCTAAGCCAAGACAGCCACGGCAAATACTCGTATATGTTACTGTAGAAGCCCGAACTACTTTCTTAATGGTAACAGTATAAACAGTTTTGTGACCATCGTTTATTGCGAACTTTTACCACCATTAACTTGTTAAATCTTAAGACTTACCACAGAGATACGGTAATACTAGCCATCGGTAAAGGCACGAAATAATCGTTTGACGACATGAGTAGTCATGTCGGTAAATCCAAAAATTTACAGGTATAAATAAACCGGCTTTTAACGTGACATAATCATAAAACAAGAAGTGAATGTGTGAATGTGTATGTTTGTTACATCTTCAAGCTGAAACGACTAAATACATTTTGATAAAAATTTGGTTCATGGAAACTTTAGGTCCTAGTTTAACACTAATAATACCTACTTTCATAATCAATATCATCGTTAATTATTAAAAAACTGCATAAATTTACAGAACCGGTAGCTTTAAATCCGTGCAACCCGTCACCGTGCGGTCCAGGCACGGTGTGCAGAACCACAGGCGAGCATGCATCCTGCGCGTGCAAGTCGGGGCTCCGCGGCAACCCGGCCGTGGGCTGCGGGCCCGAGTGCCTCGCCCACTCCGACTGCCCGACGTCGCGCGCCTGCAAGCACTCGCACTGCACCGACCCGTGCTGGGAGCAGGGCACGTGTGGCGTCGGAGCTGACTGCAGAGTCGTCAACCACACCCCGGTCTGCTCCTGCCCACCCGGGACTACAGGAAATGCCTTCTTGGAATGCAAAGTTCGGAAATCACGTATGTGTTAAGAACTTTACGATTTTTGGCAGATTTAAAGAAAAAGACGGATGTCTTGCGCTGAACACGAAACTGGGGCAATTTCCTGTTAGCATTAAAAAAACTGTTTTCATCCCATTTTCATTCGAAAAGACTTGGTTCACCTTTAAGTTCTTGGTTTCTTTAAGAAACTTACAGCGGGCAGTAATGAGTTTTTAATCCTCTTTATATATTTTTTAATCCTTTTTATAATTTTTTTAATCCTTTTTATAAGTGCGCCGCAATTATCTTTGCCGCGCACTTTTTCAAATTCAGAACATCTTAGTGTTCAGCGCCAAAGAAATCGAACGCAAATATTGTTTGAATAAAGACTGGCTGGTACGACGGCCCATAGTCGCGCCGCCGGCTGAATAAAAAAAATAGAAAACAAATTAAAAACGCGCGAACTACAGCCCGCGTTTTCGACAATTTTCACTGATTGTTAGAAATTCATGGTTTTGTTTTGAAAAATGAGATCTTCAAGTGACAGTGAAAGTATAGAATTAACTCCTGAAAGTATTAGAACTGCCGCAAGAAATGTGATGGATAATGTATTACCTGCAAAATCCCGGGAGAAATATATGAAAGCCTATGATAATTTTATTGAATGGAGAAATGCAAGAGGCGCCAAGTTTTTTTCAGAATCTGTGTTTTTGGCCAGTACTTAGCCAAAACTAAACAACCTTCCACTCTTTGGAGTACCTACTCAATATAAGTTTTTAGTTGTATTATTATTAGATACTATTTAATTTCAATTTAGTTGTTACTCTATGTTTTATTAAATAATAATATTACAATAAAATATGAGGCACCTTTTATTTTCTCATAGTGGGTGATGAAAAGTAGAGAGTATCACTCGGGCGCAAAATATATTTTTGACTCGGGCGGCTTACTTTGAACTAAAGAATCCTTCACTCCGCTCTGGATTCAAAATAACGCCCACGCCGGCAAAATATAATTTTGCTCCCTAGTAATACAATCTACTATTTTGCCCCAGTTTTGTGTTCCGGGAATGATATATTTTTCTTCTACTCTGAGCCTGAATTACGACCAATAATAAAAACTAAATGGCCACAGAATGCGGCAAGGTGACCATAGACAGCACGGGCATTACCGACGAGGGCATGCTGGCAGCGCAGCGGGTGCCCTGGCACGCAGGAATCTACAACAAAACTGAGCGTCAGAACACATTAATATGCGGAGGGTCTTTAATAAGCAACAATGTTGTTCTATCAGGTGAGGGTTACTTCAAGTTATGTCGTTTTACGAGGCACTTCAACAGGTCCTCGACTACAATAACGCCCAGCCTTAATAAATAGAGTCTTGACTTGCTAAAACGTTGACTCCTGCTAGCAATATATGCTAGCCTGGTACTTTTTGTACGTATAGGTAAGAACAGCTGTAAATATAAACAGGAATAAAAAATATGTATTCAGTATTAACTCATTTATTAAAATATTCAAGCAAACGGCCCTTCGCAGGAATAAACCTTCGCAGTTTTTACCATTCGAGCACATAATAGGAAACCACTGCGCGTCAGCGGCTAATGAAGAGGGCCCCGATTCTGTAAGCTATTGAACCGCGATAACGCAAGCTTGAATTTTTTTGAGAAATTTTCTTATTTACCACTTAAAAGTGCTAGAAGTTTTTTTTTTGGAAATATAAAAAAAAAACTGAAAAATAAAAAAACAAAAAAAAAACAAAAAGCGAAAATTTTAGCAAAATTTTCGCTTCCAGCACTTTTAAGTGGTAAATAAGAAAATTTCTCAAAAAAAAATCAAGCGATCGACTTGCGTTATCGCGGTTCAATAGCTTACAGAATCGGGGCCCTGATGTCGCTCGGCGTTCTCAGAGCGGATTTTGGTTGCACAGACCGCCCTGAGTTACGTGTCTATATAAAAAACTAGTGACTCGCCCCGGCTGTACACTGGTAGATAAGGGTTTCTCTTTATTTATATACGATTCTACCTGTCCTTTTATTGACTAATTTACACAAAAAACAGAGTTAGCGTAATTCAACAACTTTGGCAACAACGCTCACCAAAACATCACTTCGCTTGCTTTTTGACAGACTTGTTATTATTTCGTTTTTACGGCAACATGACATTCCGTTCCTTAAAGCGAATAATCGACTTTTTCATTACCATCATCATGTCAGCCTTTAGAAGTCCACTGCTGAACATAGGCCTCCCCCAAAGAGCGCCATGACAAGCGGTCTTGCGCCGCCTCCATCCACCGACTTCCTGCGATGGCTACATTGTCGTCGGTCCATCATTTGGGAGGTATCCCTACATTCGAGAACCTTTATTCCCCAGCGGTGGTCGGTTCTGTGAACTATATGGCTTGCCCATTGCCACTTCAACTTGCAAACTCTAAGTACTATGTCGGTAACCTTGATTCTTCTACAGATTTCCTCGTTTCGGATTCTATCACGTAGTGAAACTCCGAGCATAGCTCTCCCCATTGCACGCTGCGCGACTTTGAGCTTGTGTATGAGACCAATAGATTATAAACTTTCGTCGAAGTTGGATCTAACTAGTTGGATCGTCTGACCTTAGTGATATAGTGATCAACAGCTAAGTTATAATTATTTACTGAAATCAAGTGATTTCCTTTCAGCCGCCAACTGCTTCTGGGCAGACGGCGCTGACGGCGGGCGGCCGCTGCCTGCCTCTAACTACGCGGTGGCGGTCGGCAACAACAACCGCTATAGTAACGACAGTAACGACGGCTTACAGCGATCAGACGTGAGTCAATACATACTTTTGTGAAATGTAAGGGCTTTAACATCTCATGCATTTTTAAGCTGACATGGTCATTATGTAAAACTAAAGTCAAGAATGTTTAAAAAATATGAATTACACATTGCCAAATAGATAGTGAAGCACCCAAGCTATGCCGATCCATTCGTACGCACAAGCCTCACCCACACACACCATGTTATGCTGATCGGCCGCAGCAAGACTTCGACCTTGTTCGTTTATTCTGTCTAGTTCTCACGGAACTTAAAAAACAATTCAGTCTTTTGTGATTGGCTCTTGTATATATCAACCACGAAACATCATATTTTTTTATATATTTTTATTACGGTCTAGGCAATCGTTTGACCACGATCTCACCTGATGGAAAGCGATGATGATGAACTCAGGTGTGTGTATTACTCAGTGAGTCACATATACATACCTTTTGTTTACCTACGCAGCCACCATTCAGGTAGGTACTATGCTTCAATCTTTTCTAAAGCGGAGTAGACTCCGTCTTTTTTAAACCCTCTTGACACATTTATTTTTTTAATTTAATTTAAAGGACTTTGTCGCTGAGCGACCACATCGTCCCGTTAAGTCCGCGAAAACAAAATTAACTTAAAAATATTAATAACAACATGTCAATTTATTTGGCTAAGTCTCCTTCTTGACTCAAGTCAACGTTGTAAACGAGTTATTTATGATGACTTATATCTTTTGTTTTGAAGTTACAATATTTCAACACTTGATACAAGCGCCATAATCATGGTTTTTTTTTACGAGCTGACAATGATCTACCTACCCTCATGCGTGCTCGCTTTTGTTTGTACACAATATCTTACAACTTGAGTCATATCAAACGAAACAAACAGTGTCCGCTTGCACGTTCTTCTCTGCTCGTCTTCTCTAGTTATTAACAGCCGTACCTCTGGACTGCAGGCCCGCAACAATGATTATTTCAACAATGCTGAATATCGGAAACTAGAATCAAAAGATTATGCATTAATATATCGTTTTTAATGTTTCCAAAAGCATTATCCATCAGCCTATATTGCTGCACTACTCGAAGTAGGCCTCTCCAGTGTACTCCGCTGAGCCCGGTCTTTGACTTTTCTCATCCAGACCCTGACAGACATGTTTTGCAAGTCGTCACGACATCTGCCCCACACTAAGTCTGTCTAAACGCGGTCTCATCCTAGAACTCATTTACGCCTACGATTGTCGCTTCTTCGAGAGATTTGCCGAGCCAACTGCTGCTTGCTAATGATAATTCTTTGACCTACGTTGGTTTCATACATTATACACTTTGTTCGTTCACAGGTGCAGAGTATTCATCTGCCAGAACGTTATCAAGGGAACGCATCAGATTTCCAGGCGGATATAGCTGTTGTGATAGTGAAGACACCCTTTAAATATACGTTGTCTGTCCAGCCAGTGTGCCTTGACTTTGATTTCTGGTATGAGAAAAGGCAGTTGCAGCCAGGGGTGAGAGGGACGGTAAGAATAATAATCTTTGGCTTTAGAATGATCTTAAGTTAGGAAGGAGGAGCTACAGTGTTAAGTCAGTACGGACTATTTCACTTCTGATTATCATTTATCCTTGTGAAAATTATCACTCTGAATGGCTCTAGTTATAAAAACATTGTTTGTTTGTTTGTCGTATGAGGTAGTGCTGGCCTCTGGTGTCAGAGTTTGTCAGGCCGCCCGAGGGCCTCTGACATGGCTTAACGACTGCTATTAATCAATAACAGCCGGGACCGACAGCTTAACGGGCACGTTAAGCTGAAAGCACGAAGCACGGAGCGATGGAAAACCGCACATAACTCAGAAAAGTCATTGGTGCGTCATAAAAACAGGAAACTGTGGGATTACGCAGCTTCCCAAACGTTGCCCAGTCTAGTTTCATTTTTCGGTTTACCTCATCCGAAGTTGGAACTACCCCTAGGTAAATACCTACTTTATGAGTAGGTACTTATAGAAGTGCGACATGGCAACTTGACATTATTTTTATCTTGGAATTCCATTTTAAGACCTGTTGGGTGACTACTGAAGTACTGAGGTCACTGATAATGTTACCGAGTTCCTTCAGCGATCCCGCTACAGTAGATATATCGACGTTACTTATCGTACTTTTATTATATTCTGTGACGTTTCTGATTACCCTGAATAGACGTCATAAACTAAACAATAAACCAGTGTTATTGTGTTTACTAGCTGACAAACGCTATTCTTATCGTCCCTATGTAATAAGAAACCTGGTTTGCCCACAGATGGCAGTCTGGCACAGGAGTGGGGATAGCAACTCGTCCCAGGTCCTACAAGTGGTAAATCTGCCATACGTCAGCGTCGCAAAATGCATCTCCGAGTCTCCTTTGGAATTCCGCGGGTTTATTACCAGCGACAAGATCTGTACAGATTCTTCGGCAGGGTACACTAACGGTATGGAATCTTCACTATTTTGTATTCAGAATATCGCTGCTTCAGCAGCTATTTTTAACCGACAAAGAGACGGGTGTTATAAGTTTAGGGTGTGTATCACTGTTTGTATGAGGGTGTGTGTGTGTGTGTCTGTGGCATCGTAGCTCCCAAACGAATGGACCTATTTTGATGCGGTTTTTTGGTTTGAAAGTTAATGTGATCAAGATGGCTCTTAGATATATGGGGAGGGGGAGGGAGGAGGCGAGAAAAGGAGGAGGGAGGAGGCCAGAAAAAGGGGTGAGAATCGTAACTTCCAAATGAATAGACCGATTTAGCTGCAGTTTTTATGTTTGAAAGCTGAGGTAAATGAGATGGTTTTTAGCTATAATTGGGGGTGAGGATCGTAGCTCCCAAACGAATGGACCGATTTTGATGCGGTTTTTTATGTTTTAAAACTTATGTGATCGAGATGGTTGTTAGATATATAACCCCCCTCGAGTTGAGAAAAGAGGGGTGAGAATCGTATTTTCCAAACGAATGGACCTATTTAGCTGTGGTTTTTTATGTTTCAAAGCTGAGGTAAACGAGATGGTTATTTGGTTCCTAGCTAAAATAGGGGGAATGGAGGTGAGGATCGTAGCCCCCAAACGGATTGACCGATTTTGATGCGGTATTTATGTTTGAAAACTGATGTGATCGAAATGCTTCTTAGCTATAATGGGTTTTTTTTTAAATTTGTGCTTTTATTTTTATTTTTTTATTTCTAGGTAGCGAGTCATTGTGTATAGGCAACAGCGGCAGCGGTTTGGCTTATTCAGAAACCTATGCAGACCAACAACGGTTCTACATCAGAGGAATCTTATCGAAATCACCAAACAATCGCAGCTGCAGCACTCCGAACTCCTTGCTGACTTTTACACAGATACTGAAATATGAGCATTTTATCAAGCAGTTTTGGCAAGGTAAGTTGTCACGTATCTGGCATAAAGTCCCTCGTTTCAGGCTTGGAGGCAAATATAGAAAAAACCCTTTCAAATTGGGGTCACGACCCGTGCACCCACGGGCTTCACCCACTAGTGACACGGGTATTTACCTTTGAACCCACCGCAGTAAAACGACAATTTGGAAGCCTACGTTACCAACTTAGGCGTGAATATAAGTTGTGTGTCCAGTACTGGTCATTTTTGCTAAGCACTGGCCTTTTTGGTACACTCGCATCGCTTGTAATGCACTTTTTTTTTATTACTACCAATTATATTATTGTTCTTATGTTTAATTTGATGAGCCAAAAAAAAATTTTTCTTTCTTCTTTTCTTATTAACAAAAATATTTTAGATATGAACATATTTTTAAGTAGGAGAACCTGTACCTAGACCAGGGCGGTCGCACTCAGCAACAAGTACAAATAAATTCAAGGACCCAATATTCGGGTCCGTTCAGTCGAGTGTCAAGCGTGCGCTCGACGAGTCGCGCGCCTTGTACTTAGCGATAGAGCACCTACTTACGTAAAGTTATTGACAAACTTTATTCGTGTTTTAATTATGAGTACCAAGAAGAAAGCCAGAAAGTACTGCATAGCATTCGGCTGTTTGAATAGTGATAGACATGACGAATTGTCATTCTTTACACTTCCAAAGGATATTGAAAGGTAATAAATTGTAATACCTATAATAGGTCCTAGTTATGTAGTTAAATATTGATATTTTTTTATTACGTAGGTTCCTATAGTTTTATGTTATTTCATTTGTGTTCCATACCGAAGCTACGCATATTTAAGGTTTTTCCGCGCAGAAATAAAGTCGTTTATTAAATCGATCAACGTTATTTTATAATTGATTATAGTAGGTTTTGTTGATCGGAAAATGAATTACTGTGCTGACTTAGTAAGTAGCCTACATACTTTTAATACCTTTTATTACGTAGGTAGCTATTTATTTTTCACTCATTAAAAAGCATGGAATTCAGACAGGCACCTTTATTCATCAAAGTGCAATACCTATAGGATATAATCATAATCAACCAACGACACGTAGGTAGGTATCTCACTAAACTTATCGGCGTTCTGAAAACGGGATAGGTAGGTAGTGAGGTAGTCGGTCTATTCTGATAAGAATGTCATTGTATGTAATAGAACTATTTTAATTTATAATAATAAGTAACAACATAATACATTATTACTTATTTATTCTGTTACAATATCTAAGTCATAACATATCACAGAATAATTAGTAGTACAAGTACCTAGTCATATCTTAATACAACCCTACCGAGCGAAAAAGGGACAGAGCGATTCTGAAACGGTTAGAGCAATGGAAGTTCTCGCGCGTTGTGATACGGTGCATTCTAGCCTGCACGCGGTGGGCGAGCGCCTTCTAGGTAAATATAATTGAAAGCTCGCAGCGCCGTGCGAGATAAATTGCACTTTATAGCGTTGTAGCGAGAGTCGCTATTTATTTAAATGACTTTACTCAGTTAGACTTCTGTACTTGTACTATTATTTATTCTGTGCCTAGACCAACATAATGAGCAAAGATTTAAAAAAAATGAACTGTGTAGCTATGAAGTAAATTGTAACTTATTTATGAACGAATACGATTCATAATATAAATTACACTAAACCATAGACAATCTTTGTAGTTTTTAGAGAGAATAAAAAAGTGGCATTTTGTTCAAGGTACAACAATGGCGATGTACTTAGAGCCAACTCTGTTGTACCTTGGTCACAGTTAGGATTCGATCATAAAAACCCATATTTGTCTACAATCAGTAATTAAACGTTTAACATTTTCATAGTATCTATGCCAATATATAAAAGTGAAACGTTGTCTGTTTGTTTGTTTGGGGAGCTTGCACGCGATAACAGCTGGACGGATTTTGATGGAATTTGTAATGGAGATAACTTATACCCTAAAATAAAACATTGGATACTTTTTATCCCGGAAAATTTTAAGTTTCCACGGGAAAACTGCAAAATGTTGATTACTATGGAACGGTTGCCATGGAAACGAAATAACAAGTCTGTCAAAAAAATTCAAGAGCATTGGTGCTATACCTACTTTTGCATTGGTTTTTAATATCCTAGAAGAACATAGGATACTTTTGTTCGCTGTAAACAGTAGTCCGCGCGGTCGAAGTCGCGGGCGGGAAGGCTAGTATCTAAAGGCATAAATGATATCAATTAGCAGTATTGAAGCGAAAAATATTTCTCTAACAATACTTTTCCCACTTACCACTTTATTTTAAAATGTTTTATAGTGTACAATTTACTTTTAAGTGGTATGCAATAAAGAGTTAAATATCTTACTTTTCTAATTTCTAGGTAGGTACCTGCGCATGTATTTTTTCGAAACTTCGAACTTAAATTAGTCCACTACATTCTAAACGTGACTAAAACTCTTGTATATAAAAAAAATAAACAGTAAGTAAGGCAAGTACGAGAAAATAATAGAAAAAGACTTTCTATTTTTGCAGCGAAAATTTACAAATCGTCTCTCACGCAAATGCCATGCAATGGCCGCTTATAACTAACTTCATGTTGGTTTGCCTAAGTTGTTTATTATACCACAGACAACGGCCGTAAAAGGAGCACCGACATTTGAAAAAAAAACAAGTCACTCTGGATACAAATAGGGTCAAGGTACCATAAGTGATAGGTAGGGTAGGTCGCCCGCACCTTGCAAAATTTGCCCCCTCTAAGATGGAATTGAAAAGAATATTTCCTTAGTACATCCCTAGGAATCTCAAAGAAATACTCTCCAAATTTCAAATCTGTCCACCGGTTTAGGCTGACCGTTGTATGTCAGTCAGTAGCATGGTTGTTACGTTGAAAATTACAGAACAATATTTTTAAAAGGAAAGAATTTATAAAAAAAGGTACATATGCTTTATTATTTCTAAATAAACATAGTCAAAATTTACTCCTCTTCTAAGTTTATCAGTTATTGAATATATAGTTTCATCCTTACAATTTAATCTTACTAACATATCCTCAGTAGGAGTAAAATTAGTACAATTCCCACTTTTGCTACCGGCTTTGATTGCGTCACAATATGGCACAACAAAATGGTATCTATGGATTGTGTTGCCAGTTTGTTTCGTATCTTAGTCGTAGTGAGGTTCACTTTACTGTCTATTATCTCGCAGTCGGCATTAGCAAGGGGAAGCAATCTAGGGCTTTTGATATATCTTTAAACGGCCTGTGGTTGGTCAAATCATGCTAATGGTATAGCGTGGTAATAATTGACAGTGACATTGACAAGTGTTAATACCGACTGTATTGTTCGACAGCTTGGCAACCCAATGAACTTATTTAAGTTGGATTGGCTGAATGGTATTTTATTTGGTCGTTTAGGTGAAATAACAGTATATATTTCGTACTATCCAGTGACCGACTACCGATTTTTTGGTATTTCTTACGATTTGGGCACTATCCTACCGAAATACCCAAAATTGATCTATTTTCTCACGATTTCCGGGGCCCTGCCACCTAAACCAAAATGACTTGTTGCAAAAAGAATTTGAAAGCAATATCTACTATCGCGCCAGCCGCATTAAGTGCACGTGATAATGAAAATCTGATTGAAACAAGAAAGGCAATTGCCCTCTGGGTATTTATGGCACCACTTGCAAATTATTAATATTTTTGCACAGATTTTTCATTTTTTTGTGAATATTATATAACACTCGATATTTTAGAGCACTGTTCAATAGTACTCTGTCATCTGTCTGTGGATCAATTAGTGATGCACAAATAAGGTTTGAAATAATCAACTACTGTGATTTTTAATCAATAACGGCCAAAAAATATTGGCACGATCCTAAAAAAGATTGATTTATATTCTTACCTAATCCCACCTGTTCTGTAAGTAAATATTTTACTTAAAAACACATAGGTACCAACTTTCAACATTATATTAAAATTTTAATAAAATTATATTGTATTTTTTCTTACACCGATTTTACGTACAAATTTACCGATTTTTGAGGGCTACCGATTTTGTATTTTGACGTTCGAGAACACTGGTACTATCTTTGTTTAGAGAACTTAAATAAGAATAGAATATGGTACGATGCATGAAATTGTAGCCTAAATACTATAATTATAGTACGAAATCCACTCTTTTCGCTAAAAGTAGGTAGGTATACTTAATGTATTCTAAGAATGCTTCTAATTACAAAAGAAAAGGTACCTACCATTTTGATGCCCCATTATTTTCCTCCAACCTGTAATCCTTAATATAATAAACTAATTGCTTCATTGTTTCACAGATGCAGACGATGGCGACGAGTGAGAATTTGATCCGTAGTTATTATTAGTCAACAAGTCATGTATGACTAAACTACGTTACTAGATTTATTGTATTCTTTTTTATTATTAATTATTTTATCAACACTAGCGCAATATCAAAAGCAGAATTCCATCAATATAGTAAGGAATAATTTCAAACCATTTAATAAACAAATTTTCATAAATTTTAGTACTCGTATGTTGGTAGGTAGATAGGAACGTAGTTAAGGTAATTTTTGAGCTTATAATATAGGTAACTATGCAGAAATGTGAAATGTAGGAAGCATTTTTCTCGACTCGCACTTCACGACGCTCTCGAGCGGCCTGTACCCCTAGTACGAGTTTATATAGTTTTCGAAAACGAAATCAACTTTTAGGGCAGTTGGCAACACTTGAGCGATATGACTTGTATGAAGAGATTGTGTGGTTATGGGAGAGCTATTGCCAGGTATCTTTTTTTCCCCACATGTAGGGAAATTTTTCGAGATTTTCCCCAAAAACATGAAAAATTTGTTTCGTTTAGTTCCATACATTTACTGCAGTTCCTGGAAGTTTCCGCTAGAGGCGCTGCCAGTAAATGTATGGAACTAGACGAAACTACATTTCGTTATCGAAAACTATAAAACTCGTACTAGACCCCCTGATATACTCTGACACCAGAGGCCAGCACTGCCTCACACAACAAACAAACTAGACCAAATTTATTTTAGGGTGACTAAGTGGGCACTATGCGTTGTAATTTCAATGTTGATTCAATTTTTAGGTTATGATTATGATCCAATTAACTGATGTGATAATGTTTAATGTGACAAATCAAATTAACAATTTAATTAACATGAATTTTAAAACGTTAGATTTAAATCACAATCTATAAGGCAGATTATAATTAAGTAAACAATTTTATTAATATAAAGTACTTTTTGCAAAAAAATAATTAATTGAGGACTACAATAATTAAAATGACAATAAAACTTACATCACAGTCGGTTTTATTTAAAAATATCTAATATTTAATACCATACTAATATTATTAAAGCGAAAGTAACTCTGGTTTGTTACTTTTTCACAATTTAACGGCTGAACTGATCTTGATGAAATTTGGTATAGAGATAGTTTGAGCCCGTGGAACGAGGGGTACTTTTTCCTCAGACAACAATACCTGAAACAAAATAATAGTATTTTATAAATCTTGTTTAAAGGTTTTTTGTAGAAAGATATCTCTGTATTGATATTTCACAGCAATTAACATCCACTTTATTTTTACCCGAGTACGGCAAAGAAAGGGAAGGGTAATGAGTTTAACATTCTACGCATGTATGTATGTGGGTATGTGGATGTTCCACAATAGGGACACTCCTATTGGTCCGATTATGACAAGCTAGGTAGCAATCGATTCGTCTTCAGGTATACAGTCTCATAAGCTATTTTTTTTACCCAACTGTACTCGGGTTTTAGTTTTTGAACTTATGTGTTGTTAGTATGTGCTACTGGCCATCCCTCTTATCATCCACTGATATTATAATAGTAGTTTATCTACACTCACATCGTAAAATACGGATTGTGAACTCAAAATTGGTCACATAATGACATACTTTACACAAGGCACATAGAAAAAAAACATTATAACTCTGTCTGTTTTTTAATAAACAATGTAATAAAATATATTTTTTCCCATAAAAGCACTGGTTTGGCTCCGTACAGCGAGGGTTTTCGCCATTGATTATCTAAGGGGGTGCGTCTTAGAACGTATGCGCGCAAATTCGCTGTGGACTGTGTTTTGGCACCATAATTTACTTTACATTAAATTGGGGGCGTTTCCTCGTGGCGTAACTAGGCAGCCTAACTGATTCGGCCATGAGGAATTATTTTTCCTCGTGCCCTAACTGCTTGTCATTCATCTATTGACTCAACCTGTATAAAGTGCGTCATGGGATTTGTACAGTCATACGCACAAATACAGGGAATAGACTCGTGGTCACACCGATTTGTCACACTGGTGTAACCACGATTAAATATTTTTTACTCGTGGTCTGTACCTAACCAATTTAATGTGTTATGTATTTTTGTTGATCAAAAGTTTTATCCTGATTAAAAATGACAGCAGTGTTAGTGAGGAGATTTTGACTTCACCTGACATCACGGAAACAGCAACGAACATGACGAACGAGCTTTTACCAGAAAAATCAAGAAAACATTAACGACATATTTTTTTCATTAAATCTAAGTTGCGTGATATACTATTACTCACTATCGTGTTTTAATAACCCTCGTTATGCAACTATTTCATAAACTACTATTATAACA
Organism: Alsophila aescularia; assembly: GCA_946251855.1. Taxonomy (NCBI): domain Eukaryota; kingdom Metazoa; phylum Arthropoda; class Insecta; order Lepidoptera; family Geometridae; genus Alsophila; species Alsophila aescularia. The sequence goes on along the minus strand of OX276374.1, from coordinate 75,494,332 downwards.
TTGTTTCGTTCAAAAAACAGTGTTATAATGTTTTATTAACCATTTTAGAGACATGCTGTGCATAAAGTATGTCTTTATACCACAATTTTTGAGTTATCCGGATATAATCCGGATTTTACGATGAGTGTACATAAAATCTATTATTAGGTATTAATATTTGCTGTTGTTTTTATTTATGTGCAATAATAGAAGAATGGGTATTCTTCCATTTATCATAATCACACAGTGAATCACAAGGTTTTAACAAAGTATCGACAGGCATTCTTTCGAGGTACTACTGAGCAAAGTGTAGATATCAACACAACACAATTCATGTTTACATACATGCCAAAAGGGTATCCCTTTGTTTCGCATAACTTTATTAACACTAACTTACTTTGGCATAATAAATTAGACATAACTTTTAATGATACTTATAAGTAATATTAGTTTACATATGCAGTATTTGGCATACTGTTAAGGTAGGCATAATGATAGTCGCATAAACTATAATCTAGATACTAAACTGTAACAGTAGGTTAAGGTGGTTAAGCCGCGAACATGTTTTTTTACAGAGGTAGGTACAAAAATAATTTAGTTCAAAGTTATTCCACTCACAGTGAATAATAAAAAAATTATGCTTCTAGATAATATGCTTGTTTATCGTTATGCTAACTTTAGATATGGTAAACACGATTATGCCTAAACATTTATGTGTAATTATTATTATGCTTGCACATTATTAGGATTAGTAAAATTATGCCACACTAAATTATGGCATTATATTTTATGTGTATTAATAGAGAACCTGCCAAAAGTGGTCTTAATCTGCAGCATAAAACTGATTAAATACACAAAAATCTTACCCTAGCGTGATTTCGCAATAAAAGCTGAACCGCAGGCACAAAGCAGTGAGCAATTTGCATAATTTTGCCATCGATTGGGCCTGCTGACTGCTGGCTTCTGCTGCTATTACTTAGCCTTTTGCGGCTTCGGCTTATCTGAGAGCGGACTGGGCAAGCATGTTGTCAGTGCTAGCACGCAGCTCCTCAATATGCATCATGACAGAGCGGCTCTCAAGTACAGCTAGACTTGCTGTCGGCAAAATAAAACCTGTAAGAAAAAGAAACAGCTGAATCACTTTTGCATTATTGACCGAGCGGGTGCGAAGCCTCTCCATTTCAGCTTGGGCCAAAATGCTTTCGTATGTCCGGCGGATGTCCGGATGTCCGAATGTGAAATGTCCGCCTGTCCGGCTGGTCTCCTCTACAGGTGGCATTTCTCATCTGATATAGACAAAACTTGGTATACAGGTTAAACGTTTTTTTTTAATTTTTCAGTCTTCAGGGATTTTTGATTGGGAGGGTACTTCCTCCAAAGAGGGGCAAAAAAGGGGCTACAGAATATCTCTGCCTGATTAGATCCGATTTTGATGGTTTTTTTTTTATTTGGAAGTTATTGGAGAAGATGAGGATCTTCGGCGTGATGAGCAGAATAGCTCCTCAAAATGCACTTAAGTGCTCACTTTTAGGTTTCTACTTCTACCAGTGGAATCAGCCCTTTACCTACTAGATAGGGCTTAATGTAGCACCTTGGTTATTAATGTTAGTTGTACGATAAGTTAACTAGATGGCGCTACTAGATGCACTGCTAGATTGTTTGCAAAAAAGTTTGTGCTCACGAGGTCTACAGCTCACAGTCACTAGTAAATATTATTAGTGAGAAATAAGGGAATATTGAGTGTCTCTCATATTATGTACTGAGTAGTTGTCTAAGGGCCGGTTCCTATATCTTAAAGCAAACCGTTTTCGCTTACTGTCCGTCAGCTTTTGACAAAAACACCATACAAAAAACGTCAAAAAGTAACGAGACGTTGGAAAAACGACTCTAATCATATTTATAGGAATGGGGGGTTAGTGAACTACACAACAATTATATTATTATGTACTAGTGACTCGCCCTGGCTTCGCATGGGTAGTTTAGAGTTTCTCTTTATTTGTACACGATTCTACCCATGTTTTGATTGACTATTTTGAACAAAAGTCTGTTATTGTGACTTAATTATAACAGTTAGACATATAGCCTCGCGCACTTTTTTGTAGATATGGATGAGTACTATAAACATGTAGTATATTATTTTATGTCTCTAAATATTAAAAACCAATGCAAAAGTATAGCAGTATCACACCAGTAGGTAAGCGTAATTCAAAAGTATAGCAGTATCACACCAGTAGGTAAGCGTAATTCAAAAGTATAACAGTATCACACCAGTAGGTAAGCGTAATTCAAAAGTATAGCAGTATCACACCAGTAGGTAAGCGTAATTCAAAAGTATAGCAGTATCACACCAGTAGGTAAGCGTAATTCAAAAGTATTGCAGTATCACACCAGTAGGTAAGCGTAATTCAAAATTATAGCAGTATCACACCAGTAGGTAAGCGTAATTCAAAATTATAGCAGTATCACACCAGTAGGTAAGCGTAATTCAAAATTATAGCAGTATCACACCAGCAGGTAAGCGTAATTCAAAAGCTTTGACAGCATTGCTCGTGGTGCTTTTTGACAGACTTGTTGCTATTTTGTTTCCATGGCAACATGTCATTCTGTTCCCTACTTTCTGTACTTGTTTGCTGTTGTTTAGCTTTTTTTGTGTTGTCGGCAACTCCACTTTAAAACGTAAAAGTCTGAGGAGAAAATACATGTGCAATTTAAAGAAAAAAGAGATGTAAAAAGACGACATTTCAACACATCCGGACTTGCCCCTGATGACTTATCTTGTAATCAACATTTTTGAGACTGCATTTTTTTTTAAATAAAATATTTGTTACTCGCGGATAATGTATCGTTCCAAAGTGAAAGAATTTTTTTAAATTGGTTTAGCTTTTTTGTGTTTTTCCATTACAAACAAACACTTCTTTTTGTGTTTTTCCGTTACAAATAAACAAACACATACATACAAACAAACAAACATACAACAAATCAAATCTTTCCAAACCTCTATACAATATTAGTGTAGATTTATATTTTGTAACTTACTTTGTGCTTGTGTAAGAGCCCTGTCAGTCAATTGGAGAGGCCTCTGCTGCGGTCGCTGCCACCGGCGACGCGGCGCGGACGACTGTGATGGGCGGCCGGGGCAGCTGTGATGATGACAGGGGTGACGGCGATGACGGCTGAGGTGTTTCTGATGGTCGAGGCAGATTATACATCTGCTGATCATAAATTTTAGTTGATCTGAAACATTTATAATATGTACTAACAAAATTAAATATAGCACTTTCGGAAAAGATAAATTAAGGAAAGAAAATCTCCTCGGAAAACTCAAGCAACAGTTACAGCTGTCGTACAGTTGATATACGGCGGTCGGCGCCTTCCGTCCATAGCATCTACATGTATACAAATCATAGCACATAAGGTATTTTGGGGTAACATTGGATTGGGGAAAGACCGTTGCTTCAAAAATTACAGCATAACTAGACAATATTTCCTGACACTGGCAAAACAGTTGGCAACACCACTTTAAAACGTACCACCGTTGAGTGCACTGTGTAAGTCTGAGGAAAAAATACATGTACAATATTAAAAAAAAAAAATGTAAAAAGACAACATTTCAACACATCCGGACTTTCCCCTGATGACTTATCTCAATATAGAAGTAGTATTTTTCACTTTAAAAAGTTTTTTTAGGTCACTGCTCTTATGACAATTGTTTTTTATAGGCTAGGTTTATGAATTGCGAGCTATTAGATTAGCCTAGAATTTTTTATCCAATCTTTACTATACTGAGAGAAAAGAAATCTGATTAGACAGGGAACTGATTCTTAGAGAAATTTGATTATATATAGGTAAGATTTAAGACACTTTGAAACATATCTCTTTCAAACCTACAAAAGCGTTGACGGAACTTTCGTCATGTTTTATCTCGGTTAACACCGGATGATTCTATTGTTCTATGAACCTTAAGCATACAATTATAAAAAAGGTCTTTTAGTGTACTTCGATCTTCCCCCTGCATAGTCCGATTTTTCCCTGGCAACAATATGAAACAAGTTCTACTTTGAACTTCATTTTGATCAATAACTTAGATGAAATGGAGTTAAAGTAATCGTGAACTTAAAATATAGGTAATTTTTCTTAATTTGTATTGAATTATTCACATGCCAGTAAACAACAACAAAATCGAAATATTTCAAAATTTTAAGTCCTTCCACAACAGCATAAAAAACAAGTTTAGTGTTAAAGTTTTCGTGAACCTGATACATAATTTAAAATATCACTACCGGCTATAACTCACGTGTATATAGTCGAAAATATCGACTTAGGTTTCGAGCGTATCCGACGCTCTTCTTCAGGAGTTCACGCCGTGAAATCCCGACGAGCACTGCGGGCTGCGGCCCGCTGCGAGCGGCGCGTGAGATGCGGCGGCGACTGGGACTAGCTGCATTATTCAACTTTGTTTATAATAGATGCAAAAAAATAATTAATTGGTTTAATTCGACTTCTTCAATATATTTTCCAAATTGATACAAACTTTTTACTCGTGGTCTGTACCTAACCAATTTAATGTGTTATGTATTTTTGTTGATCAAAAGTTTTATCCTGATTAAAAATGACAGCAGTGTTAGTGAGGAGATTTTGACTTCACCTGACATCACGGAAACAGCAACGAACATGACGAACGAGCTTTTACCAGAAAAAAACAAGAAAACATTAACGACATATTTTTTTCATTAAATCTAAGTTGCGTGATATACTATTACTCACTATCGTGTTTTAATAACCCTCGTTATGCAACTATTTCATAAACTACTATTATAACATTGTTTCGTTCAAAAAACAGTGTTATAATGTTTTATTAACCATTTTAGAGACATGCTGTGCATAAAGTATGTCTTTATACCACAATTTTTGAGTTATCCGGATATAATCCGGATTTTACGATGAGTGTACATAAAATCTATTATTAGGTATTAATATTTGCTGTTGTTTTTATTTATGTGCAATAATAGAAGAATGGGTATTCTTCCATTTATCATAATCACACAGTGAATCACAAGGTTTTAACAAAGTATCGACAGGCATTCTTTCGAGGTACTACTGAGCAAAGTGTAGATATCAACACAACACAATTCATGTTTACATACATGCCAAAAGGGTATCCCTTTGTTTCGCATAACTTTATTAACACTAACTTACTTTGGCATAATAAATTAGACATAACTTTTAATGATACTTATAAGTAATATTAGTTTACATATGCAGTATTTGGCATACTGTTAAGGTAGGCATAATGATAGTCGCATAAACTATAATCTAGATACTAAACTGTAACAGTAGGTTAAGGTGGTTAAGCCGCGAACATGTTTTTTTACAGAGGTAGGTACAAAAATAATTTAGTTCAAAGTTATTCCACTCACAGTGAATAATAAAAAAATTATGCTTCTAGATAATATGCTTGTTTATCGTTATGCTAACTTTAGATATGGTAAACACGATTATGCCTAAACATTTATGTGTAATTATTATTATGCTTGCACATTATTAGGTTTAGTAAAATTATGCCACACTAAATTATGGCATTATATTTTATGTGTATTAATAGAGAACCTGCCAAAAGTGGTCTTAATCTGCAGCATAAAACTGATTAAATACACAAAAATCTTACCCTAGCGTGATTTCGCAATAAAAGCTGAACCGCAGGCACAAAGCAGTGAGCAATTTGCATAATTTTGCCATCGATTGGGCCTGCTGACTGCTGGCTTCTGCTGCTATTACTTAGCCTTTTGCGGCTTCGGCTTATCTGAGAGCGGACTGGGCAAGCATGTTGTCAGTGCTAGCACGCAGCTCCTCAATATGCATCATGACAGAGCGGCTCTCAAGTACAGCTAGACTTGCTGTCGGCAAAATAAAACCTGTAAGAAAAAGAAACAGCTGAATCACTTTTGCATTATTGACCGAGCGGGTGCGAAGCCTCTCCATCTCAGCTTGGGCCAAAATGCTTTCGTATGTCCGGCGGATGTCCGGATGTCCGAATGTGAAATGTCCGCCTGTCCGGCTGGTCTCCTCTACAGGTGGCATTTCTCATCTGATATAGACAAAACTTGGTATACAGGTTAAACGTTTTTTTTTAATTTTTCAGTCTTCAGGGATTTTTGATTGGGAGGGTACTTCCTCCAAAGAGGGGCAAAAAAGGGGCTACAGAATATCTCTGCCTGATTAGATCCGATTTTGATGGTTTTTTTTTTATTTGGAAGTTATTGGAGAAGATGAGGATCTTCGGCGTGATGAGCAGAATAGCTCCTCAAAATGCACTTAAGTGCTCACTTTTAGGTTTCTACTTCTACCAGTGGAATCAGCCCTTTACCTACTAGATAGGGCTTAATGTAGCACCTTGGTTATTAATGTTAGTTGTACGATAAGTTAACTAGATGGCGCTACTAGATGCACTGCTAGATTGTTTGCAAAAAAGTTTGTGCTCACGAGGTCTACAGCTCACAGTCACTAGTAAATATTATTAGTGAGAAATAAGGGAATATTGAGTGTCTCTCATATTATGTACTGAGTAGTTGTCTAAGGGCCGGTTCCTATATCTTAAAGCAAACCGTTTTCGCTTACTGTCCGTCAGCTTTTGACAAAAACACCATACAAAAAACGTCAAAAAGTAACGAGACGTTGGAAAAACGACTCTAATCATATTTATAGGAATGGGGGGTTAGTGAACTACACAACAATTATATTATTATGTACTAGTGACTCGCCCTGGCTTCGCATGGGTAGTTTAGAGTTTCTCTTTATTTGTACACGATTCTACCCATGTTTTGATTGACTATTTTGAACAAAAGTCTGTTATTGTGACTTAATTATAACAGTTAGACATATAGCCTCGCGCACTTTTTTGTAGATATGGATGAGTACTATAAACATGTAGTATATTATTTTATGTCTCTAAATATTAAAAACCAATGCAAAAGTATAGCAGTATCACACCAGTAGGTAAGCGTAATTCAAAAGTATAGCAGTATCACACCAGTAGGTAAGCGTAATTCAAAAGTATAACAGTATCACACCAGTAGGTAAGCGTAATTCAAAAGTATAGCAGTATCACACCAGTAGGTAAGCGTAATTCAAAAGTATAGCAGTATCACACCAGTAGGTAAGCGTAATTCAAAAGTATTGCAGTATCACACCAGTAGGTAAGCGTAATTCAAAATTATAGCAGTATCACACCAGTAGGTAAGCGTAATTCAAAATTATAGCAGTATCACACCAGTAGGTAAGCGTAATTCAAAATTATAGCAGTATCACACCAGCAGGTAAGCGTAATTCAAAAGCTTTGACAGCATTGCTCGTGGTGCTTTTTGACAGACTTGTTGCTATTTTGTTTCCATGGCAACATGTCATTCTGTTCCCTACTTTCTGTACTTGTTTGCTGTTGTTTAGCTTTTTTGTGTTGTCGGCAACTCCACTTTAAAACGTAAAAGTCTGAGGAGAAAATACATGTGCAATTTAAAGAAAAAAGAGATGTAAAAAGACGACATTTCAACACATCCGGACTTGCCCCTGATGACTTATCTTGTAATCAACATTTTTGAGACTGCATTTTTTTTTAAATAAAATATTTGTTACTCGCGGATAATGTATCGTTCCAAAGTGAAAGAATTTTTTTAAATTGGTTTAGCTTTTTTGTGTTTTTCCATTACAAACAAACACTTCTTTTTGTGTTTTTCCGTTACAAATAAACAAACACATACATACAAACAAACAAACATACAACAAATCAAATCTTTCCAAACCTCTATACAATATTAGTGTAGATTTATATTTTGTAACTTACTTTGTGCTTGTGTAAGAGCCCTGTCAGTCAATTGGAGAGGCCTCTGCTGCGGTCGCTGCCACCGGCGACGCGGCGCGGACGACTGTGATGGGCGGCCGGGGCAGCTGTGATGATGACAGGGGTGACGGCGATGACGGCTGAGGTGTTTCTGATGGTCGAGGCAGATTATACATCTGCTGATCATAAATTTTAGTTGATCTGAAACATTTATAATATGTACTAACAAAATTAAATATAGCACTTTCGGAAAAGATAAATTAAGGAAAGAAAATCTCCTCGGAAAACTCAAGCAACAGTTACAGCTGTCGTACAGTTGATATACGGCGGTCGGCGCCTTCCGTCCATAGCATCTACATGTATACAAATCATAGCACATAAGGTATTTTGGGGTAACATTGGATTGGGGAAAGACCGTTGCTTCAAAAATTACAGCATAACTAGACAATATTTCCTGACACTGGCAAAACAGTTGGCAACACCACTTTAAAACGTACCACCGTTGAGTGCACTGTGTAAGTCTGAGGAAAAAATACATGTGCAATATTAAAAAAAAAAATATGTAAAAAGACAACATTTCAACACATCCGGACTTTCCCCTGATGACTTATCTCAATATAGAAGTAGTATTTTTCACTTTAAAAAGTTTTTTTAGGTCACTGCTCTTATGACAATTGTTTTTTATAGGCTAGGTTTATGAATTGCGAGCAATTAGATTAGCCTAGAAATTTTTATCCAATCTTTACTATACTGAGAGAAAAGAAATCTGATTAGACAGGGAACTGATTCTTAGAGAAATTTGATTATATATGGGTAAGATTTAAGACACTTTGAAACATATCTCTTTCAAACCTACAAAAGCGTTGACGGATCTTTCGTCATGTTTTATCTCGGTTAACACCGGATGATTCTATTGTTCTATGAACCTTAAGCATACAATTATAAAAAAGGTCTTTTAGTGTACTTCGATCTTCCCCCTGCATAGTCCGATTTTTCCCTGGCAACAATATGAAACAAGTTCTACTTTGAACTTCATTTTGATCAATAACTTAGATGAAATGGATTTTTTCTTAATTTGTATTGAATTATTCACATGCCAGTAAACAACAACAAAATCGAAATATTTCAAAATTTTAAGTCCTTCCACAACAGCATAAAAAACAAGTTTAGTGTTAAAGTTCTCGTGAACCTGATACATAATTTAAAATATCACTACCGGCTACAACTCACGTGTATATAGTCGAAAATACCGACTTAGGTTTCGAGCGTATCCGACGCTCTTCTTCAGGAGTTCACGCCGTGAGATCCCGACGAGCACTGCGGGCTGCGGCCCGCTGCGAGCGGCGCGTGAGATGCGGCGGCGACTGGGACTAGCTGCATTATTCAACTTTGTTTATAATAGATGCAAAAAAAATAACTTAACTAATTGGTTTAATTCGACTTCTTCAATATATTTTCCAAATTGATACAAACTTCCAGAATCTAGATTATCACGGTGGAACTGCGATATAAGTTACAAAAAAATAGAATATAAAATAAGAAATGACTTGAATAAACTATCTTTTGAAATGAACTGTGAATATATTATGTCAGCAGTTAAGTTAGGATTGTACACAACACAGATTAATCTGATACTTAATCTGTGAGATTGTTTAGAACAATTATCGTTGCTTTGTACATACAGACTACTCAGAGATACTATGTATCATACCAGCAGTGCGATTACGTAATGTTGATCACATCGGTTTCGAGCCGTCAAATTCATTATTGCCTTGCAATAGAGTCGATTTTGCTATGAAAAAAGTGACAAAACAACTTAGCTTCAATCGGATTGTCAGTCTCGATATCACTAATGCCTTGCGATAGAGTCGAAATTGCTATGAAAAAAGTGATAATTCGATTGTAACCAAGTTATGTAATCGGGCCGCAGATAAAGACCTTACTTCCACAGACTTATATATACTACGTATCACAGACTACTTAGAGATATTATGTCTACGTATCTTACTTCGATAATAGTAAATAAACTCCTGCTTATAGTCTGCAGTTTAACTTGGCCACAGACTAGGTAGAGATACTACGTATAACTTGGCTGTGTTCACTTACACGCTCGAATCATCCGTGAGATTATCGCTCGATCATCCGGAGATAGTGAACGACTTTGGACGTCCACATACAACTGACAACTGTCAAGTGTCAGTTTCATACTATTCCTCCCCTCCACTACTATTTTTCGGATGACCCAGGCGAACGCCCGGACGACGCCGTGAACGATTTCGAGTGTACGCGCGGGTGATCCGTGCGTCCTCGAACGTTTATGTGAACGGGCCCCTTGGCTTTGTTTTGTTTTTTATTAGAAATTTGAGGTTATTTATATGTCCTGCATTTGAGATGAAGCAGTGGCGTTTTGGGCTATTTTGATTGCCATTTTAGACATTAATGATCCTTTCCAAACCGAACGAAAAACGACGTAGAGCCAATCACAGACTACTCAGAGATACTACGAGCCAATATCTAAGTCTTGCTTCTTTTTTTAAGATGGCTTCTGCGGAGGCACTGGCCTACTAGCAATTTCACCAATGTCAAGTGTATCATATGCTGTGGTTTAAATTGCACCAATGTGCGCTATATGTACTAACAGCGCGCACAAAGTCGGATTAAAATGCGCATTTATTCTCCACGTCAGACACATGACGTCAGGGGTGACGTCATTTTGGTGTGCACACAACGCTCACAAAAAAGAGGTAGAGCAGGGGTGCGTTTAAGTCAATTATCCAGTATAAAATTTAAACTGACTAGACGTCAAACACCCCGTTCAAGCACACCGCGAGGCGAAAAATTAACCCGACTAAAATTTAATCTGCCCCGTTCACGGGCGCCCGCTGGTATAAGTTTTCGCCTGGTTAGGATAAATTTTAGCGAGCTTTTGAGGTCGCTAAATTTTAGTCTGCTGTCAGAATGACAGCTGTTTGTCATTTGATTCGTGGTTAGATTCAATTGGTTGATTGTTTTATTCGTAAATACTATATATATTTATAATAATGCAGTAACATAAATTCTGTGCAACGAATATGATATAAAAATGATATATGGGACATAAAATAGGCTACTGAACATAAATTTTACAAGTCGACAATTGAATTTGACAGATAAACCTATGACTCCGTTCAGCGAACCCTCGCTAGTTAATTTTTATCCGGTGAAAATTTCGCCGACTTATTTAAACGCACCCCAGCGTATGCGGTAACGTCAAATTCAATTGACATATGTCATTCTGTGTTGATATATTGTTGGAACTCCCGCCAGACTGCCAGTACATATAATAATGATTCTATTCTTTTAGCAGAAGCAAACGAATTAAACACAACTAAGAGAGAAATGAGAAAACTAAAAACAAAACAAAACAACAGTAGGTAGAACAGCTGACTCAAATGAAATAAGCATGCAATCGTCGGTTTAATTTGTTAGCGTGCATATGCTGACCAACAATATAAACTGATCGTTAGCAGTGTTTGCAGTCTCAGCACTGTGAGTGCAATTTAAACCACAATGATAGTATAAAGTAATGTCAGGTCACAGTCAATTAATTGTCAAAGTCACGACTCAGTAAAATGGTGGACATTTACGGAAACTTCCGAGGGAGATTTGGAAAAATCACTAAATGCTATTTATTTCTGCGTTTCATTATTTTGCCCGCAATCGTGCGCGTTAACGAACACAATACATAATGGTTAATATTCCACCAATATAACACATTAACACTCGAAGAAACACAAGATTGAGAATAAAATCAAAGTCTTCATCACAACATTTAGTTTTTCAAAAAACCCGTTAAGTAAGTAAAGTCACTGTTCCGATGTATAATTTAACTGTCATGTCCAAAGCGAACGCTGATCTAAACATATTGAGCGTTTCTAACTGATATTTTTGATCATTTTGCTTCAACACGAACGGCCCCAATATTGAAATACTTGACGATTGACATTGCTCATAATATTGTATTTTATTCAATGGTGAAGGAAATGTCTAATAGGCAGACTTGGCATGTCACAACGTCCATGATGCATGGCATTAAATTTAAAATTTCGGACCTCATAGTGATGTGACGTATAAACAACAATTGATCAGATCGAAAGATTTTATCTGTGTATCGATTTCATAATTATCACATTTGATGCTATTCTCGGGGTATGCCCCGTCCACCCACTGGCTTCACCTACTAGTGGGTGCATGGGTAATTCGCATTCACCCCTCCACCCACTTGCACTAGAGTTGGAAACTAATGAAGAAATAATCGACATTCATGAAGAAAAAACAACGTATTATAACTAGGTAGTAAGATATTTTAAAGTGACAGATGTCAAAGTGACAGGTGTCAAAGTGACAGGTGTCAAAGTGACAGGTGTCAAAGTGGCAGGTGACATATGTCAAAGTGACATGTCCAACTTCAAAGTCATACGTAAACACCTGACAAGATTTAATCGATATCTCGGTTTTGGATGACAGCTGTCAAATTTAAAAGGGCTATAACTCTGAAACTAGTGATCCTAGACTAGCTGTCAGCTGGATAATAGTAAATAAACTCCTGCTTATAGTCTGCAGTTTAACTTGGCCACAGACTAGGTAGAGATACTACGTATAACTTGGCTGTGTTCACTTACACGCTCGAATCATCCGTGAGATTATCGCTCGATCATCCGGAGATAGTGAACGACTTTGGACGTCCACATACAACTGACAACTGTCAAGTGTCAGTTTCATACTATTCCTCCCCTCCACTACTATTTTTCGGATGACCCAGGCGAACGCCCGGACGACGCCGTGAACGATTTCGAGTGTACGCGCGGGTGATCCGTGCGTCCTCGAACGTTTATGTGAACGGGCCCCTTGGCTTTGTTTTGTTTTTTATTAGAAATTTGAGGTTATTTATATGTCCTGCATTTGAGATGAAGCAGTGGCGTTTTGGGCTATTTTGATTGCCATTTTTGACATTAATGATCCTTTCCAAACCGAACGAAAAACGACGTAGAGCCAATCACAGACTACTCAGAGATACTACGAGCCAATATCTAAGTCTTGCTTCTTTTTTTAAGATGGCTTCTGCGGAGGCACTGGCCTACTAGCAATTTCACCAATGTCAAGTGTATCATATGCTGTGGTTTAAATTCGTAATTCTGTGGTTTAAATTCGTTAGAATTCGTAATTTAATTAAGTACGAATTCTACGTGGCGCTGCTGGGGAGTATACTCCCCAGCAGCGCCACGTAGAATTCGTACTTCGCAATATTATTAGAAACTATTTAATAATGAAAACTAGTGTAAGTACTCTCCTTATAGTGTACGTGCTGAAAATATTATGATTTAGTAGTACTTAATGCATTTAATTACATTGTGAAAAATTCAGGTAAGCAAAATCTTTTCTGACAGAATTTGAGTAGCCATAGATTTGACGATCGGTTGGTCTCGTGGCTAGTGATCCTAGGTACGTAATCAAACGGTCGCGGGTTCGAATCCTGCAAGATGCAATCATTTGATGAGCAGAAATGTTTGTTTCCGAGTCATGGATGTTATAATATTCGTATATATGTTTGTTTAGGACCCATAGTACAGGGTATCCTAGTTTGGGGCTAGGTAATTGGTGTGGAATTGTCCCGAATATATTTATTTATTTATATAGATCAAACTAGATACCTAATAGGTGCACTTTGAATTGCTTCTGAACAAAAGTGGTAAATATTGTCGACTCCGTTCAGTCGCTACACGTCTTCATGAATGTCGATTATTTCTTCATTAGTTTCCAACTCTAGTGCAAGCGTGTGGAGGTATGAATGCAAACAGAGCGCCTCTGTCTGTGACTCTTGTTCAACTCGGAGACATGATAACTGAGCGCGTCTGTCTGTGACTTTTGTTCGACTCTGAGACATGCTAACTGAGCGCTTCTGTCTGTGACGTAAAAGTATCGTGCTGAGCTCTGCTTTGACATGCTAACTTGTTTACTGTCTGTGACGTTATGGCATTGAGCCGAGCTCTGCTTTGACATACTAACTTGGTGACTGTCTGTAACATGTAAGAATCGAGCGTTACTCTGCTTCGACACGCTCAGTTGATGCGTCTATTTGTAACATGAAAGCATCGAATGTAGCTCTGTTGAGACATTATTATTTGGAGCCTATGGTATGACGACTGCATTGAAATAAAAAATGATTTCGTTTTTCGCGACACGAATAACGGAGATTTGGAGCTCTGTCATTTGTGGTTATTAGTTTCTCATCTCATCTCATGAGCTATTTCGATTTGCAAGAATGTTATTTTTGTCGTCTAATTTTGAACGTTTTATAACAATTTCAAAGTGACATTCACAACTGTTTCAGATTGCATAGATCCCGAGGATCTGAGGTGCTGCCTATCCAAGAAAAATCAGGCGCCGGTCAGGAGAGAACGTCCACGGAGAAATCACGCCAGAAGGCGGATCCTAGCAGTTTTTTTTACTTTGTATGACGAGACGGGTAGGTCGCTCGCCTGATGGTAAGCGTCACGCCTGTCCATAACAGATACAGTGCCACCCAGAACTTTGGTTGCGTCTTGCGGGCTCTTGCGTAAGAGGCCTACCACTACTAAAAAGCTGATAGCTGGTGCTGACTTAATGTTTACTCAAGACCTGTTGATACAAGTTCCAGACGGGCAGACCATACGTGGGCGAGGCAGCGAGAGCGGCAAGGCAGGTGATCGTGTATATTTTTTAATAAGCCCTCTTTTGGTTGCTAATAATACAGATTTTGTATTTGATGGATAATTGATTAAAGGATATTATTGTGATATTATTATATATATATATATATTGATGTTGATTATCTGGAATTTGTGTTTGGTCAGTGTAAGTAATTATTTATGTAGCAATTTTGCTCCAAACTCCTGCAGAACACAAAGAGCGGTATCCAGAAGTATGTAAATAGCTGTTTGTGTTATATTTATCGTATATTTATGTGATCTTTGAGGCACATTTTTATCTCCATAAGAATATTAAGCTGTCCCAGTTCTCTTGTTGTAATTGTTTTTCACTTGATTGTATTTTTTTTATATCCAGCCACCAAAACTATCCGGCTGCTGACGGCAGACAGAGACTCATAAGAGTTTAGTATCCTCTCGATGTTCTTTAATTTATTCTTCAGCACTTACCATCAGGCGAACGACCTGCTCGTCTCGTCAATCAGTTCTAAGTATACAAAATTGTGGTTGACAGGCATTTCTTCTACTTCCTTTCAATGAAACGCTACTTCAAAGTGCCCATTTTACAGTCTGCGATTGGTGTTTTCCAGGGTTTTTATTCGTCTTCCCTCCATGGTAGAAGTCCTTGGTAACGGTCTTATTTTGGGAGTGTAATAGAGAGTAAAAACACAACACAGTTACATTTGTTGATATATTCAGCCTAATAAAGGCGTAATATTATATAACAGGTAATATTCTGTTAGCTTATAAATATAAACTATACCAACCGAAATAAAATTTCAGTTGAATAAACACGTGTGTTATTATAACTAAGCAAAAAAACAAAAAAGGTGTCAAGGTGCATAAAATCCAAATATTCAATAAAAACTTTTTGACGTAACATGATAGTAATGCTTTCTTTGCTTGGGCCGTCGATATGTCAATTGAATTTGACGTTACCGCATACGCCCTGCATTGCATTGCACATCAAAATGTCGGTATGTGTCCGATATGGAGAATAAATGCACATATTAATCCGAGTTTGTGCACGCTAACAGTACACATAGCGTATATTTGTGCGATTTAAGACCAGGGGGCCTATTACGATGGCTTGCGAGCAGCGCTGCTGCCACTTAACTCGTGTCAAAGTCATAATTTCGTAATGCAAAATGACGAGTTTGACAGGAGTTCAGCGGCAGCAGCACTGCTCGGAAACCATCGCAATAGGCCAGTGGGCTCTGCTTTTTAAGAGTTTTTTCCATAAATATGCTGGGTCAACCACAAACCTGATAAATTTTAGCCAAAAACATGACTACCAGAATTTCATTCGATACATTTTCTTATCAAAAATTACGTTATTTTCGGTAATATTTACATTTTTCTACTCAACTGCTTAAGTTTTATCTCAAAAATAAATCACACAGCAAGAAAATACAGTTTAATATCTAATCTTAGACAATACCTAACAACATTATTAGGCTGCCAATAAAATAAATAACTTTTGAGACATACATCATTTAGTTCCGAGCTAACTTGTGTGTTCAAACAGCGCTCGCGATATTCAACCTTATTACGCAGGCACTTCAGTGCTTATTGCGGGTTGCAGGACGTGGCAGACTGTAGGGTAGGTGGCAGGGGAGCGGGGAGTGTGAAAATGTAACCTTGGAGCCTGGCCTTAAACCACATTGTTAGTCTCAGTAAAAAAAAACACTGTAGGTATAGAATATATATCATACTTATTGCTTTAATATATGTACACAGGTATAAATAGATTATTTTACAAGTAAAATTTTGAAATTTTGATGCATTCATTTAATTTTGATTAATGGTAAAAACAAAACGTTTTGAGTTTCAAATCACGCAGAATGAGAGACTGTCCTCCCAAGACCGTCACCCTTGTTACACGCATAGTAAAGTACAATTCATCTCTCACTTTTATGCTTTTAATGTTCCGGTCATGTGGGTGGAGTCAGTTTGACATCTGTCATCTTTCTTTCCATCCCAGCCCAACCGAACCGAGCCAAGTAGATTTTTGCGAAAGGAAGGCGATCGTACCGATAAATGAAGGTCTTTGGGCCACACCATCTGAGTTTTTAATCAAAGCAGCGTCAGAATCAAAGTGAAGTAATAATCTGTTCTTAGTAGACACGACATACAAGAGCTATGCATTGAATAACGCTAACAAAGTCACTTGTGTTAATAACAAATTAATGTTTCATCGGATCTGTCATGAGATCCTAGGCTTATGTAATATTTTATGTTCGTGAATAACTAATCTTACGCTGATAGCAGTTGTTTACCTCCTCCAGAAGGTAAGGGGTGTGGTATTTATCAATATTTATGTCATTATCAACGAATCTTTAGAACAACTAACCTTGAAATCATATGCCTATTATTACTGCACCGGTCGATTTCGGATCATAACCCATTAGCCAATTAATTCTCAGCACTAATACTTGTGTTTTAACGCTTGTCTATTGATCTTATCTTGAAGTTGGTGTGTTTTCTTTCCATTTTACACAATTCCTCTCAATGTGACACTTCCATCAATCTGATAGAAATGTCACAGGAGCAGTGTTCCTTTTCCAAACATGTGTTTTTTAATAGCTATTCAAGAATGAAGAAAGAGATTTTAATATACCGAATGTGTCCATAAAGTATACCATGCATTTAATTTAGAAAGCCTTAATTTTGAATTTTACAAAAAATTGTTTTTGTTGGTTGGTTTGTGGTAAAATAATAATTTGATTATCAAGTTTGTACAACCAGATAGCATTAGAATTAGTAGTAGGATTTTTTAAATTTTGCTGTGTACATTTATGAATTGTTTACTCTTTTGATTTATCTTATCTGCTTGGTTAAAGGAATACTGATCCTATGAACTGTCATATTGCAGATAGATCTACTGATAATAATAATTACATATCTATTAAAAAATATTTATTATATTTTTAGATATAATATAATGTTCACTAAACACCTGATGATAGAGAAAGCTAAACACACTATACAGTTAAGATAGACAGACCGGCCGACGGTGTAGGCTTAGTGAAAAGGTTGCGTTTGGACCCTTTGCGTACGGAATCCCAAAAACTAACTGTCTAATAATCATCAGTATCAATTAACAGTGGATTAAGCACTAACCTCTATTAAATTCACACAAAAAATGAATGCTTTTCTTTTTATCTCTGTGCTGCAGAAACTATCTAGCTTTGTAACATTAAGTTGTTACAATTTTGTTAATCTGTCCAGTTAAACGAGTGACAATTGTTGTATAAATTAATTGCTTTTATATTGTTTTAACAATTAGTGGATTTTGAAGGGTTCATATTACTACATTCCAGATACTTAGAGGCCTTCTAATGTTAGTGGCATAAAACTTGCCATTAATTTTGATAAAAATGCTAAATCACAGCCACTGATCAAACCGTAATGAATTAATAGACTTCAATGCAAACAAAAAATGTTGTTAGAACATTAGTATCCTAAAGTATTGCATCTCTGAGATATTGGAGCATTAAAGCATTACAACCTCCATCATGTCATACTATTTAATACTTCAAAGATTTACAACTTTAAATAGATAGATAGATAGATAGATGAACCCTTTATTGAAACACCACAATACAGAAATATACAATTAATAAACTTAATCTAACAAAAAACATGTTACAATTGTTAAATCTACACTAGTAGTATCATGAAGTGCAAAGATTTAATTTTTTGTATGTGTGTATGACTGTACTTAACCCTTGACAGTATTTTATATAGGTTGAGTCAATAGATTAATGACAAGTAGTTTGGTTACGAGGAAACATTATTCCTCGTGGCCTAACTAGTTAGGCATCCTAGTTAGGCCACGAGGAAACATCCTGTTTAGGCATCCTAGTTAGGCCACGAGGAAACATCCTGTTTAGGCATCCTAGTTAGGCCACGAGGAAACATCCTGTTTGTTTGTAATGGATGAACACAAAAAACACTAAACTGATTTCAAAAATTCTTTCACCTATAGAAAGCTGCATTATCAGCGAGTAACATGGACAGTATTTTATTTTTCAAAAAATTAGATATCCCTGCCAAAATTGCAACAATGTAACTCAATGTACCAAAAATTATCAAGAATGTTGATTACTCACTGCAAGGAACAGGATGACATGTTGCTGTGGAATCGAAATAATAACAAGTCTGTTAAGTACTTGAGCAATAATGCAGTTGTCTATGATCAAAAAGCACCACGATAATTGCTGCCAAAGATTTTGGATTATGCTTACTGGTGTATTTTTTTTTAGAAGTTTTAGTTTATTACTGATTTATATTTACATTCAAAATTAAATTGATAATATCATTAAAATTATTATTATTAAATTGATTAAATCTAATTCCTTATTCAGACAGCAGCTTGTCTTTCGACATAGGCCTCCTCCAGAGACTTCCATGCCGCCCGGTCCTGTGCTAGTCGCCACCATGTTGGCCCCTCTATGTCATCTTCCTATCTCTTCTTTTGACGCCCTCCCATCCTTTTCCCATCTCTTGGGTACCATTCTGTCAGATCTTTGGTCCACTTTCCTTTTTCTCTCATTATGTGTCCAGTCCATTGCCATTTTGATCGTTTTATATAGTTGTTCACATCCTTCACTTTAGTTCTTTCTCTTATTGATTTTAGGCTATTTCTGTCTTTCCTTTTGATGTTGAGCATGCTCCTTTCCATACTATGTTGACATACCTTCAATTTCCCTATGTTGCTTTTCGTTAGTGACCAAGTTTGGCAACCATATGTCATGCATGGCAAGATACAGCTATCAAATACTTTATTTTTGCACCAGTTGGAAGCTCCTTATTTTTCATCACCTCTTTTAAAGACCAGTACCGTTTCCAAGAATTTGCGACTCTTTGATCCACTTCTTTAGGCATTTGGTTGTCGGGTTATATGACTTGCCCAAGATATGTATAATCTGTGACATATTCAATTCCTTTGCTGTATACTTTTACTACCATTTGTCATCAGTTTAGTTTTTTGAATATTCATACCTAAACCCACCTTTGCACTCTCTTCCGCTAGCTGTTGTAGCATTGCCTGGAGTGTATCAGGGTTATCCGTTAACAAGATGAGATCGTCAGCAAACCTTAGGTGATTAAGTTTAGCACCATTGATGTTCAAGCCATACCGGTCCCAGTCCAGACCTTGAAAGATCATGATCAAAATGGCAGAGAACAGTTTTGGTGATAAGGGATCACCCTGCTTCACTCCTCGCTTGATTAGGAACACCTTCTTTTTCTAGTCGTATTTTTGCTGTACTACCCAAGTATATTTGTTTTATTATTCTGATGTACTTGCTCTGCACTCCTTGTTGTATGAGTGCTTTCCACAGTTGTTTAATTGTGCCAAATGCTTTATTATAGTCGACAAATCCCAGATAGTATATTTTTCCATATTCATTTGATTTCTCAATGACTTGTTTTATAGTGTGTATGTGGTCCATCGTTGAAAAGTTACTTCTGTAGCCTGCCTGCTCCCTTGGTTGGCATTCGTCTAATGTTTTTGTTATTCTGCCGAGAAGTATTTTTGATAATATTTTGTAGATATTTAAACTTATGGGCCGATAATTCCCTATTTGGTTTTTATCTCCTTTTTTGTGTAGTAATGTAATAATTGACCTCATTCACTGTTTTGGTATGTATTCTGTTTCCAATATACTATTGAAAATGTTAGTTATTGGAACAAGTATAATACTTGTAATTTCTTTAAGTAGTTCATTGTAAATTTTTTTTTTTTTTTTTTAGATGTTTCTATGGGTATGAATATTCTAAAAGTAAGAAAAATAACGTGGTGTGAGCGCTACCCGTGGTGGGGTGAGTCAGTGGTGATTAATATAACAGTGTAATGGAATATAGTAGGTATATGTGCCTGTGGGCCAGCTTGATAACAAGTCCACTCCTACACATCCCGCAGGTGCTGTGAGATCCATCACAGGGAATTCAAGAAACGGGCGACAGCATTTACCCGCGTTAGTATCATAATAACTTCTGCCGAAATCATGACAATTATATATCCAGCAGTGGACGTTTATGAGATGATGATGATAATTCCACTGTTCTATCATATAACATTAATAACAACATTTACACTCATTAGGACTAGATCCCCTGTGTCATGGTTGGTATGCTCAATATCCAAGATCTGAGAACTAACATTTATGGTCATCGCACAAATGTTTACCCGGCCGGGATTTGAAACTGAGATACAAGCTTAGAAGGGCTTCGTACGCGTGGTCATTTCTCTAGGTTAAAAGTACTCTATGTACTATTCCAAGAACTAAAAGTACCAACATTTGATCAAAATTCCTTCAGCCGTCAAAAAGTTTTTATCTATTGCTCATCTTCTACTAACCGGATTGAGATACCCAGCACACCAGTTTTTAAGTCAAGCCCTAAGCTATCCAACAGTGAAAACCGCATCGCAATCGATGCAGTAGTTTTTACGTGATGCGTGAACAATACAACATACAGACAAATTTTAAAAATGTTATATTCTTGTTCAGTAGCTTATTTTAAGTAACCTAGACCATTTTTTAAGTAACCTAGACCATTTTTTAAGTAACCTAGACCATTTTTTAAGTAACCTAGACCATTTTTTAAGTAACCTTGACCATTTTTTAAGTAACCTAGACCATTTTTTGAAATTATCTTCTTTGTACAGAGTTTTTCGTACTTATAGCTTTATTATAAGTATAGATAGATATATAAATCAATTTAACGAAAAAAATACAAGTAGAACTGCATACAAAATTAAGATAAAAGATGTATATTAAATGTATAGTAAAACTTACAATCAATTCAGAAGTATCACTAAGCTTATAATGGCTTGTAATGTGACGTGTTCATTACAGTTCATTTCTAATTCTCATCAATATATATCTCACTAGCTTTCGCCCGCGACATCGTCCACGCGGACTACAGTTTATCGCAAAAAAAGCATCATATTATGTTCTTCTAGGATATTAAAAACCAATGCAAAAGTATAGCACCAACACTCTTGATGTATTTTGACAGACTTATTATTATTTCGTTTCCATGGCAACCGTTTCTTACAGCGAGTAATCAACATTTTCCAATTTTCCAGTGGAAACATAAAAAGTATCCTATGTTTTATTCCAGGGCTTTTGTTAGCTATCTCCATTCCAAATTTCATCAATCGCGATAAACAAACAGACAACATTTCACTTTTAGATATTGGTGTGGATGTTGTCATGCAATACATAATTTAGAGCAGCAAAATATTTGGTATTTGGAGTAGGTACCTACTTAATATTCTGACTTGAAAGACCTAGGTTGATGTAAGTCACATGCTATATTTGGTATTTGGAGTAGGTACCTACTTAATATTATGACTTGAAAGACCTAGGTTGATGTAGGTCACATGCTATATTTGGTATTTGGAGTTTGTAGCAGGTACCTACTTAATATTATGACTTGAAAGACCTAGGTTGATGTAGTTCACATGCTATATTTGGTATTTGGAGTTTGTAGCAGGTACCTACTTAATATTATGACATGAAAGACCTTGGTTGATGTAGTTCACATGCTATATTTGGTATTTGGAGTTTGTAGCAGGTACCTACTTAATATTATGACTTGAAAGACCTAGGTTGATGTAGGTCACATGCTATATTTGAGCTCCAATATTGTAGAAAGCGATACTTTATGATACTTATATTTTTAACCCCCAAATTAAAAAATAGATTGACGTTATAAGTTTAGGACGTGTCTATGTCTTTCTGTGGCATCATAGCTCCCAAACAGATGGATCTACTTTGATGCGGTTTTTCGTTTGAAAGCCGATATGATAGCTATAAAAGGGGAGGAGGGGGAGTGATAACATATATATTTTTTACTAGCTCTGCCCGCAGCTTTGCCCGCGTGGTCAAAATTCATGTTTTTTTTTGTGCGGAACCTACCCATCTTTACTGTTTATAACGTCAGCTAACTTCTATTGAAAGTCCCGTCAAAATCGGTCCAGCCGTTTCGGAGAGTAGCGAGTAGCGGGAACAAAAAGGCAGACATAAAAAACAAAAAAATGTGTTTTTGTTCATTCAAAAAATATCAAGAATGGTGCCTATATACTTTTGCATTGCTTTTTAATATTGTAGAGGAATATAGGATGCAATGAGAGCATTGCAACAGTGTGCTGTCGGGTATACCCCTCCTATTCCGCTGGTGCTGTGAGAAATCAGGGAATGGCAGCAGACTGCAATCACCAAGACGCTTGCAAAGTGTGGTGATTATGTCAAAACTTCCCCTTGCGATAGTAACAGTGAGCTACCACTTGTGAGGTACTAGTGATGTTCAACTTTACGTTAGATCTTTACGGCTGTTCATGATGATGATTGTAACTTTATGTAAATACTAGCTTTCATGCGCGCGAATTACAGTTTATCGCGAAAAAAGCATCATATTATGTTCTTCAACGATATTTATTTATTCATACAAAATCCACAGCCCTTAAAGCATGTAATACTTATAACTAAAATTAAAGCCAATGAAGGATTTACCTTTTACAAATACAACTTTGTACAAAAGTTAAAATGAAACGGTACCTCAAAGAAATTAATTTAAAAATATATGTAACAATATGTATAAAATTGCTTTTAGACCAATGCAAAGGTATAAGCACCAACGCTTTTGATAACTTTTCACAGACTTGTTATTATTTCGTTTCTACATCAACCATTCCTTACAGCGAGTCATCAACATTTTCCACTTTTTAGGTGACAATTTTAAATTTTCCGGGATAGAAAGTACCCTATGTTGGTCTCTATATTTTACAGTGTCTATTTATAAATTATCATCAAAATCCGTCCAGTTGTTATCGCGTTAAATCTCCCCAAACAAACAACGATTCACTTTAATATATTGGTGTGGATTGTTACTTATCCTCACGTTCATTCTCATTTCAGGTAATCATATCTCAAGTTAATACTCAAGATGTTGCGACGCTGCTCAAAGCATGTACAAACTTTGTACCGGAGGCAGGGCCAAAGCCTCCGGCTCAAGTCGACTGAGGTGCCCAAAGTCTTCGGAGCCCTACCCCAGGCAGCTGCGAGGCTCAACCAGACCAGGGTATTGGCTAACAGCCAGATCGCCTCCATCCACTTCTCCAACCCTCTTCAGGCAGTCCAAGATGTCACGACCCCAGCGTTTCCTGATTCCGTCTCAGAAGGAGACGTGAAACTCGACAAGAAAGTCGGGGACTCCGTGGCGGCAGATGAGATGGTGCTTGAGATAGAGACGGACAAGACTGCTATACCCGTCATGTCTCCAGGGCACGGAGTCATAAAAGAGATCTATGTTAAAGATGGGGAGACTGTGAAGGCCGGACAGAAGCTGTTTAAGATTGATATTACTGGGGAGGCGCCGAAGAGGGACGCTGCGCCCGCTGCGGAGGCGCCTCAAGTTGCCGCTGCCGCCCCTCCTCCCCCTCCCCCTGCCGCAGTGGCTCCTCCCCCTCCCCCTGCCGCAGCGGCTCCTCCACCGCCACCCCGCGCCGCCCCCCCAGCTGCAGCGCCGGTCTCGTCCATCCCAGTCGCAGCCATCCGCCACGCGCAAGCCATCGAGACGGCCACCGTCAAGGTCCCTCCCGCTGACTACTCCAAGGAGATCGCCGGCACCCGCACCGAGCAACGCGTCAAGATGAACCGAATGCGTCAGCGCATCGCCCAGCGTTTGAAAGAAGCTCAGAATACCAACGCCATGCTGACAACGTTCAACGAAATCGACATGTCGCACATCATGGCTTTCCGTAAGAAGTATTTGGACTCGTTCACTAAAAAGCATGCGGTGAAGCTCGGTCTGATGTCGCCGTTCGTGAAGGCTGCGGCCAACGCTTTGTTAGACCAGCCGGTGTGTAACGCAGTGATCGACGACAACGAGATCATATACCGCGACTACGTAGACATTTCGGTTGCCGTAGCCACTCCTAAAGGTTTGGTGGTACCGGTCATTAGGAATGTACAGAATATGACGTATGCTGATATTGAACTGACCGTCGCCGGGCTAGCAGAGAAGGCCAGGCACGGGAAACTGACGATTGAAGAAATGGATGGTGGCACCTTCACAATCAGCAACGGCGGAGTGTTTGGTTCCCTCATGGGGACACCGATCATCAACCCGCCCCAGTCCGCCATCTTGGGAATGCACGGTATCTTCGAGCGGCCTATCGCGTTGAACGGCCAGGTAGTGATCAGACCAATGATGTACATCGCTCTCACCTACGACCACAGGCTCATTGATGGCCGTGAAGCAGTCATGTTCCTGAGAAAGATTAAGGAAGGTGTAGAAGAACCGGCTTCAATCGTTGCCGGTTTGTAAATTAGATCCACTCGAATCCCTTTGTCGGCATTGTTCTAGTAATTAAACCTGACTATGGGATACAGGAAGATATCTTAATTATGTGGTCGCCATATTGTTTATTTGTTAAACAGTAAACCCGGGCCCACCCAGAGATTTTAAAAGAATTGAATGAAACCTCATTCGTTAGAATCCACTTATTGCTATCTATGGTGGAATATCAGTTTTCATTACGCTGACATAAAACATTTCATGGACAGCGAAAGTCTTCCTTTGTTTCATCATCTGTGGTCTCACTCAGTTACCGCTATTTTACAAGTCTGAACAAATTCCAATTTTAAAATCTGATGCCGACCAGAGGAGTAGATTAAAAAGAAATCATGTAATATATTCACGAATGACTTTATAGAGCACTAAACACTGCTGGAGGTGCACGTCTTGTGTCTGCTCGTTTTAATTTGTATTTATTGAATATGTATCTCGCGTATTGTGTATTTGTATTATTTATTGTGTTAAGTAATAATAATGTCAAGAAGTACATTTCCTCCGTGTGACGACCTCAATTTGTTGTTTTATTTTGTTCTGTTTAAAATCTAGATACATAAACGTATAAAATTTCTATTCAATACATTCATGTTATTTTAAAATGCAGCTGCACTTTGATGTTATCGAAGTTAATTAAAGCTTAATAGTATTACATTGCGGTATTTTTACTTGATCTGTATTTAGTTTGACCCTTTTCACTGTTCCGATAGGTAGGTACTTATTAAAAATGCCGACACAAAACTCGACATTCAATCATTGTTGGTTATGCCAACGCCATCTAGCGCGAAATGCTCGTACTATTACAGATATCGACATTCAATGATTGTTGTTTATGCCAACGCTATCTAGGGCGAAATCGTATTCTTACTGATATCGACATTCGACAAAGCAATATCATTAAAATATTAAGGGTCACTATTATATTTTTCATAAAATTCTTATCTTGTTTTCTTTTTCGGTTCATCATCCATCCATAGCTACTAATATGATACAAGTTCTGTACGAAATAACATGGTACAAAAAAACTAATATGATACAAGTTCTGTACAAACTAACATGGTACAAAAATCCACTTCAAATTAATTAAAAAGCTAACATAACTAAAAAAAAAAACAATTGATCCAATTTTGATGAAATTTACATGGGACTACACTGAAAATCTACCCTTTTGAGACAACAACCATCAAATCGGTTTAAAAATCTTAAAGGTTTGAGGCAATATAAACATTAAATCACTTGGATTTACCAAAAAACTATTTATCCTCGAAGAATTACTGAACCAGTTTTGATACAATTTATATGCGACCACCAGGACATTTTCAAACAAAAAAATAATTTTCAAAATCGGTCCGCTTTTGACGGAGAGATTTGAATAACATGGTAAATCTCCCAATATTGTACGTACAAATTGACAAACACGGTAGATAACCTAATTATTCATCATAAGGAAACCTCTACGAGATTTCAACTCGCATTTGTCAGGTTTTGTTTCGTCGCCACTGGATTGGTATGTATGTCTTCCGGTATAATTACCTATATAAATTACCTTATTATTTACCTTCGAATAAATATTAATTGGTTATCCACACTAATCCACAGCAATATATATAAAAGTGAAAAGTTGTCTGTATGTTTGTTCGTTTCGGGAGTTTTAACGCGATAAATTCTGAATGGAGATAGTTCATACATTTGGAATACTTTTTATCCTGGAAAATGGCTAGTTTCCATGGGAAATATCGATAACTCGCTATAGGAACGGTTGCCATGGAAACGAAATAATAACAAGTCTGTCAAAAAGCATCAAGAGCGTTGGTACTATACTTTTGCATTGGTTTGTAATATCCTAGAAGAATATAGGATGTTTTTTTTCGCGATCAACTGTATTCCGCGGGCGAAGTCGCGGGCGGGAAAGCTAGTATCATGATAAAATCAAACATAATAAAGTCTTATATTTCTCAATGGAAAAAGTAAATATGATAAGGTCAAAATTATTATATATTAAGTACTAGCTGATGCCCGCGCACGCACGCATGGTCATTTCTGTAGGTTAAAAGTACTCTTTGTGCTATTCCAGGACCTAAAATACCAATATACCAACATTTGATCAAAATTCCTTCACCGTCAATAATATTTTTATCGATTGCTCGGCTTCTACTCATCGGATTGAGATACCAAGTACCCCAGTTTTTAAGTCAAACACTAAGCTATCCAATAGTGAAATCTTGTTCAGTAGCATATTTTAAGTACCATAGACCATTTCTTTGTAATTATTGTCTTTGTACAGACTTTTTCGTTCCTATTGCTTTATTATAAGTATAGATAGATAGATAGTAGTTTTTTATTAAAAAACATTAAGTTTTTTTGTAAATCTGATATTTTATAGATAGGACCAATAGCCAGTTAACAGACGATGTACCAGATGTTGTTGACCCGTCAAATAGATTTTTATCGATTATTCGGCTCATCGGATTGAGATACCAATTACACCACTTTTTAAGTCAAACCCTAAGAAATCCAACAGTGAAAACCAAATCGCTTCGGCCCCGTTATTTTTACGTGATGTACGAACAGACAGACAAAGAGTTAAAAAAAAAAACTTGGTTCACAAAACTGGTTATTACACAATTCACCATTTGAAGTAAGTAGGTACTATTTTCTAGCTTAGTGTATAACCTATTGGAAGTGAACACAACATGCACAGAATAAAAACACTCAAAACGACATTTTTAATGCGTCTATTAGTGTTTTCAAGAAGTCTAACAAGACTTCAATTTTTCATAATATTAATATCAGTGTTTTCAAGAAGTCTAACAAGAGTTCAATTTAAAATTGAAGTCTTGTTAGACTTCTGATTTCTTGAAAACAGTGATATTAGTGATATTAATATTATGAAAAAGTGAAGTCTTGTTAGACTTCTTGAAAACACTAATAATTATAGACGCATTAAAAATGTCGATTTGCTTGTCTATACTATTTTAATATATAATTATCTATATAAATTAAGTGGTGCACGTGCGAAAAGTAGGATAACTAATTTAAAAAAAAAAAAAATGTTCTTGTTCGGTTATTTTAAGTACGTGCCTTTTTTTGACCAAGACCAAGACCAAGTTAAGACCAAGTTTTTTGTACTCAATTATCCTCATTGTACCTACAGACTTTTTCTCACTTATTGCTTTATTATAAGTATAGAATGCATTTACAAGCTGCGGCCTGCGGTTTTACCGGTATGATGGTGATGATGCCATGTCACTATCCGGTCCTTGTAAAAAAACACCTCAATCCGTCGCTTAGTTTTGCTTAGAAGTATTAGTGTAAAATGTGATTAAATGCATGTGAGTACTAGCACATTTGTACTGAACGTGATATTTTTAGACAACATGAGGAAAACATGCACGTAATAGGGTAACCGATATTTTTGTACTAAGTTTAAGCCGAAACACTATATAATAAGTCGGCGCTACACATAGCAAGCCAGCGTGCGAGTTGGCAGTGCAAATTACTGCAATGCAGAAACGCCAAGGAGGTTGAATCCATACCAATATATAAAAGTGAAACGTTGTCTGTTTGTCTGTTTGTTTGTTTATTTGTTTATTTGTTTGTTTGATTGTTTGGGGAGCTATCACGCGATAACGGCTGGACGGATTTTGTTCAAACTTGGAATGGAGATAGCTTACCCTGGAATAAAATATAGATTACTTCTTATCCCGAAAAATTGTAAGTTTCCACGGGAAAACTGGAAAATCTGGAAAAATGTTGATTACTCGCTGTAAAAAAGGGTTGCCATGAAAACGAAATAACAAGTATGTCAAAAAACATCAAGAGTGATGCTATGCGTAAGTACCTACTTTTGCATTAATTTTTAATATTCTAGAAGAACATAGGATGTTTTTTTTTGCGATAAGCAGTTGTCCGCGTGGACGAAGTCGCGGGAGTGAAAGCTAGTTAAAATATAAACGCTAACTGGCGTATGTTTTATCTATGAGAAACTCGCACCGTGTGACCACATAATAAAAGAGTACTTACTCAACTTTCATGATAGCATCCGAGCTACTTCAACATTTTTTGTCAACGGTCGCAGGTTCGAATCCCGCTAGGTGCAATCATTTGTGTGATGAGCAGAAATGATTGTTTACGAGTCATGGATGTAATATTTGTGTCTATGTATGTTTATCCGTTGTCTAGTGCCCATAGTACAGGGTAACTTAGTTTGGGGGTAGGTAATAGAAGTGAAAAATAAAAAAAAACCCACCATTTTCCGTCCCCCACACTACGCCACAAAGCAGTGCCACTACTGGGCCATAGGCTAATAGGTTCAATTATTAATCGAGGCGACTGGGGTATTGCGGGTCAATCATCACCTTAAATGAGAAACAATAAAATAATTATTATTTTAACAGGGAACCCTGCTTAAAATAGAAAAATAAAAAGAAGAACTGAAACTGAAGGAAGAATTGGAGCTCCGATGTAATGGTGGCTACTAATACGGTGGCTTAAATTAGTTGACGTAGAGGCACAGATGGTTCGAGTCCTTTAGAAATAAATAATAGTTTAAAAAAACTAAAAACACGCTTTATATAGAAAACCAAACTAAAAAATAAATTTTAATAGTGTAAATAAGAAAAAAAAAAGTATTATTTCAAAAAAATCGTGGGGTGCATGGGTCAATAGTTATAAATATTTCATTGACAGATATGAGAAGAAGGATTATCCTATCGATAATATCTTAAAAAGCTCCCCACGCTTTTTTTAAAATTCAAACACTATTCTTAATTCAAAATTATTAAAATTTATTTTCTATTTTTTTAGTTTGGTTTTCTATATAAAGCGTGTTTTTTTTTAAACTATTATTTATTTACTACTTTTAGTTTGGTTTATTTATAAGAGCGTTTTTTTTTTCGAATTATTTCATTGTCATCGGCCTTTGACAGGTGTGCAAAATTTGAATGAAATCTGACCGTTTAAAGTGGGTCAAAATAGCGTCCAAAGGAGTCGGTTACA
Organism: Alsophila aescularia; assembly: GCA_946251855.1. Lineage (NCBI taxonomy): Eukaryota > Metazoa > Arthropoda > Insecta > Lepidoptera > Geometridae > Alsophila > Alsophila aescularia. The sequence goes on along the minus strand of OX276374.1, from coordinate 75,464,431 downwards.
AACATACAAACATACAAGTGAAGCTAATATAAAGCGTATAAAAACAAACTGCGTCCTGCCGTTTCACCCGCGTGAATTGCAGATGATGATGACAAAAAGGCTGAATCATACTGACATACACAAACTTTCTCATTTATACTTTATATGCCACTTCCCATTTCCCATAGGAAATATATTTCAAAAAACCTTTGTCATTTTTGGTATAATTTTATTTAATCTTCAAAAACTCAAAAACCTTAGGATATGTGGTCAAATTTATTCATAAGCAAAAAAGCATGAAAAAAATAATAGCAAAAGTTCTAAGGTTTGGAAGCTTTTACTTTGACATATGTCACTTTTTGTCACCTGTCACTTTGACACCTGTTATTTTGACACCTGTCACTTTGACACCATCCACATACAAAAAAACCCAAGTCGGTATTAAAAGAAGCTTATGTGTTAGACCAGGATAAAAGCAGTCCTGGTACCAAATTTCATCAAAATCCGTTCAACTGTTTCAGCATAAAGGAGTCACGAACATACACACAAACTTTCACCTTTATAATATTAGTGTGATAGGTATTGTGATTATAAGAAACAGAGACAGTTCGTAAATTTTGAAACCGCGAGGTTTCAATTCGGGTTTGGAGAGACCGTGTCACAATTAGGCATTAATCTGTTTCTGTTACCATATGAGTATGCAGTGGCAGTAACTGTATATTGTCATGTCAGCAGCTGGCATTGTGTAACAGTGCCTTAATACAAACTTAATTAAAATTATAGTCTGTGCGAGATATCCTCGGCGATGGTTCGTTCGTGTTGTTTTTCATTTTAAATTAATTAAAACTGCTAAAAAGTTAAAAGTGTGATATTAGTACTGGATTTATATTCTAAATTTTGTTTTTATTGTAATAATAAACAGGTGTGAAGTGTACTAGTAAAATTGTGTGATGATGTATACTATGTGGATGTACTTTGTAATCTTAAGTAAGTACCTACTTGTAAATATCTGGATTTTTGACGAGTGGTGACCTGCAGTCACTAACAGATAAGTAACTAAGTAGGTATTTAACTTAACTGTGGACGAATGCGTTTTTGGAGTTCTTCGGCATTTCTTAAATTATAATATGATAAAAAGGTTTGCCATAAACAAAATCTGCAGAAGAGGAAGGGTTTTGTTTGAAAAAAAAATACGCATTTAGCCCGTTCAGGCTACCGATAGCCGACGAGGTAGTCAAGAGTGTAACGTATTGTGTCAAGGGTATGCAAAGCTGTTACCCTTAGGGGTTTACAAATCAGAAGCCTTCTTGAATGTCGTTTTGACCCATACCAATGATCCATACATACTTCAGTACTTACTAATGTTAACCGAAAGTGATTCTGTTGAGGATATTGTATATTATGTTTGTTACCCTTTAGCGACTAAACGGCAGAACCGATCTTGATGAAGTTTGTATGGTGTATCCTGGGAAAGGATATAGTATACGTTATATATATATGTATAAATCCGATACCTATTTAGCACATTCTATAGATTCTTTTGATAAAAAAATTACATCGAATGGATTTACTAAAAAAAATATCGAACCAATTGTGATGAAATTTTTACGGGACCTAACTGAAAGTCTGTTCTTTCAAATAAAATTATCCAAATCAGTTTAGAAATGTTGGAGATAATATGAGTTGACATACATTAAAAATCATGGATTAATTAATTGAGAATCTCAAAATAACAAGACATAGAGATTAAAAAGTAAAACCCGACTACGGTCGGGTAAAATTAGCCAATGACACTCTTGCGATGAAGACGAATTTGATTGATACCTCGCTTGTCTAATAAGACCAAGTTTTTAGACTGAACACATAACCATTCTTTTGCCTCGCCGTAGTCGGGTAAAAAAATCCTGTGACACTATAAATTAAGACAAATCGAATTGATACCAGGCTTGTCAAAATCGCACCAAATTTTTAGTTTGAACCACGTTCCATAGCTTCGGGTTAGAAAATGAGTTGCTAACACTTTATACCAGGGTCCCAAATCTATTAAAACAATTGTAGTGACAATTGTCAACAATTTTCGCAAAGTTTTCACATTTACCTCTTTAAAGTGGTATTTAGTGAGCTGTGGGGATAAAACAGCATAGAGTAAGAGCGAGATAGAAAATGCGAACAACGTAAGCGAGTGAGCGAGGCAGTTATACAATGCTGTCTTCATCTTTAACATTGGGATTGCGCCTGAAAAATAGCAGTTTGCACAGCGACTAGCAGACAACTTCCGAGACACATACATCTGCTGCGTCTATTGTTGTAGTAGGGTTTACGGTCTTAGACCGAATGAACTGAAATTAACATATAAGTAGGCGCAGCCAATCTATGTTTATGAAGTTAGCTCTGTGAACGATTGCGCAGGGCAGGTACTGCTGTGGGCTGTGGGGATAAACTGCCTAAAGTAAGAGCGAGATAGAATATGCGAAAAATGTAAGTGAGTGAGCGAGGCAGTCAAACAATGCTGTATTCACCTTCAACATTGGGATTGCGCCTGAAAAATAGCATTTTGCACAGCAACTAGCAGACAACTTCCGAGACATACTTCCGCTGCGTCTATTGTAGTAGGGTCTACGGTCTTAGACCGAATGAACTGAAATTAACTTATTTATTGTTATAAATTCTACAAGCTGCGCCCCATGGTATTCTCACGTTTTGCCTTGAAATTTTTAGCTCCTCAAGTTTCTAGAACAAGTACCTATGTAATTTTTTTCTATTTCGCCACCAGCCTCACTACTGTCTGCAAGTGACGTTAGAGATGCCGTCGATTCGCTCAGGTAAGAGTCATGTTAATACCTATTCTAGATAGTGTAATAACACTAACCATACCAATATATAAAAGTGAAACGTTGTCTGTTTGTTTGGGAAGCTTTCACGCGATTACGGCTGGACGGATTTTGATAAAATTTGGAATGGAGATTGCTTATACCCTGGAATAAAAGATGGGATACTTTTATCCCGGAAAATTGTAAGTTTCCACGGGAAAAGTGGAAAATGTTGATTACTCGATGTAAAGAACGGTTGCCATGGAAACAAAATAACAAGTCTGTCAAGACACATCAAGATTGGTGCTATAACTACTTTTGCATTGGTTTTTAATATTCTAGAAGAACGTAGGAAGGCTTCTTTTCACGATAAACTGTAGTCCGCGCGGATGAACTGTAGTCCGCGTGGATGTACTGTAGTCCGCGCGGATGAACTGTAGTCCGCGCGGATGAACTGTAGTCCACGCGGATGAACTGTAGTCCACGCGGATGTACTGTAGTCCGCGCGGATGAACTGTAGTCCGCGCGGATGAACTGTAGTCCACGCGGATGAACTGTAGTCCACGCGGATGTACTGTAGTCCACGCGGATGTACTGTAGTCCGCACGGATGAACTCTAGTCCGCGCGGATGAACTGTAGTCCACGCGGATGAACTGTAGTCCACGCGGATGTACTGTAGTCCGCACGGATGAACTCTAGTCCGCGCGGATGAACTGTAGTCCACGCGGATGAACTGTAGTCCACGCGGATGTACTGTAGTCCGCACGGATGAACTCTAGTCCGCGCGGATGAACTGTAGTCCACGCGGATGAACTGTAGTCCGCGCGGAAGAACTGTAGTCCGCGCGGATGAACTGTAGTCCGCGCGGATGAAGTAGCGGGCGGGAATAAGTTGCTTTAGACTTGTTTTTAGTGTCCATCACGATTAGAGTCGGTCACGCAATACATAGAGCCAATTAGAGCCAGTTAGAGCCTCTGAGGCATGTTTGATTTTGGAATAATTTTGTGTTGTTATAGTTTGCTACAATAGCAGCAGAAAAAAATAAAGGAAAGGGTAATTAGAATAAATATATAATATTGTTATTAATAAATTAATAACTAAATAACATAGTTTTTTCTTTGAGTGTTTTTTTGGAAGTTTTTTTATACAAAAAAGTTTTCTTTACATAATTTTAGTGCCCACGGCTTTGCCCGCGTGGTCACTTCATTTAAAAGCAGCCCACACGTGTTATTCCAGGACCAAAACTACCTATAAAGTACATATGCTACATTTCTTCAAAATTCGTTCAGCCATCATATAGTTTTGCTCAGCATCTAATCATCGGATTAAAATACCAAGTACCCCAGTTTTTAAGTCAAACCATAAGCTATCCAACAGTGAATCGCATCGCAATCTATCCAGTAGTTTTTACGTGATGCGCGAACAAACATACAGACAAATTAACAAACAAACAGACTGACATGATTAAAAAAAAACTCTTTTAGTAGCTTATTTTAAGTACACTAAACCATTTTTTTTTAATTATCTTGATTGTACAGCCTTTTTCGTTCATATTGCTTTATTTTATAAGTATACATTTTGGTCTTGGAATAACACGTATGGGCTTTTTTTAAATGAAATATCCACGCAGGCAAACCCGCGGGCACAGCTAGTACTTATAATAAAGCACTAAAAATAAACAATATTTAAAAAAGGTCTAGAGGACTTAAATAAGCTAGTAAACAAGAGTATAACATTTTTACAATGGTGTCTGGCTGTATGTTTGTTTGTTCGCGCATCAGGTAAAATATACTGGACTGATTGTGATGCGGTTTTCACTGTTAGATAGGTTATGGTTTGACTTAAAAACTGGTTTACTTGGTATCTCAATCTGATGATAAGAAGTTAACCAATTGATAAAAAACATTTGACGTAGGAACAATGTTTGATGATATTGATACTTTTGGTACTTGAATAACACTTAAGGCTTAAAAAAAAAAACTACAAAATCAATAACTAAAAAAAAAAAAACTAAACTACAGTAAACTGTGCCCACGTAGTTTTTTTACGACTAACTTATTAGACGAAATAGCACGCAATTTTTGTCAAATGTAGTCAGTCACATATGGGATTGCGCTATTAACACCTAACAATATACAGGTTGTAGTTTTCCATCCCCGCCATATTCGCAGAGTCGATTGTAATAGGTATACCTTAATCAACTAACAATACTATTTAATTCCTACATTTAACTGGAGGTGGAATTTTTAATAAAATATTTTATTGATAAATCGTAGTAGGCCCAACTTTGTTTTGGAGTAGAACCCCACGACACACGCACATGTATGGTAGGTATGTGTGGGCGCTCCTATAGACGCGCCGCGCGCCGCCGCCAGCGCCACAGAATAAATAGTGAACCTTTAATTATCAGTTGGTATAAATAAACTTAATGCAAGTGAGAATGTATCATCAACGTTGACATTAGTTAGGAATTTCCGGCGTGGTAAAAAAATTGGAATCAGCTTATTTACAGTTCGATGAAAAAAAATATGAACAAGTTTACAATTTCCGTTACCTTGATACTCTTCAGTATCCTCCTTCATTTTCAATGCACAATTGAGCACGATGTCTTAATGTTTTGTGTAATTTTTTTAACACTTTTACATTGAATTAACTCCTGGAATTGCTCTGTGTGGGTCCCAGCAACACGTCGCGTGGGCGTGGGCAAAAAAAAACAAATGTGAGTGATCGAACAGCTGAGTGCTCGGGCATTACTTCTTTATTCTGTGGCTCGGGCAACGACCGGGGCAATGACCCGCGCCAGCCTTGGGGTGCTGCCGCGCCGCACGCCGCGGCCGGCGCGTAGTGTGCGTGAAACCGGCAATACACGCGACAAAGCTTCATTAGTGTGTGTGGACGCAAGCTCTTGCCACACTGGGTGATTTCAAATTAGGATCGCGTACACATATCGCTTTTTATAAACTTTTTTTACTTATTTTTAATTCATATTTTTTTGTACTTGTTTTATTAATGATTCGTGTTCTGTAAGTGGAGTATACCTACCTCTGCAAATATGGCGGGGATGCATAACTACAACCTGTATAATAGGTATCTACAGGCAAGCGTGCTACACCTTCGACCACATCATCGCATTCCATCAGGTGAGATCGTTGTAAACGATTGCCTAGTCCGAAAAAAAGAACCTCGATAATTCATAATAATGTCTACCTATTGAAAATGCAGTGGAATTCATATCTGCTTTTCAAGCTAGCTCTCCCGCTCAGTAGTCGCATCGCAGCGCCTCTGAGGTTGCTAAAGTTTTTTGAGCGGAATTGTCTTCACCTGACCACGGTTGCAAATTTAAAAATTGAAAATGTTTGGCATAATGCTTGAAACTCTATTTGTATGTAGTTAGAGTCGAAAGTCATCGTAGCATACATAGCTTAATAAATTCTTGATACAAATTTAGTGATATTGCCAACATGATTCGACCACGAAACTTGTTTTTCAATCATATATTGTCACTTTCTTCATATCAATTTCGACTCTATCGATTGAAACTGGTATGATCAATATTTCGTAATAGCACTGTAGGGCCCCAATTCCGTTAACTATTGAACCGCGATAATGCAAGTTATTTTATTTTGAGAATTTTTCTCTTTTAGCTCTTAAAAGTGCTAGAAGCGAAAATATTTATGTATTGTTTTTTTTTATTTGGGAAATTTTCAAAAAATATACTTGAATACAAAAACAAAAAGTGATTTTTTTGTAGGTTTTTCACCTACAAAAAGTGAAAACTTTCGCTTCTAACACTTTAAAACGGAAAAAAGACAATATTTCTCAAAAAATATATGACTATGTTTATGCGACTTGCGTTATCGCGGTTACAGAATTGGGGCCCTGGTCATTTAAATTTTGCATGACGATAACCTAATTCACCAAGATACATATAGCAAAACCGGAAAGCTGGTGGAATTAGAGGCTTATAATATTTTTATTCGTTCCGTCTTTTTTGTTCGTTATAAGTTAATGCTAAGGATTTTTTATTTCTAGCCCTCAAAATGGCAAATGCAAACTGCAAGAGTATCCAGCTAATGAAACACACATAACTGATATACTCAGCGCGAAACCTGGACGCGCCTACGATAGAGTCAATATCACCTTCGGACAAAGTTTTGAAGTGGACGAATCTAAGTCCGTCCGCTGCGACGGATTGTGGACGGATAAGCTACACAAATGTGGAACAAGTAAGTGTGTCACTTACTTGTTCTACATCAACGAGTTGTTCAACGAGGCAGTTTCTTCGGGCCGGTGCTTTTTTTGTACCACAGAACCATACATAGAACTTAATTTATCTTTAATTTTTCCTTTAAAATAGCACATGTCTGTCTTCGCATCCGTCTATTGAATACGTACATCTGCGAAGACCCCAAAAGCTCTAGACTAGTACACACAACATCAAGGAAAATAAGTTAATTTAAAAAAACTTTTATGCAGTAGCTATGTCATGATGAAACTTAGAAAGGGCTGTCACAATTAAATGCATATACAACATTTCGTGTCTATGCTGTTAGCTGTCGAGGAGTTCCCTAACCAGGAGCCAACTCGGAGTGCTGCAGCCATGTCATGATAAAACATCAAATCGGCTATCATAATAGAATGTGTACACAAAATTTCGTAACGGTGCTGTTGACCGTTGAAGAGTTTCTTTATATGGAGCTGTTTCTGGATGTCAATTCAGGTCATGGTTAACATAAAAATTTATTGTCATTGAAACTGAACCAACATGCAAAAAATAAGCTCCGTAAGATAAGAGAAAGTGTTCTAATTCAGCTTGCAAGATTTGACCTAAACATACATACGTACGTGTACGTACAAACATATATACAAACATTGCAAGTTAAATGAAAGCTTTTAAAAATAATAGAACTTACTTAGTAACAAGAGGTAAAAGCTGGCAACCCAGAAAAGAGTTCTGAAGTCATAATTCTTCATCTCAGAATGCGGCACATTGACCTCAGAAGGCACGGAACTCTTCATCGGCGGTGTTCCTGTGAAGCGAGCAGAGGTGCCCTGGCACGCCAGCATCTACACCAAGACCTTGCGCCCGTACAAACAGATATGCGGCGGCTCTCTTATCAGAAACAATATTGTCATATCAGGTGAGAAAGTCGGGTCAATATTTAAGGAGAACAGCCGACGCCATTTTTAATCCCAGCGGCCTAATAAAATATTTAATTAAAAAAATTGTACCTGTGTTATTTTATTTATTGGTTCTAGCATTAAAGCCTGCTTATTTTCATCATCAGCCTGTATTTCACTTTTGGTGGACATACTAGTAGGCCACTTCGGCTCTTCTCATAATATACTCGTAGTTTCCGCCAGACGCTTTTCGCAGGTCTTCCCTCCAGCTGGCCATTTGGCATCCTACACTACGTTTGCTCAGTTGCAATCTTCCGTAGAGAGAGTATCAATGTTGTAGAGCAATCTCTGTCAAAGTCGAGATTGCTGGCCCAGCAGTGATCCATCCTTCGACAAATGTGACCAACCACTGCCACTTTGCTAATCCTTAGAGCTATGTCTGTATTGTCGGTGACTTTGGTTCTCTGTTGGATCACCCCGTTTTGGACCTTATTCTTCTGCTTATTACCCGACTGAGGTGAAGCAAGGGAAGTGTAATGAGTTTAACACTCTATGTATGTAAGTAGGTCGTATATAATCTAAGTATGTGGATGTCCCGCCATAGAATCGCCCCTATTGGTCCGATTTTGACAAGCGAGGTGTCAATCGATTTGTCTTCAGGTATAGGTATAGGTCATTTTTTTACACACTACGGCGAAGCAAAGGGAGGGTTATGCGTTCAAACAAAATCTCCGATTTTGACAAGCAAGGTATCAATCGATTCATCTTCATCGCAAGAGTGTCACAGGCTGTTTTTTACCCGACCGTATTCGGGTTTTAGTTTTTGACTTATGTTGTTTTAATCACTTTGATTATTCGCAGCGGCCCACTGCTTCTGGGATGACACAGTGGGTAAGTTGCCCGCCGCTGACTACGCGGTGGCGGTCGGCAAGCTGTACCGCCCCTGGATCGACACCAGGGACGAGGCTCAGCTATCTGACGTAAGTGATTAACCTCTGAGGATGCAATGTAATGAATACATGCTAATTGTCACTCCTTGTGCAAGAAACTATACTATAGTAAGGCAGTTTGTCGCATTGCTATTTCAGTTCGTTTCCGATTGTATTTATTAGCAAGTCATGTAGGAACACATGTCTAATTAAATGTATATGTATAATGTATTTATAATTAAATTATGAACGGTCTCTCCAAACCTTGCGTTGTACGCTTTGAAATGTAAGAACAAAGCCTACTTCTTACAATTTTTTTTTATGAAAAAAATTGTATCACTTTCGGGACTCGATTCAGCACCATCCGTGCCTCTGATTGGCAACCCAGCCACTGTAACCATTACATCGCTGTCCAAATGTTTCTTTTGTCCTTCTTATGGGGACGATATTTTAACATATGATTTCGATAGGCAGGCGTTACGTACTGCTAAAATTATTTCATGAAACAATAAACGGTTCATAAGTATTATTGCTGTAAAAACAGAGTTTTGTACAAAGATACCGAAAAAATATAATAATAATAAAATATATAATATTTATTATTAAAAGTACACGTAACAGAAAAGGAATTACTGGTGGTCCCTACACTAGGTCAGAGCCTTTCTTGTGAAGGCCTTACAAGTCATTATACTTAGCGGGACGTAAGTCTAGCGGTGAACGAAACGTAGCGGGGATCTTGGCACTGTCAAAGTTTATATAATGTGTTAAAATGTTGAATACTTATATCCCGAAAACTGACTGTGCCAAGATCCCCGCTACGTTTCGTTCACCGCTAGACTTACGTGCCGCTAGCTATATCTATGTACTACGACAAGAGCATCATATGTTATACATTTTATTATATATTTTATTGCATAAGAGCAGGTTATGCAATAAAATATATAACAACATTATTAAGTGAAAATTAAGATTTTATAATGATTTAGTAATCCATAGAGTTTTATTTATAGTCACTTATAAAAATATAAGTGACTATAAATAATATGTTTATTTATATACTCACAATAATCCTCATAAAGATGTAAAATATAAGAGGATCTAACTTCATTTATTGAAGACAAACTTTTCCGTGTCATCGTTAGATAAATTTAAAAGCCACTCTTGGATAACGCGCTTTGCTTGTGTGACAGCATTTCACATCTAGCGTTTTTACTATTTTGTTTTAAATTAAATGGAATCAAAATGTTAGGAAGTATTTGAGCGAACTTGGTTCAATCAAAAAAACGGGTAGATGTAAGTCCCTCCGCACCGTTCAGCGGGATCCCGCGACGGAGGAGCTCACTGTAAACTGGTACACATCCATATCAATATATGAAAATGAAACGTTTTCAGTTTGTTTGTTTATTTGGGGAGCTGTCAAAAATGGGCAATGGAGATAGCTTATACCCTGGAATAAAACCTACGATACTTTTATCCCGGAAAGTTGTAAGTTTCTACGGGTAAACTGGAAAATGTTGATTACTCATTGTAAGGAACGTTTGACACCACAGAATGGTCTATGGTTGCCATGGAAACGAAATAGCAAGTCTGTCAAAAAACATCAAGAGCATTTTAATATCCTAGAAGAAGCGTACGAAGTCACGAGCGGGAAAACTAGTTTTTTTATAAAAATAGGCATCGCCAAGCGTAAGTTGACCTAACGTGTCTATGCGCGGCGGGCAACAATGTGTGACCAGAGTTTCGGTGGTTGGTGCTTATTTCTGTAGTAAACACCAGTTTACAGTGAGCTCCTCCTTCGCTGGAGCAGGGCGGTCGCACTCCACAACAAGTACAAATAAATTCAAGGACCCAATATTCGGGTCCGTTCAGTCGAGTGTCAAGCGTGCGCTCGATGAGTCGCGCGCCTTGTACTTAGCGCTAGAGGACCTACTTACGTAAAGTTATTGACAAACTTTATTCGTGTTTTAATTATGAGTACCAAGAAGAAAGCTAGAAAGTACTGCATAGCATTCGGCTGTTTGAATAGTGATAGAAATGACGAATTGTCATTCTTTACGTTTCCAAAGGATATTGAAAGGTAATAAATTGTAATACCTATAATAGGTCCTAGTTATGTAGTTAGATATTGATATTTTTTTATTACGTAGGTTCCTATAGTTTTATGTTATTTAATTTGTGTTCCATACCGAAGCTACGCATATTTAAGGTTTTTCCGCGCAGAAATAAAGTCGTTAATTAAATCGATCAACGTAATTTTATAATTGATTATAGTAGGTATTGTTGATCGTAAAATGAATTACTGTGCTGACTTAGTAAGTAGCCTACATACTTTTAATACCTTTTATTACGTAGGTAGCAATTTATTTTTCAGTCATTAAAAAGCATTGAATTCAGACAGGCACCTTTATTCATCAACCTATAGGATATAATCATAATCAACCAACGACACGTAGGTAGGTATCTCACTAAACTTATCGGCGTTCTGAAAACGGGATAGGTAGGTAGTAAAAATGAGGTAGTCGGTCTATTCTGATAAGAATGTCATTGTATGTAATAGAACTATTTTAATTTATAATAATAAGTAATAACATAATACATTATTACTTATTTATTCTGTTACAATATCTAAGTCATAACATATCACAGAATAATTAGTAGTACAAGTACCTAGTCATATCTTAATACAACCCTACCTACGAAAAAGGGACAGAGCGATTCTGAAACGGTTAGAGCAATGGAAGTTCTCGCGCGTTGTGATACGGTGCATTCTATCCTGCACGCGGTGGGCGAGCGCCTTCTAGGTAAATATAATTGAAAGCTCGCAGCGCCGTGCGAGTTAAATTGCACTTTATAGCGTTGTAGCGAGAGTCGCTATTCATTTGAATGACTTTACTCAGTTAGTACTTGTACTATTATTTATTCTGTGGCTGGAGCTAGCTTTTTTAGTTAGCTAGTTTTTTTTTTAGTTAGCTAGATTTTTACTCTATTGCAAGGCACTAATGAATTTGACGGCTCGAAACCGATATGATCTACATTACGTAATCGCACTGCCGGACATACGAAAGCATTTTTGCCCAAGCTGAAACGGAGATGCTTCGCTCGCGCTTCGTGCTCGCTCGGTCAATTAAATAATATTTGTTTATTTGAAATGTAAGCAAGTATTCCATTTTCATTATTTTCAGAAAAACATACAATTCTCTTAAATTTAATTTCAGGTAAGTATTTTGAAAAGAAAGTACATATGGGGACCTACATGAACTCTATCCGAATCTGAATATTTTACTAGCATTGTGGTAACATGCTCCAATTACAAATTATTTTGGTACTATGTTTTTACGGAAAATCAATCCTCCGCTGACCCCTTAACGGTGCGGACGGCCATAAGGTGCGGTTCTTTCAAAGAGGTAGTCAGGAGAAGATAAAACTTTAGCAAGGCGCTTAATAAAAGCACGAAGGATGTACAGTTGACGTAGGTATGTTTAGTACATCGGCTTACAGTGTTTTTGTGGCATAACGGAACGGCTTGTCGAGCATAGTTTTAAGAACCGAGCGCAAATTATTAACAGTATAATCGACTCGCCCAAGAGCTTTCCTCAGCAAAATTGAGAAAATTAGACAACTATGTGTAGACTTTTCCGTTATTGGTGCTTAATAATGTAATCTTAAAATATAGGTATATAGAGCGATGGTAGCCTAACGGTTTTATAGTGTAACTTAGAATCCAACGATACCGGGTTCAAAACCTAGGCTCCTGCACCAATGACTTTTCGAAGTTATGTGCGGTTTTCCATCGCTCCGTGCTTCGGAGGGCACGTTGAGCTGTCGGTCCCGGCTGTTATTGATTAATAGCAGTCGCTAAGCCATGTTAGAGGCCCTCGGCCGGCTTGATAAACTCTGACATCAGAGGCCAGCACTACCTCATACGACAAACAAACAAACAAACAAACAAACAAGTAGATGTAGATCTGGTTGTGCCAGAATACCAGCGCTGAGTGTCATAGACACTTGGTATTATGCTCAGGCGCGGGCTTTTTGGCACCGCACTTAATTTTTTACAATTTTTTTTTATTATTATTGTAATTTTTTGTAATTGTGTGTTAAATAAAATCTTTTTCTTTCTTCTTTTTTTTCTTCTATATATATATATGGAGGATCTATACAAACTCTGTTCGCAGGTAAAAGAAATACACCTGAATTACCCTTTGCGAGGCAGCAAGGCGAACTTGCAGGATGATAATATAGCGTTGCTGATAGTGACGGATCCCTTCGAGTACACGGCGCACATCCGCCCAGTTTGTGTCGACTTCGATGCCGCCTTTCAAAAAAGCCAGCTGATGCCGGGACTTAAAGGTAAGGTAAGAAATACATTCTGATGTTTGGAAAGATTGTACAAAACTCCTGAAGAACAAAGAGTCCAAAGTTAACCCTTATTAAAACATTGGGTGCTATGCTTCCCACCCACTGATCTCTATCATATGCTTATATGCTTTTTTTATCTTTTTATATGCTTTATCTATATTATCTATGAAAGTACGTAAGTTATAATGAAAGTACGGCAGAGCCTATCACTTTCATTAGTGCCGATTCAAAGCGCCCCACCGAGCGTCCAATAGGACAAATACGTTAGTTCCGTGGACGCTCACTACTGCCAAACTACTGCTATCAACGCCGATAATCAAATGCGCTAATTGACAACATTTCAAACTTTTAACATTACTATTTTAATTTTTTCTTTGAAAGAATATTGAAAAATAAGATACACGTATTTTTTTCTTTTTCTAATCAAAGCTATATTTTCCGAGAAATTAATTATTAAAAAGTAGCTTATTGTAAAAGGGCGTTACTGCCAGAGTTCGGTGGAATGAACAAGATTACCGAAGCCACATTCGAAAAAAAAAACATTTATGTATCTGTCAAAGTCAGGCTCTAGAGTAGTATTTTTTTTCTTTACAGGCTCATGTATTTTATTATTCCACCGAACTCTGCTTAGTTGAGAGTTATTACTTAATATCTTTGTAGTTACTGAACTAATTATTTTGGAAATATAAGAATAATGATCAGCGTCGCAATATCTCGAAATGGTTTTCGAATTTCATTGTCCTATGAAATATGAATACTTGTCAATTGCGACGTTCGTCAACAGCCTGTCTAGAATACTAGTAATGTGCAGTTGTCTATGTTCCCACCTAATAAATCATCGTTTGTCTTCATATGGTAACACCAATTAATCCAGATATTTCAGAAAGCAAACACAAAAATATATATAATATTTTTAATGGCAACACTCTTCCAAGAAATATCAATTGCCATCGTAATTCAACGTCAAAGGTTGGTGATGAGATTTTTTACACAAAAGCCGGTGTTTACGATTTGTTTTTGTGTTATGCTGGAAAAAAATACAGTTACGTAGATTTGAGTCTCAAAAATGGAAAGAAGACTATATTTTGGTTCTTTTGACCAGAACAGAATCATTTATATAGCTAGCGGCACGTAGATCTAGCAGTGAACGAAACGTGGTTTCGTTCACCGCTAGACTTACGTGCCGCTAGGTATATTTAGCTATGTAGGTAGCCTCACCTAAAGTTAGGGTAACTAAGTAATATTATTGTCTGATTTTATAGATAAGTCACTAAATAGGTAAATAAAATGAATTAAATACTCTAGTTTCCTAAAACATGTATTGTTTACTTACAAATTTGAGTACACACCTTGTCACATCCCAGCCAGCAAAAAGTAATCAGATATAGCTGTATATCAGTGATACGAGCAGTCGTAGATAGATACGTGTCTGTCACTGGAAAGTGGCCCCAGTTTTACAGCCATTTGATGATATATTGTGTATATATTAGCACCGCCTATCACTTTATTAATACATATCCGTGATATTTCAGTGTTCTTTGAATCTCTTTGGTGTTATATCAATGATATCCTGATCACATATATCACTTAATGATGATATAATAGCTACCATGACGCTGTTATTAAGCTATTTGTTGTTATTTTGGTGATCAGGATTCTGTTTTATCACTTTCCACGGTGCTCAGCTATATTTCATGCGTATTGTGCTTATGAAGGTTTTACAATAGGTTTATTATTATTTCATAAACTTTTAAGGAATAACAAAACATCAGTAAATATTTTTTTATCTCGCTGACGTATCAAACTGAGATGTGCGTAATTATCATTACACGTATATTTTTTCTTGCGCTTGAAATTATATTGTTGAAATAATACTGCATTATAAGTGTTTTTTTCATCCCCCCCTCAATTTTTAATATTTGATCAAATAATCAATAATTAAATTATCAAATTATTTTGAAGTCTCCTCAATATGGCCAATACGTGTTTCAGTTACTGATATATTGCTGATTTACAGCTTCTTGCCGCCATGACAAAATTTAAGAGTTCCTCAAAAAATCATAGATAAAACTCTGGTGGCGTATCATGCTACTTTATTTTTAATTAATTCTTATTGTCTGTTCAGGTTTATTTTAGTGATATGAAACTGATGGAATATTTAGACGTTGACTGTTTTTTAAGAAAAATGATTTAGTGTGATAACTAGGTAATTCATAGTTCTCTTAAAGAGCATTATCTTTCCATAGAAGCATTATTTGCAGCTATTAAGCGCCGTTTTAGAGTTACATATGAGCAAAAAATATTTATGTGTAACTGGTGATATATGGATCTTGCAAAAGTATATTTGCAACTTCTTAGTGTTATTGTAGATTTCTTATGATGTTTTTGGCGCAAGCGTTAAGGAAACACTGATATACGATAAATTAGATGCGTATCAGCTACGGTGTGTTCTTTTATATCACGGATTAGATCTATGCGCGCCAGATATATCACCAGTGCATCAAACAATGTCAAAACATGTTCTACAACATTTTTTCTCTAAATCGATGTTGTGAGAACCGCTTTACAGTTGTGTTATAAATGAGGTACAAGGCAGTCGAGTAAACGTTTATGTCATCATTTATTATCACCATTTGACTGTATAAGCTTATACAGCTAAATGATGTTACGAAGGGTTAAACTAGAGTCTATGTTTTTCGGCTGTTGGGTGCGGAAACTTTTTGAAGTTGTCGTGCCGAAGAGACACGGAACATAATATAATTTCAGCACAGCTCTTTTTCCTATGAAAAAGATTTACCAGATTTTAAGCCAAATCTTAAGGTAGGTAATATCCAATGAAAACAGAGTTTCAATGCCGAGTTTCCATAAAAGGAGTGTAATGTTTTCAGGAATCATGTATTTATGTGTATACTGTGCGCGAAGCTTTGCCCGCGTGGTCATTTCATTTAAAAGTAGCAGACGTGTTATTCCAGGACCAAAATAATCAATAAAGTACAATATACATAATAATTTACTTCAAAATTCGTTCAGCCATCAAATAGTTTCTTATCGATTGCTCAGCACCTAATCATCGGATTAAGATGCCAAGTACCCCAGTTTTTTAATCAAACCCTAAGCTATCCAACAATGAAAATCGATCCAGTAGTTTTTAAGTGATGCGCGAACGAACATACAGACAATCAGACAGACATGATCTTGTTTAGTAGCTTATTTGAAGTACCCTAGACTTTTTTCTTCATTGTACAGTTTTTTTCGTACTTACTGCTTTATTATAAGTAGTATACTTGGATATAGATAGATGTATGTATGTAAGTTTTTTGACGGCCAGTTCGTCTAGTGGCTAGAGACCCTAGGAATGAAACCAAACGGTCGCGGGTTCGAATCCTGCAAGGTGCAATCATTTGTGTGATGAGCAGAAATGTTTGTTTCCGAGTCATAGATGTAATATTCGTATTTATGTATGTTTATCCCCTATCTAGTGCCCCTATTACAGGGTATCCTAGTTTGGGGCTAGGTAATTGGTGTGGAATTGTCCCAAATATATTTATTTTATTATTTTATTTATTTATTTATCCCACCATAACTTTTAAATGCCTGAACAGATTTAGATGTATGGGGTATCGTTAGAATCCTTACATCATCCCGAATAACATAATCTGTAATATTTTTAGAAAAAAACAACGCAATCTTTTTGACCACAGATGGCAGGCTGGGGTCTCACTTCTGGTGACCCGTCCCAGGAGCTCGAAGTGGTGGATATGCATTTCATCACCACCAAGCAGTGCAAATTAGAATCGCCGGTCGACTTTCAAAAATACATCACCGAGGACAAGATATGCGCAGGATATAAACAAGGTAACTTAACACTCTCGTCACAGAATAAATATTAGTAAAAATAAATATTAGTAATAAATATTAGTACAATATTAGTATACATAAAGAGTAGGTACTCTATAAGTACATCCTTGTTTGTGTATTTTTGCTGGTTGAACAAGTACCTAATTTTATTTGCATTTTCCTCTTTAGGTACCTATCTCACGGTTGTTCAATATATCTGTGGTTCCACTTATTCGTTACTTAAACATCTACCCCCTTACTTATAAAAAGTTATGGAATGATTAAGCAATGATTAGAAATTCCGCGCTATACAAAATTGTACTGCGAGGAATTATTAATCATTGCATAACCATTGCATAACTTTTTATAAGTAAGGGGGTTATTCTATATTATATCTATAGTCTGTAAACTCTGTATATCTATCCACACTTCTACACTAATATTATCTACATCTACATCTACACTAATCTACATATACATCTACACTAATATTATCTACATCTACATCTACGCTAATCTACATCTACTTCTACACTAATATTATCTACATCTACATCTACACTAATATTATAAAGAAGAAAGATTTGATTGTTTGTTTGTAATGGATAAACTCAAAAAATACTGAACCTATTTTAAAAATTCTTTCACCTATTGATAGCTACATTATCCTGGAGTATCATGACAAGTATTTTAATTTTCAAAAAAATTGAGTTCCTTTCGTAAATTACAATAATGTAATCGAAGGTATCAAATATACAGAACGGAGTGACGTTTCTATGAAAACGAAATAACAATTGCACGTTGCCATGGAAACGAAATAATTACAAGTCTGTCAAGTACGTGAGTAATAATGCAGTTGTCTATGGTCAAAAATCATCACGATCGTTGCTGTCAAAGATTTTGAATTACGCTTACTGGCGTATTTTGTAGAAGTTATGACGGGTATAAAAATGCTGAGGAAAAATGCCGCGGTGTGTGCACGTGGCATTACCCGTGCGAAGCCGGGCGAGTCTGTAGTATACTTATAATAAAGCAATAAGAACGAAAAAGTCTGTACAACAAAAATAATTTAAAAAAAATGCTCTAGTGTACTTAAACTAACCTAGTGAACAAGAATATAACATTTTTAAAATTCGTGTCTCTGTTTGTTTGTTTGTTTATCTGTTCGTCTGTATATTTGTTAGCGCATCAAGTAAAATCTACAAGACCAATTGCGATGCGGTTTCCACTGTTAGTTAGCTTAGGGTTTGACTTAAAAACTGGTGTGCTTGGTATCTCATTCCGATGTGTAGAAACCGAGCAATCGCTAAAACTTTTTCACGGTTGAAAGAATTTTGATTAAATATTGGCGCGGGCACAGCTAGTATAATCGTGTGATAATAGTGTGGCTCTGTAGCACACTCGTTGTCACGGTGTAAAAGTAAAACATAGAGTAGGTTTGTGGTCAAGCTTAAACCTGTTGACTGTGAAGAAAATGGGGTATTACCATTGTGAAAGTCAAACAAACAGACTTGATGGGATTCCCTCAAACTCTGTGCATTTTCTTAATATATTTCCAGCTGGGAAGACACTTTGCAGAGGTGACAGCGGTAGCGGATTAGCGTTTCCTGGAAAGAAGGGCAAAGATATCGAGCGGTACTACCTCCGCGGCGTCGTGTCCACAACTCTTAGTAACAACAATCTCTGCATCGCCAACACCTACACGACGTTCACGCTGCTGCTGAAACATGAACACTTTATTCAATATTGGTTGGCTGAGAGTAAGTTCATACCCAAAAGTTTATGTATGAACAAAGTTACATAGAAGCGCGGAGCAGGAGCACACTGGTGACACTGCTCTGTTGTCCTGTGAGACCACGCTAGAGCTTACTCGCTGAAACAAGGTCATCTGGGGCGTAGTCTCACACGTACAGTGCAGTGCCATAGGTGTGGCCAAATCCCTTGTTCAACTTGTTGACCGTTGAACAATCAAACCCAAAAGTTTCTGTATGAACAAAGTTACATAGAAGCGCGGAGCAGGAGCACACTGGTGACACTGCTCTGTTGTCCTGTGAGACCACGCGAGAGCTTACTCGCTGAAACAAGGTCATCTGGGGCGTAGTCTCACACGTACAGTGCAGTGCCATAGGTGTGGCCAAATCCCTTGTTCAACTTGTTGACCGTTGAACAATCAAACCCAAAAGTTTCTGTATGAACAAAGTTACATAGAAGCGCGGAACAGGAGCACACCGGTGACACTGCTCTGTTGTCCTGTGATACGCGAGAGCTTACTCGCCGAAAGAAGGTCATCTGGGGCGTAGTCTCACACGTACTGTGCAGTGCCACAAGTGTGGCCAAATCCCTTGTTCAACTTGTTGACCGTTGGACAATCAAAGCCAAAAGTTTCTGTATGAACAAAGTTACATAGAAGCGCGGAGCAGGAGCACACTGGTGACACTGCTCTGTTGTCCTGTGAGACCACGCTAGAGCTTACTCGCTGAAACAAGGTCATCTGGGGCGTAGTCTCACACGTACAGTGCAGTGCCATAGGTGTGGCCAAATCCCTTGTTCAACTTGTTGACCGTTGAACAATCAAACCCAAAAGTTTCTGTATGAACAAAGTTACATAGAAGCGCGGAGCAGGAGCACACTGGTGACACTGCTCTGTTGTCCTGTGAGACCACGCGAGAGCTTACTCGCTGAAACAAGGTCATCTGGGGCGTAGTCTCACACGTACAGTGCAGTGCCATAGGTGTGGCCAAATCCCTTGTTCAACTTGTTGACCGTTGAACAATCAAACCCAAAAGTTTCTGTATGAACAAAGTTACATAGAAGCGCGGAACAGGAGCACACCGGTGACACTGCTCTGTTGTCCTGTGAGATCACGCGAGAGCTTACTCGCTGAAACAAGGTCATCTGGGGTGCAGTCTCACACGTACAGTGCAGTGCCACTGGTGGGCCAAATCCCTTGTTCAACTTGTGGACCGTTGGACACGTAAGGAGCTTATTTTTACTGTCGGCAGTGAATGCTTGTTTGTTAAGTCATTAATTATTATTATTATTGTGAAGTATTTATCGTTTTTATAAAGAAATATTAGTGTTCCAATATATATGTTTTTAATTTTTGAGGTCTGTGCCAGATAAGTGCCTACTTACAGTACGGCCGATAAGTCGTGGCCACTCTGAACAAATCTCAAATGGCTGCGCAATGAAATGCTTTTTTTTTTAAATAAATCTTTTTTTTCTTATTTACACTATTAAAATTTCTTTTCTATTTTTTAGTTTGATTTTCTATATACATTTTATTTATATTTAGTTTTTTTAAACTGTTATTTATTTTCTACTTTTTAGTTTTTTTTTTCGAATTATTGCATTGTCATCGGTCTTTGACAGGTGTGCAAAATTTGAATGAAATCTGACCGTTTAAAGTGGGTCAAAATAGCGTCCAAAGGAATCGGTTACAAACATGCAAACATACAAGTGAAGCTAATATAAAGCGAATAAAAAAGAATAAGACACACAATAGGTAAAATGTCAATTAAAACTAAATCATGTCAAACAAAAAAAACGTTTGTCAAGACATAAATGAACATGATCAATGTACAATTTATTTATAGGTTACGAATTCCTCAAAACTATAAAACGTCCACTCAATAAGCCACTGCTTCAGTTTGTATTTGAAGGATGCTAGGCTGTGAGCGGCGGTGATGTTGTCAGGTAGTCTGTAAAATAATTAAATTATTAAATATAATTTTACATGTTTTTATTATTACTGTGTTGCCTGATTGGGTTTATTTATCTTGTTACAGCCGCGAAGCAAAAAAGGGGACACCACAGAAGCGCGCGCGCCCTTTCATTTAACCGGAACGTGGTTCGAACCTTCGTCGACCGCGCCGCCTCGCCACCCGCGCCCTTCCAACACCTGACCGTCGACCGCAACACCGGCCGCGTGTACATCGGCGCGCTCAACAGGATCCACCAGCTGACCGCTGACTTGGAGCGCACTCAGTGGATCGTCACAGGTCCTGAGGAATCAGTTAACCGCACCTCAGCGCCAACGGACAATGCAAACAAGGCGCTTGTAATAGACTACATAAATAGTCGGCTGATCACGTGCGGTTCTGTCTTCCAGGGATTATGTTCGGTGCGCAACTTGAGTAATATGTCTCAAGATGTGCGCGAGGTTCGAGAACTAGTTGTGGGGAATACCGCTGCATCGTCGGTGGCGTTCATCGCACCAGCATCGAATTCGTCACTTGTCCTGTACGTGGGAACCTTGTTCACCAGGATCTTAAGTGGTTTACATTTAGACGTTCCCCTTGTGAGTAGCCGCTCTCTCGAGGATGGCCGACTTTTTCAGTTTGCTAGTAAGGCAGAAAGTACTGGTTCTTATATGTATAAAGTTTTATTTAGACGTGACAACATAAATTATGTTTACGGATTCAGCTCTGAAGGATTCAGCTATTTTTTGACTTCGCAGATATTAATAGAAAGCATTGCCTACAAAGCCTACTATAGCAAGTTGGTTCGCGTTTGCCAAAATGATACAAACTATTATTCTTATACTGAAATACCGATCTCATGCACCGAAAGCGGTGGAAACTACACGAGGTACAACTTCGTGCAAGCTGCATCCGTAGGAAAAGCTGGTGCGGATTTAGCTGCCGAGCTCGGGATATCAACCCAACACGACGTGCTCTTCGCTGCATTCAGCCAGAGTGAAACAATCAAAAGTTCCAAGCCTTCTAATCGGTCAGCTCTTTGTGTGTATTCGCTAAAAGCAATTCGCCGTGCATTTACAGAAAACATAAAGTACTGCTTCAGTGGCAACGGTTCTGCAGGCCGGGATTTTGAAGTTCCTTTCACTAATTCCAATAATAGATGTATTAGAGCAAACTTGACGATAGATGAAGATTTTTGCGGGCTTGATCTGAATTCGCCTCTGGAGGGCGAGCTGCCAGTGGAAACGATTCCAGCCGCGGTGTTTGACAAGCAACTGACGGCGGTGGCGGTGACCACTACTGGTGAGCACACGGTAGTGTTCGCGGGCACCGCCGACGGATATCTGAAAAAGATCCATGTCGACAATTCGTTTTCCGCCTCCGAGTACAGAGAAATCGATGTTGGCGAAGGCTTGCCGATCAACAAAGATCTAATTTTCGATACTCAATTGACGCATTTATACGTGATGACCGAACGTAGAATCTCTAAAGTTAGACTTCAAGAGTGTAACGAATATAAATCCTGCCAAGAGTGTCTCAAATCAAAAGACCCTTATTGCGGGTGGGGTCTACTTGAAAATGAATGCAACTTGCTTCCGGATGGACGAAATGCAACTAAAGACTCTCTGCAATGGATCTCGTATCGTGGCCGATGCCTGACAATCACCAAAGTGAGACCAAACCAGTTGCAACGAACGACACCATTGAAATTAGAACTATTCATAGAAAACTTGCCAACCTATAATGGACAATTCGTATGTGCATTTACAGGTATTGGTCGCAAGGGTCGTACTGTTGAAACTATTGCCAGGAGAACATCTTTCGGGGTGAGTTGTGACACTCCGCGCACCGACACGCTGCCATTGGTTAGCGACAGTCAGAACCACTTTACGGCAAAACTGTCGGTGCGCACTGCGCAGGGATCAGATGTTATAGCCACCAAATTTAGGGTTTTCGACTGTAACACTAACAGCTCGTGTACACAGTGCGTTACATCTCCATTCCCTTGTGATTGGTGCCTCGGTAGATACTGCTGCAAACACGACATCATCGAACACGATCGAGACGATAAAGATTCTAATAATTGTCCCCGCATGAACTCGCCGGTACAAATGAAATATCTTTCTTTGTATATTATTTTATTTGTTTATCGCAATATTTACATGTAAGTTCAAAATAATGGTAACATATAGTGCGGAATCAGTTTGAAGGTCGATAGCCTGCGCAAAAATTTACTGCGATGGCTTTTTTGGTAAAATATAATGGTTCCTTACAGTGCGGAGTCAGTTTGAACGTCGCAGCAGGTCGATAGCCTGCGCAAAAATAACTGCGATGGCTTTTTTGTTAAATAATAATGGTTCCTTATAGTGCGGAGTCAGTTTGAAGGTCGCAGCAGGTTGATAGCCTGCGCAAAAATCTGCTGCGATGGCTTTTTTGTTAAAATATAATGGTTCCTTACAGTGCGGAGTCAGTTTAAAGGTCGCAGCAGGTCGATAGCCTGCGCAAAAATTTACTGCGATGGCTTTTTTGGAGTTGTCAGGTTAAGCAGCAGCTCATAAGATATAGTAGACAGGAATAGGTACACTTGTTTGCTTGAAAGGAAGGATAAAACAACATTATTTTTCCAATTCTGCACATTAATCTAAAAAATAATTAAGTAAGTACGGTTACTGGGTACAGTTGAAATAGGGAAAAATTGAAACAACTTAAATATCACGTGAACCGTTTATTGTAGGCTAAGGGGAGCAAGGAGACAAGTGATCCGGTACTATTACTGGCTTATGACCAACCGGTCATAAGCCGGCGGCTATTACGGCTTTAGCAACGCACCACTTTCGATTTTGATAACAAAAGCAAACAGTTCTGCAGTCTCGACATCGACAGCGAATGCTTTACAACCGCAATCGGTCGCAAAGTCCGATTAAAAGGATAATATGGCGTTTCTGTCGAAAATTGATGTCAATAATGATCAATGTCAGTACAGATACAGATGACAATCGATAGCTTTTGACAATAACTGTCAAAGCTAACGATTGTCATCGGTATGTACCGATTTTGGTTGTAAAGCATTCACTATCTCAAAGTCAAGACTGCAGGCCCTTTTTTTTTTTTTTTTTTTACATGGGGAAATGCGTTTATGCATACCACTGAGCCCGGGGAAGGCCCAGTGGTTATGTGGGACTCACTGGCGACTGCCCGTACTACCCACTAAAACCCCATGGTGTACTCCACTGCCGCTCACGACGGGAACACGGGAACGCTTACGCACACGACCGCGAACCCGCCACGGCTGTCCGTTTCCGGACCCGCCTCTGGGGAAAACCCCCCTGCGACGCACCAGTACACATGGTGCGCCGCAACCACCCGGGGACCAACCCGCAAATGAGCGCCAAACGAAATCCCCGCGTCTGGACGCTCGAGGTCCCCCTGCGATGGGTCGGTTCAGTGGCCCCACCGCCAGCCACTTCGGCCGCAGAGGATAGGGAGAGCGGCGCACCGCAATACCGACACTCCTCTTCCCCTGTGGCCCCACCGCGTCCGCCATCAAACGGTGGTGGCCCCGCCGAGGCCGCGGAAGGTAGGAAGAGCGGCGCACCTTATCACCGACACTTCTCTCCCGCCGCGGCCTCTCTTCCCTCAGCCGCGGTGCTGCCCATACAACACCGCGGCCCACCTCAGTTGCGATGCCGCCCATACAGCACCGCAACCTACTGTGGCCACTTCAGCGTGGGCTTGAGGAGCAAAGCCCAGTGAAGCGGCCCCTCCATGGGGCCAGCCGGCGACATCCTGCCAGCGCGGCCCCGGGTTCCTCTTAGCTTCACCGTGGTGGGCGAAGCCACGGTTACTAGAGCCCCCCCGCCACGACAAGGCGGGAACCCACGGGGGGGGGGGGGAAGACTGCAGGCCCTGATCGAACAAGACAAATCTAGAATTTGAATGGCTTTGTTTTGTCTTTTTGTTCAAGTAAATAAAAACTAATTTAAATATTTTTTTATAATTTAATTATAAGCAGAAGTGCGTCACCTTGTTATTTATGATTTGTTTCTATGTTATAGTACATAATATTATAATAGTTTAATTATATTCCAAATACTGATTAGACTGATTAACAAATAAAAGTGTTGAAAATGGTGCCATAACTTGTCCGTAAATTTATACTAATGTTATAATGATAAAAGATTTGATTTTGTTTGTATGTTATGGATAAACTCAAAAAAAAATAACGGATTTTAAAAATTCTTACACCGATTAAAAACTGCATTATCAGCGAGTAATATGGGCAGTATTTTATTTGTCAAAAAATGAGAGATCCACACGAAAATAGCAATAATGTATAAAAAAATTGCAAAAATGATGATTACTCGCTGTGAGAAATGGAACTTGTTGCCATGGAAACGAAAAAATAACAAGTCTGTTAAGTACGTGAGTAATACTGCAGTTGTCTATGGTCAAAAAACGCTATGATCGTTGATGCCAAAGATTTAGAATTACGTTTACCTATTGGCGTATTTTTTTTAGAAGTTAAAATATGCTAAAAATAAGAAAAATGCTGCGGTGTGAGGCTACCCGTACGAAGCCGGGGCGACTCACTAGTTATTTATGCTCAAAATGTACAATATACCCTATACAAAGTATCTGGAATACAAAATACTATTAAAATAAGTATTTTATATACCAAATACAAGATACCTTATGGAATGGTATCTGAAATTTTAGATACAAGATACGTATCTTCTAAATACTTTAAAAGATAAAATAGTTTTTGAAAGAAAACTCAATATTATGGAGTTTAAGTTTATTATATGAATTATGAAACTTTAGTCTGGGGCCAATTTGATAGATCGCGATTCTCGCCATCTATTTGCCATCTATCAAATTGGCCCCAGACTAAAGTTTCATCAAATGCCAATAGATGGCTCTTTGCATTTGTATAGGCAATTCATAGGTTATTATTATTAAAATATTTTAGCAAACATAGTATATACGAAATACAAGATACCAAACGAATGGTATCTAAATACAAGATACAAAATGCATTAAAAAAAAGTATTTTAGATATAAGATGGAAATACGTATTTTGTATCTTGTATCTGTATATCAGATACTTGTATCTTAGATAAGTCACATCTCTGTTTATGCCTCAGTACATTCTAATGTATAACTATAATAGTTATTATCAATAAAACATTTTTAGACTGCAAGAGGAAAATCGTATTCATTGAAATGTATTCAATAAAACACAGTACAAAAGCACAGACCCACAAATCCCCGTTTTGTTATAGTAACTACCTACCTACTACTGATCTTGTTTGTGACGCATGAATTCCTCAGCGAGACGACTCTTTGTTCATCTTGTGTTTTTCATTTAAAATTGATTAAAATATCTGTTCTTTTATTGCCACCTAGTGCACGAACACCTAATAATAATACGTGTCTAGTGTTTAATTGCAATAACAGGTACTTAAATATAGGCTGTAATCATTGTGTGATAAATGTGGATAATATTTGCAAAGTGGATGTTCTTTGTTACCTTAGGTGAGTAGATAAATCATTTATTATTCGCCTTCGAGTTTCTCGCCGATTCTTCTCGAAGGTGTATTCCGAATCGGTGGTCACTTGTAAATCAATCAAAGGGCTCCTAGCCATTTTGTCGGGGCCCCTGGGATCACTACTAACACTAGCAATCCAGGGGGTGTTTAGTCCGATCCTCGTAATCAAGACGACCGTCCAAGCCGAGGTTCATACCCCCTAGGTGCCCTTGTGCCGGTCGTCAAAATTTTAACTTTGGCGTGCGCCTTTTGCGTCACGCCTTGCGATGGGGCGCTCTAGCGAAGGTGAAGCTGTAGAGGCCAAAAGACAATGATTCCAAAAAAATATATTGTAATATTCTTGGCTGATAATAGGCATGTGACGTCAAATGAAATATATATATATATATTTGTTCAGATTAGCTTTTTGAGCTTGATTTGATGAAACATTTTATATTAAACTGGGTGAAGAGACAAGCAGGTCCCTCGCCTGATGGCAAGCGATACGCCTACCCATGACAGTTGCAGTGCCTCCCAGAACAAGGAATGAAAAAATTTGCTCGTCACTGCACCACGCTCGTCACCTATCTCACATGTGATGAGAGGACGACCTCCATAAGTTAAGCATAGAATAGGATTCTAATAAACTATTGCTGCCTTAACAAAAGGAAAAGGCTTGGCGAGGTTTTCCTAGAAGGTGGTACCGAAAGCTCATGCTCATTCTTGAGGTTTGAACGCTGGGCATCTGACCACAAAACCAACTGATCAAATTAATCATCTAAACTCGCGCTGGGTCCACTGTGGTTGATGGATGGTTGTATATTATAGGTAATTCTATTTTTTCAACAGGTTCACCACTTTCTGCTAGTATCGTTAAAGATGCTGTTGATTCATGCAGGTAAGAATGAAGTAGGAAGGTATTTAGACAGTATTTATGTCTCGTTAAGATTTTGATGAATCAGTGAGGAACAGAGGAAAATGGGGGAGTACTAAAAACCTTAAATTTGTCTACAGAAGGACTTGAGATATGAAATTTCTGTCACTTAAAGAACTGAACACTTGTGTAATCGTTCATAAGTTTCGAGTTTATATATTTTCTATTTTAGAGTTTGATAAAATGCAAGGTTTAAATTTAGAAAATAAGCCAATAGGGTGGTGGGTACGTATTACTAGTAAACCTAGGAAGAAGAGGTAAAATTTTAAATAGTAACGAGACTTACCTTGTTTATAAAATATAATGCCTAGGTTAGGCTCTATTGTTGTAATGTAGGCCTTTGTTTTATATTTGAGGATCCTGTATGAAAATATCAACTTCAGGGCACTTAGGGAATCAGCGAAATATTTAATTTTGGATTAGTAACTTTTTTTACTGCCGACAAGAATATATTTATTATATATTTATTTAATACTTTATGCACAAAAACAGTGTACAGAGGAGGACTTAATGCTAAGACAGCGTTTTCTGCCAGTCATCCTGGTTGTGCAAGAAAGATGTGTATGGGCGTGCACTCGAGATATGGACAGTAAAATGAAAATAAGGATAAATTAATCTTATTATGAAATCTTATTAATTAATATATTATGCTGGTCTAATGATATGTTGATCAATTAATTACTACCCTTTTTAATTCTACTATCTTTCCTGTTTTGTTATAATGACCAATAAGTTTTTTTTATATAGCCCACAAAATTGCAAATGCATTTTGCCAGAGTACCCAGCCAATGGCAAATACATCACAGATATAACCAGCGCAAAACCTGGTGATGCATTTGACTCAGTCACCATCAACATCACCTGCGGACAAGGGTTTGAAGCAGACGGATACAACTCAGTCCACTGTCGCGATGGATCCTGGACAGGGAAGATACCAAAATGTATAACAGGTAGGTAACGTCACTTTTTTAAAAGCTTTTATTTTTCTTCACTTGTATGTATCTATGTGTGTATCAGTGATAAAAAAAAATGTGTTTATCGATGTATCTATGTATTTTGTATGTCAAATTCAATTCAAATTTCGAGCTTCGGATCACAAACCGATGACAAAAAATTTCATGTTTATTTTTTACATTTGATACCTAAACAGCGAAAATGCAAAAAAAAAACACAAAAAGAAGGAAAATAAACTTATAAACTTATAAGGTGGAAAATGTTTTTTTTTTTTTTTTTTTTACTTTTGTAACATGTAATGTAAGACGCTGTTTCGAAGTTATTTGTATCCGTTAACTCACACAGAATGCGGCACAGTGCCTACAGCCGGCACGACGCTCATCATTGACGGCGTGCATGCGAAGCACGCGGAGGTTCCTTGGCACGCCGGCATCTACACCAGGCGCAAGCGCCCGTACCAGCATATATGCGGGGGCTCTATTATCAGAAACAATATTATAATATCAGGTGAGGATCTCAGACAAATATTTGAGGTAATCAGACGACGCCATTCGAAATCCCAGAGGTTATCGTACATATTTAAATCAAACTTTGATTACTTCACAGCGGCCCACTGCTTCTGGAGTGACATAGAGGGTAAGTTGCCCGCAGCTGACTACGCGGTGGCGGTCGGCAAGTTGTACCGCCCCTGGATCGACACCAGGGAAGAGGCGCAGCAATCTGACGTGAGTAGGTACTGTGTATCCACTGCTGAGGCAATAGATAACGTGATTATTGTGTCTGCTTATCCAAGGAGCTAAACTACTTAGTTTCTCACACATCTAGAGCTATGGATTGAAGTTCAAGATAAACTATGTTCCCAGGTGAAGGAGTTACACCTGACAGACCTCTTCCAAGGGAGCGCAGCAAACTTTCAAGATGACATAGCTGTGGTGATAGTGACGGATCCCTTCGAGTACACGGCGCACATCCGCCCAGTGTGTGTCGACTTCGATTTCACCTTTCAGGAAAGCCAGCTGGTGCCGGGACATAAGGGTAAGGTAAGAAATAGATGTAGAAAGATCGTTTATGTTGCAGAAAAAAGAAGAAGAGCTAAAAGGCCAAAGTTTAAAGATATATTAGACACACTTATGGCGGTGACTGGTAAGGCTGGAGGACTGATACCATACTAAACAACATAGACAAGAAGTTCAAATAAGTATACAGCAATTTTAAAAGAAAAAAAAATATTTTGGACGGGTTTGGAGCCATACTTTCCCCTGCGCGAAAAACCAAATCTTTTCTTTGAAAATTTAAACATGAGTTGTGGTTTTCTAAGCCAGCGGTGTTAACTGCTGAAATCAGAATAAAAATCTAAGGATTATATTTTTTAAATAGCTTTCATTTATAGCTAAATAAATATATATAAAAAAAAAATATATTTATGTACCATACTTTAGACTCAAAATAGATTTGCGGGCCCTACCAGCGGGATCCGTGAGCCGTCTGTTTTGCATTTGAACCGCAGCTAATCAAGTCTCTGTTCTGAATGTTTGAACCTGTTCAGACCTGAGTTACACACATCTGCTATTTGATATCTATTTACTCTATCTTAACTTACACAACTGTGATCAAGAATGTTTTAAAAAAGACGGAGACCACACCGCCATATCGAAAGTGAGTGCCAATCCGCTCGTACGCACAAGACTCACGTACACTCTTACGTCATGTTATTGTAATAAAGTAAAAGTATTTTATAGTAAATAGGCAAATAAAAGCACTTTTACAAGTCAAAATTAGCATCTCATGAACAAGGAGAAATACATAAAATATTATAAATAGATCAAATCAATAAAATTCAGGTAAACTATGCTTTGAGTTTGAAAAGGAAATTTCTCTTTCATATGCCAACAGAGTAAAATCTCACACTGGAAAGGAAAAACTCCTTTTTGACTCTACCGGTGCTTCGGAAATACGCCCGCTAGAGAAGAGAGCACCAAAAAACTCTACGGGGATGTAACTTTTTCCACGTTTGTTATTTCTATATACCATATCTAATATAAAAAATTATAATAAAACTTATTTAAATTACAAAATATATAAAAGATAAAAGTGACACTGTGATAGGCCGCTACATCGCAACAAGATCTCGACCTTGTTAGTCGTGTTAATTCTGTCAAGTTCTCAGGAAAGTCAAAAAAATAGGTACAGTGTTTTATGATGAAATTGTGTATCAACAACAGAACACCACTAATTATTCACTGACGCACACACACGCAGCCTCAGAGAAATTATGAGCACGCAGCCTTCATTTGCTATGCTTCCCTTGTTTGTTAGACGGTATTGCCTCCGTCTTCTTTTAAACCTTCTTGCATCTGAAGTACATAATTTATAGAGGCAACGTTTTTCCCACAGGTGGCAGGCTGGGGCCTCACCTCTGAAAACGGTGTCCCGTCCCAGGTCCTCAAAGTGATAAAACTGCCCTACATCTCCACTAAGCAGTGCATATCAGAGTCACCGCCCGACTTCCGCACGTACATCACTAGCGACAAGATGTGCGCGGGATATAAAGAAGGTAAGGTATAGGTATCTATTAGGTAAACGTGCTACACCTTCGACCACATCATCGCTTTCCATCAGATGAGATCGTAGTCAAACGATTGCATAGACAGAGATAAAAAATATATTAAAAAATATATATTTGGTAACATATTTGCTGCCGAGAATAAAATCATGTATGCAAGTACGCCATTGTTCTTTGAACAATGGCGAACACGCATACATTATTTTATGTCACTTAAATTTACGGCGTCTCTAGGCCAAAAATATCGCTAGTAATTTAGCATCATTTCCTGAGATTGTTAGTGTAAGATTTTTTTATTGGGGAAGCCAGGAATAATTGTTATCAGGCTTCAGTTTTATGGATTATGTTACTGTTAACTACTTTTGAAACAAATCTTAGAGATTTTTATCATTTTATCTGCATAGCCAGGTAGGCAATTAAGTACTTACCTATGCGCGATAAATATAATGTTAAATATAAAGATATTGTAGTTTAACAGACTAGCCTTTTGAATAATAATTATTATGATTAAGCTGTTACTGCCTAGAAAGATAACAAAACAGTATGTTTAGATATGTTGCTGTTATTTCACTGTGCAGGGAAACAGTTGTATATTACCACAAATATTTCGCAACAAATCCGAAATAACAACCATAACCTAACAGCAATTCCTTACTTAAACGAAAACTATAATGCATTGTATTCTCTTTGCTGATATGTTTTGTAGATACATTCATGTAATATTTGAATAAAACATAATAACATCATAGGCTGTCATCGATCTTATTTCCAAGATACAATATTTTTTCTGGAAAATCACCCCATTTTTGTCTTTTTTTTCCGAGGTTATATTTCCTTAAATAATATTTTCTTATGTCTTTGGTTCGGTTTGTCAGTGGCAACATATATTCAGGCAACCACAGGCCAAGTTTTGTGCGATTGCGTCAAACCATTGAGCAAGGAATGGAAAATGAGTTTTACGGGAACGCAGCGACGAGAATATATATTTGCGCCAAATTCGCACGTAGTGACTATTACTTATCTGTGCTTATGTAAACACAAAGTGTGCTATATGATTCAAAATGCATCAACCGGATAGGTTTTATACGTTTTATATTGACGTACCATTTTGTATTAAGTATTATTCTGTTTAACGCAAGGAGGCTGAATTATGCTGTCTGATAAAAGGTTTAACGCCATTAAGTGTAATTCAACCTCCTTTGCCTTAATAAACCTGGTGGAAAGTAAGCGTAATTCAACCTTAGGTTTAAAGGTTTAAAAAACCGGGCGGGAAGTATACTGTTTTGACGATTTTGACGTCCGAACCGGAAACGTCATTGTATTATTTTTTTTCACCCATTGGGCAGGCAACAAGGCCAGTAAAACCCGTAGACATAGAAACCAATAGACAACTAGATAGCTTCCATCGCAGTCATACAAGAAAGAGAACAACATATGCATAGGTCTTGTGAAGAAATGAGACAGAATGATATAATCTTTTGTTGCAGGTCGCGTGCCGTTTTTTTCAAGGTCAGCACACCTCTGTGCTTAAAATAATTGACAGTTCGCCATAGTTTTGTATGGATTGTGAGAAAAATAATTCAGCTTGGTGTGTTGCCTGCATTCGAAATGAAAGTTCTCTAGACTTTTTTAGTATTCTGTTCCCAAACTACACATTTTTTATTATTAAAATGATTTAATTGCATTGGTTCTCATTTGTTATTGATACAAATTCATTGCATAAATTCAATTTAATGTAATATCGTACGATGTTGTTAATATGCATACAGATTAGAAAATGTATTCAAGAGAGCAAAGGCACCTACAACTACGTAAATGCCCTAACCATTAGAGCTACATACATCAAAACTGTGTTGTGTGAGCCATGTTAGAGGCCCTCAGGCGGCCTGACAATCTATGACACCTGAGGACCAGCATTACCTCATACGACAAACAAACAAACAAACTATGTGAGAAGATCTTCCGTGGATTTTGGAAACAGTTTGATTAAAATTTAATGATTTAGGAAAAAAATGTACAGTGTGCAAGAAAAATTATAATATAAACAAAAAATGAGCGTTCCTTTTCATTTTGTGGAACAAAAGTCTATATGAGATTAATATTGGTTAGAGTAGGTACTAAAAAAGTTCAATAATATTGAAAGGTTATTCCCATACATTTGAGTACAAAATGATTGCAGAAATACAAAGTGTGACAAACAAAGGTAGCTGGTCGACCAGCTATCTTCCTGTCTAACTGCAGTTAGACAAGAAGAGAGCTGGTCGGTCGGGAATTTATGATTTTCATTATGGGCGTATTTTTGCAATTTGTTCGCCGAGACACCGCATTCTTATGTTGAAACGCACTATTTTAGAGCATGATCACCATGACGGATCAGGTTATACCG
This sequence comes from Alsophila aescularia, assembly GCA_946251855.1. Lineage (NCBI taxonomy): Eukaryota > Metazoa > Arthropoda > Insecta > Lepidoptera > Geometridae > Alsophila > Alsophila aescularia. Next base: position 75,431,329 of record OX276374.1, on the reverse strand, counting down.
AAATGAATAATTATTTTATGAAGCATCATGGTCCATCATAGTATACATATAATGGTGTATGTCACCACTATGTATGTATCATTTTTCATGCATTGTACACCATATTTAATCTATTTATTTTACGCTAAGGATGGCCCACCATGGATGACAATGGTATATAAATATAAATAAATATATTCGGGACAATTCTACACCAACTACCCCTAAACTAGGATACCCTGTAATATGGGCACTAGATAACGGATAAACATACATACATACGAATATCAACATCCATGACTCGGAAACAAACATTTCTGCTCATCACACAAATGATTGCCCCTTGCAGGGTTTGAACCCGCGACCGTTTGATTTCGTTCTTAGGGTTACTAGATACTAGAGCAACCAGCCGTCAAATATACTACTTTATATATATTATTATACTGTAAGCATGTTCAAGACAAAATATTTGTAGAAATTGTAAAAAAAGCTTTCTGAAGTTTCTATTACCCTTATCCACATTAGTCCCATAAAGATTCGATATTTTTATGGAACGAGATCGTACAACACCTAGAATTATTCAAAATCTCAATTTTTCTTTCTGACCATACATTTTTCGTAAATCTGTAATATCTCTATAAACCATCAATAGTCTATAACATACTTAATCTAGAATCTGGCATTGCTTAAACTCAGGGTAAAAGTTTTGAAATGGCAGCACATCCACCTATCGTTCTATCTCACAAGTGGACCAACAATCATGTGTCTATTGGTTTCTGTCTACGGTAAAACCAATACTGCCTAAATTCTAGAATCTATGGGTAAAACTTTGTAGGAAGGAAATGAAGTTTCAATTTAATGTTTCTTTTAATTGATTTGTTAACCTGGATTTTACTAGCTTACATGCATGTTGAAAAAACGTAGAAAAATAATTACTTAAGTTCTGTAGAAATGATATTTCAAGACACTGCAAGATTTCTCGCATAAAATTTCGCCCTTGTTCTTTACAGAGAGGCAATCCAAATAACTGATGAGAATGAAATCTGGGTATACAGTTTGGTGTTGCAGCTCCATATCTATCATCTAAATTCAAAATTTAATTACACTTTTCGATTGCTAAACGATCAAGCAATGTATTACGTTGAGTGAGGACTGTGTCGCATCGCGCGGAGTTTAGGGAGAAGCGCTGCAATACTAAGGTCATTTCGCAGCGTCATATAATTTATCTTTCGTATAAATTTTCACCTGGAGAAACTACTACGTTCGTTTGAGTTTCAATCGTTAGCTCGAGCAATCCAGTGATATTCATAAAACACCATACTATGACAGAGTGAAGTGGTGCGGTGTCCGAGCAGATATGTACACGTATTTATGTAAAACACACAGCCATGTCCACAATACAGCCACACCCCGTATTTTTGTGTTTGCAAGCTTGTTTCTGTATGTTTGCGAAGTTACATGTTTTTGCTATTTAATAACCCTACCCGTCTTTCCGTGCCATTTACGAGTTTCATCGTTAGGAGCAATCAAACTGTCGATATCGCGTCAGCGCCAGGCTTTAATAATGCATAATAATGTTTATAATATCATCAAAGTTATTTCTAAACTGAATGGTTTTATTTTAAATGTACATTTTCATTTATGATACAGTAAGACACTCATTTAAAGCCACATGAAGAACAAACTCAGAGACGTCAGATGGGATTCCATTTTCTCAATTTATTTCTAGCTGGCCAGACAGTTTGCAGAGGTGACAGTGGTGGCGGTTTAGCGTTTCCAGGGACAAAGAACGAAGGTATCGAGCGGTACTACCTCCGTGGCATCGCGTCGACAGCACCTACCAACGACTTGAATCTCTGCAACGCTTATTCCTACACGACATTCACGCTGCTGCTTAAACATGAACACTTTGTCAAGCAATGGTTAGCTGAGGGTAAGGTTACCTACACTTTTTAACCAAGAACATAAAGTGATTAAATTACTGCACCGAGTGTAGTTTCGTGTTGCTTGAGCGTCAGTGATGGCACTTCAAACAAGTGCGGTCAAGTTTGTCTGAATTTTTAACACTGAAACAATATCTATTGATGGTTAGTGACGATGCAGTCTAAGGTGAACATGTTTGCCCAATAGATGTATATTCACTCTTGACTTGAAAATTCCCAGATTTTATAATAGATATACTTACTTGAGAAAGTGTTTTTTTTGTTATAGCCGAAACGCCAACAAGGAAAACGAGAGGCCGCGTATCAGACCGGAACGTGGTGCAAACCTTCGTCGACCCTGCGGCCTCACCGCCCGCGCCCTTCCAACACTTGGTCGTCGACCGCAACACCGGCCTCGTGTACATCGGCGCGCTCAACAGGATCCACCAGCTGACCCATGATCTGAAACGCACTCAGTGGATCGTCACAGGCCCCGTCATGAGCTCCAATGACTGCCTCGATCCAAGCGATGTCTGTCTCGCTAACTTCCCCCTGGAGCTCACAGACAATGCAAACAAGGTTCTCATAATAGACTACGTCAATAGTAAGCTGGTCACGTGCGGTTCTGTCTTGCACGGAATGTGTTCAGTGCGCAAGTTGAGTAATATATCTCTGGACGTGCGCGAGGTTCGAGAGCAAATCGCGGGGAATAACGATGAATCGTCAACTGTGGCGTTCATCGCGCCTGGACCCCCACATCCGCTGACGACAGATGTCCTGTACGTGGGAACCTCGTACTCTGGCATCATTGGCAATAATCTTATACGCATGTCCTTTGTAATAAGCCGCTCTCTTGAGGATGACCAACTCTTTAATATAACCAGTACGAAAGAAGATACTGATTCTTATATGGAAAACATCTTATTGCAACGGTTTAAATATCCTATTTTCGTTTATGGATTCAGCTCTAAAGGATTTAGTTATTTTCTGACGACGCAGCTGTTAAAATTAGAACTTGGCACGTACTACAGTAAGTTGGTTCGGGTGTGCCACGATGACAAACACTATTATTCGTATACTGAAATACCGATCTCATGCACTGGAGTGAGTGCTGGAAAGTACATGATATACAACCTCGTACAAGCAGCATATGTTGGAAAACCTGGTCCAATTTTGGCAGTAGAGCTCGGAATATCAACCCAACAAGATGTGCTCTTCGCTGTATTTAGCCAGAGCGCATTTACCTACAGCAACCAGCCTTCTAATCGGTCAGCTCTTTGTGTATACTCGCTTAAAGCTATTCGCCGTACATTTACGAAGAATATAAAGAGATGCTTCGGTGGCATCGGTTCCAGATGGACGGGTGGACTGAATATAACAAATGTAGGTTCTAGATGGACGGATGGACTGAATGTATCAACTAATTCCAATCCTTTGAATGGATGTGTTGCAATGGACTTGCAGATAGATGAAGATTTTTGCGGAAACGAATTGAATTCGTTCCTTTTCGGCGATCTGCCTGTGATGGCAATGCCAGCTGCGGTGTTTGACACGCGACTGACAGCGGTGGCGGCTACCATCACCGGCGACCACACGGTAGTGTTCGCGGGCACGGCTGACGGATTTCTGAAAAAGGTCCTTGTCGACAATTCATCTTCCGCTTTCGAATACGGAGAAATCGATGTCGGCGAAGGCTCACCGATCAACAAAGATCTAATTTTTGATACTCAATTGACGCATTTATATGTAATGACCGAACGTAGAGTGTCTAAAGTTAGAGTTCAAGAGTGTAACGAATATAAATCGTGCCAAGCGTGTCTCGAAGCAAAAGAACCTTATTGCGGGTGGGGTCTACTTGAAAATGAATGCAGCTTGCTTCCGGATGGACGAAACGCAAATAAAGACTCTCCGCAATGGATCTCGTATCGTAGTCGATGCCCAACAATCATCAAAGTAATACCAAACCAGTTGCAACGGACGATGTTAATGACATTACTTTTACTCATAGAAAACTTGCCAACTTATAAAGGAAAATTCATATGTGCATTTACGGCTTTTGGTCGTACTCTTGTAACTAACGCCACGAGAACATCTTCTGGAGTGAGTTGTGATACTCCGCGCACCGACACGCTGCCCGCGGTTCCCGACAGTCAGAACCACTTTACAGCGAGACTGTCGGTGCGCACTGCGCAGGGATCAGATGTCGTAGCTACCGAATTCAAGTTTTTCGACTGCAACACTTACAGCTCGTGTACACAGTGCGTCACTTCTCCGTTCCCTTGCGACTGGTGCCTCAATGGAAACCGTTGCACACACGACGTCGTCGAACACTGCCAAAACGATAGTCTGGTTATGAGCGTCAATAAAACAAATTCTAATACTTCCACTTATCACACGGGTTCCTTATTTTGTCCCGCTATTAACTCTACTGGCAAAAATGAAATTACCTTACATATTTATTTAGTTATTTACTACATCATTTACGTACAGACATAAGCTAAGCAGAATGGTAACGTATAGGTAACGCATGTACATTTTCTAACAAAATACTTACCTAGTGATTAATGAAGGACTCTTGGTAGGTATACATTTTAGTCTCAACACATATCAAGGAATCCGTAAAACTCATAGAGTTATTAGTTGTTCTAAGCTCATACGAAGCCATTGAGCAAATTAAGATTCAGTTCAATGAATGAATAAACTCCTGTGCAGTGAAGTATTTTTTACGATGGTTCTTACGCTGTACAAGCTATGCGTCTATGGTACTTTCTTCCTTTTTCATTAATACGAGCACAATCTCTGCCAACATTTGTCATTGGATAAAAACTATTATTCATCAGAAGTTTCTACTTGATAATTTACGTTGTAACTATTCTTTGTATCAATGTTATTGTATAATTTTAGTATCATTAAACTTATATATTAGACGTGCGCGTAAAAGTGTACCTACTTGTTATAATAGTAGTATTATTTAGTTTAGTTTGTAAATTATGTTCGGTATTGTGTATATTATGTTTCTTCATCTTTGTTGATGCACCACCGACCGATAAATTTGTAAATTTATCCATTTATTTCCATCCAAAAGTTGCCTTATTTAGCAATAAGGTCGCCCATTGTACCTTTTAGTTTTTAAGTTTCAAATCTACTGTTTTTTTTTGTGTGCGATAGAGAGTTGTTGTATAGTATTCATGTTGACGGCCAACCTTGCAGACTCTGTATACTGTGACAGCACTGAGTTTACTTGGTACTTACACCTCGCTTTGCCAAACATTACAGCTCATCTCACTGCTAAATGATCGAAGTTCTTTGACAATTCATGTATAGTAAAATTTTTGTTTGTATTGATAACTTTGTTTTTATGCTACCTACATTGTAGGTACAATGTACATAATCAGACGAATTGTGAAATTGGCGTAATGCAACATGCAAGTGAATAGCTTAGGGCTCTTTTACACGAGCGGCACGTCACCAACGGCGTCACCATCGGCGGCAGCCGAAGACATGTCAACGTCGAAGATATGCGGCTCCCTTTGTACAGGAGCTCACCAGTTGCAAAATGTATCAATATCAGAAGTATCTAAACAAGTATCTCCTAAATTTACTGTCCATAACATTCTTCACCTATACATTATAATTAGAAAATAAATACCAAAAAAAAACTACTTCATATTAATAATGTTCAGAACAATATCACTTTTTCGAAATTACCAATGTAATAATAATGCAAAAATACAAAATTAGATATGAATGAGTTTTTGAAGGCAGTGTCAAACCAAGCCATCATTATTAATATGTTTAAGACATCATTTTAAAAAAATGATGTCTTAAACGTCTTGATGTGCTATCTCTATTAATAAACTATTAAAGTAATTATCTAGATAAACTTTATCATTTAATAGATTGCTGTATTCATGTCAATCAGTTTGTAAACGAGTGAAAGTCAAAATCGTGAGTCAAAAGTGTGAGTCTCTTGTTTTGTTTGTTCTGCGTTTTGTGTTTTGTATGAAGGTGCGTCATAGATAACTGCTTTTATTTCGTACTCTAGACAAGCTCTTGACGAACGTCGCAATTAGAGCATAATTTGACTATCGCCATTTTGCCGCTGTAGTTTGGCAGTAGTGAGCGTCCAGGGAACTAAGGCTTTTGTACTATTATTTATTCTGTGACTAACGTCAGGAGATGAAAATATGACAATTTTAGTTCCATGGACGCTTGATGGGGTGCTTTAATATTTTCTTCGCACAAACGGGAGTACGGCACAGCGAATCTATAGAAATCAGTGGGGTGCGTAGTCGGTATCTATTTATTTTGTTATAAGGATATTAGATTTAAATGATACCTAGGTTTGGCACAGTCTTCAAAAAACTCTTTTCTATCTTATGTTGTATATCTGCATTATTATTACATTGGTAATTTCGAAAAAGTGATATTGTTCTGGCTCAATTGTAATTATTTTAATCTTTTTAGTGGTTGTTTAGAAATGATCTTTTTTTTGTGGAAAAAAATATTTATTTCTTTATTTTGAGTGGCCTAAGCAAACATCGGATTAATATATCCAAATCGTAGATAAGAGGAAAAATAAACACAAAACAAATGGATTTATAAGTTGTATATATAAATCCTTTTTTAGAGCACTCTTTTACAAGACACCATCAGTACCACTTAAGACCTGAGAACTCATCGACACCAATCAAATAAGCCTAAACTCGAAGGGGTTGTATCATTTGATGGTTGGGTAATGGATTCTTATGACTCCATCTCCATTATCAGACCCTCGATACCACATTAGACCAGAGAACTCATCAAGACAAACCAAATGAGCCCAAACTCGAAAGAGTACCATCATTTTGTTGTTGAGTTTCTGTGACTACGTTCCGGATCCATCATCAGACCCTGAATACTACATAAAACCAGAGAACACATCAAGACAAACTAAATGAGCCCAAACTCGAAGGGGTTCCATCATTATATTGTTGAGTTCCTGTGAAAAACTTCCGGCTCCATCATCAGATCCTAGTTACCATATTAAACCGGAGTACTAATCAAGATAAACTAAATGAGCCCAAACTGAAAAGGAGTGCCTCATTTTGTTGTTGAGTCCCTATGGCTACCTTTCGGCTCTATCATCAGACCCTGGAAACGACATAAAACCAGAGATTTTATCAAGACAAACCAAATGAGCCCAAACTCGAAGTGGTTCTATTATCCGATTGTTGAGTTCCTTTGACTACCGTCCGGCTTCATCATCTGACCTTGGATATCACATAGAACCAGAGAACTCATCAAGACAAACCAAATGTGCCCAAACTCGAAGGGTTTATCCGATTTCATCCGATTGTTAAGTTCCTTTGACTACCTTCCGGCTCCATCATCAGATCAGCTCAATAGTACCTACCATAACTACACCTATTTGCAAAACTTCAGCATCTTTGGATGTGGTTAAATGGTTCAAAATTGAGTAGCAAACTACTCCTAAGCATAATAACAAGCTTTTTTAAAGCTACTAAACCAATTTTGATGAAATTTATACAGTCCCACACTCTGAGTTCTTCTTCCTCAATCATCTAATTCGGTTTAGAAATCTCAAGATATTAGAGACCATTGGTGTGGAATTGTCCAGAATATTATATTATTTTTTATTTTTTCCGGTAAACGACACGCTCGCCCGTCTGGCATATTCTTTCTTGTGACACTGTGAAACTATCCGTGACGTTTATTTGTGCTGTAGACGTGGAAAAGGCACTAAAGTGTATGAAAGTGTGTGAAGTGTGTGAAGTGTGTAATCTCCCGCTTCACGGGAACGTTATTCCCTGTCTGTGTTATTTATTGTGAAGACAAAAGTGTACTTTATAAGTGTACCTACGACTCACAATCCAAGCGATTGAAATGATTGATAGTGATAGCAACCGTTCAACGCATAGATAAGGCTGGCATTGTGATTTGTATCGCATGATGCCATGAAACTATTTTAAACGCCAGAGATTCTTTGTGAATAACAATTGGCCTTAAGTCTAAGTCGCGCCCAAAATAACTTTTGTCTACCCTATTCTTTTTTTGATGCATTCCGCCAGGTAAATAATTAACTGGTAATATAATCCTTTCGTGTCATTTATTTCCGATATTGAACTCAATAGTTGATTACAATCTCACGGTCCTTGAAACAAAGCGTTCGATTGCTTGGCTGTTGAGTTATATTGGTAAACTTTTAGATAGTAGCGTGAATTTGGTGTTCGGATAGGTAGGTTAGAGAATGGTGAACTTGTAAAGGCTACAGTCGAACCACGTTAAGCTTGGGACTTGCCCCATTTTATTTCATAAAACTTCTTCGACTTGCCCCAAAATTTTAAGTGTTCCTTTTTACTCGGGGATACCTAAAGACCCCCCCTAAAGGTGCTCGCCTACCTGTCCTCAGGCGCGAGTAGTCTTCTAATTTTTCATATTAATTAAATTGAAATTTAACTTTTTTATTTTAAATTCCAATGTTACTATCAAACCTCGTTCTATCCATTAGTCCCAATTTTTAACGTAAAAATTTATTCATTCGTAAAATTTGGTATATTTGTTCAGATACTCATATAGACTAACATATATGAATTTACGCTGTATCAACAATATTACATACATATGTATATCAACTTGTGAACCAATTTTTTTTGTATATTAAGCTACTGAACAAGAATATAATATTCAAAACAAGAGCATAAGTTAAAAAATTAAAACCCGACTACGGTCGTGTAAAAATTAGCTTATAACACTCTTGCGATGAAGGCGAATCGATTGATACCTCGTTTGACAAAATTGGGCCAAGTTTTTAGCTTGAACACATAACCTTTCCTTTGCTTTGCCATATAGTCAGGGTAAAAAAATAGTCTATGACCGTACCTATGACACTCTATAAATAAAGAGATATCGATCCGCTCATGTGTGTTAATTTAATGACAATGTCGCCGGCTGCGGAGCTGTCAAAATGGAGGGGGGGAACCCATCTACCGCTTCATACGGTTATTTATGAAACAAACGACTGTTCTGTATAGCTAAAATAATATACAATAGATTTGCAGTATTATTTTAGTATATTTCTATTCAAAATATTTATAAAAACACGCTGAAAGTTGAAGAAAAGTCAAAATCTGTGGATTGATATTTTCAATATTTTTTTGTTCGAAATCTTCAGCGACAATCGATAATTTTTTATCTGTATAAAATACCGCAACAGATGTGCCTTTCCAACAGATAAAAAATAAAATCATATTTTTTTTTTAAATAATCGTCTAAAATCAAATATAAATTTGGGCAAAAATCATGTCTATCATCAATCTAAATTTTCCATAAATAATGTTTAAAAATTATTTATGGAAAATTTAGAGCTTATAGGTGAAATATAAAGTTAATATTGTGTTGCTACATGTTATTACTAGTAAACTAAATTAAATAAAGAACCCTAAGTTTGATAACTTTTAAATAAATAGATAACTTGTTCGGCTGGCAACTAAAGAGGCATGCCGCAATCGGGCTTTAATTATTTTGCAACTAAAGAAGTTTTATTCGTACGAATGACTTAATCGATAGAAGTTGAGACAACGATAATTTTAATATATAACACTTATTATCTCATGAACTTGCGGCATATTTGCAGAATTTGCAAAATATTTCAAAGTTAACTTTTTTTGCTTGCGGGTCGTGCGTCACAGTTTTTTTTTTTTAAATTTGAAATTAATCTGTTTATTGTACTATGGCATTTTATTGTATTGCTACATGATGTTACTAGTATCTTAGATTAAAAAAAAACTTGTGATATTATTAGAGAGCAATAAGAAAATTGAACACATAAAACCTGCAATTAGTAGCTAAGATTTTCAACTTAAAATCTGTGGTTTCTGATTAGCACCTAGCCTGTATCTACAGTTATAGGTACAGTTCCAAGCGGGCGACGTCACGGGCAAAATCTAATAATAAATAAATTGTTATTGTAGGTATGTTATTCGGGCTGTAGCCATAAATTCTTGTGATATTATAAGAGAGCAATAGGAAAATTGAGCACATAAACCTGTCTCAGACATAGATTGCACACAATAGGGTCCGCGTGTGTTTTGTTCACAAAATATAATCCAGGAACCCTATCTATATTATTAAATGTGCATTGTTTATTTAGTATTCGATTTATATCTTTCTTTATTACATTGTGTCATATTTGCGTGATGGGTTATTTGAAGTGGATCTACTTTGTAATCTTAGGTGAGTAGGTATTTGTAAGTTCGGTGACGAATGGCGACCAGGGCCCTGTTTCATAAAACTTACAATTATAGTTTCAACGTGGTTCACGTTAAGCTTGGGACTTGCCCCATTTTATTTCATAAAACTTCTTCGACTTGCCCCAAAATTTTAAGTGTTCCTTTTTACTCGGGGATACCTAAAGACCCCCCCTAAAGGTGCTCGCCTACCTGTCCTCAGGCGCGAGTAGTCTTCTAATTTTTCATATTAATTAAATTGAAATTTAACTTTTTTATTTTAAATTCCAATGTTACTATCAAACCTCGTTCTATCCATTAGTCCCAATTTTTAACGTAAAAATTTATTCATTCGTAAAATTTGGTATATTTGTTCAGATACTCATATAGACTAACATATATGAATTTACGCTGTATCAACAATATTACATACATATGTATATCAACTTGTGAACCAATTTTTTTTGTATATTAAGCTACTGAACAAGAATATAATATTCAAAACAAGAGCATAAGTTAAAAAATTAAAACCCGACTACGGTCGTGTAAAAATTAGCTTATAACACTCTTGCGATGAAGGCGAATCGATTGATACCTCGTTTGACAAAATTGGGCCAAGTTTTTAGCTTGAACACATAACCTTTCCTTTGCTTTGCCATATAGTCAGGGTAAAAAAATAGTCTATGACCGTACCTATGACACTCTATAAATAAAGAGATATCGATCCGCTCATGTGTGTTAATTTAATGACAATGTCGCCGGCTGCGGAGCTGTCAAAATGGAGGGGGGGAACCCATCTACCGCTTCATACGGTTATTTATGAAACAAACGACTGTTCTGTATAGCTAAAATAATATACAATAGATTTGCAGTATTATTTTAGTATATTTCTATTCAAAATATTTATAAAAACACGCTGAAAGTTGAAGAAAAGTCAAAATCTGTGGATTGATATTTTCAATATTTTTTTGTTCGAAATCTTCAGCGACAATCGATAATTTTTTATCTGTATAAAATACCGCAACAGATGTGCCTTTCCAACAGATAAAAAATAAAATCATATTTTTTTTTTAAATAATCGTCTAAAATCAAATATAAATTTGGGCAAAAATCATGTCTATCATCAATCTAAATTTTCCATAAATAATGTTTAAAAATTATTTATGGAAAATTTAGAGCTTATAGGTGAAATATAAAGTTAATATTGTGTTGCTACATGTTATTACTAGTAAACTAAATTAAATAAAGAACCCTAAGTTTGATAACTTTTAAATAAATAGATAACTTGTTCGGCTGGCAACTAAAGAGGCATGCCGCAATCGGGCTTTAATTATTTTGCAACTAAAGAAGTTTTATTCGTACGAATGACTTAATCGATAGAAGTTGAGACAACGATAATTTTAATATATAACACTTATTATCCCATGAACTTGCGGCATATTTGCAGAATTTGCAAAATATTTCAAAGTTAACTTTTTTTGCTTGCGGGTCGTGCGTCACAGTTTTTTTTTTTTAAATTTGAAATTAATCTGTTTATTGTACTATGGCATTTTATTGTATTGCTACATGATGTTACTAGTATCTTAGATTAAAAAAAAACTTGTGATATTATTAGAGAGCAATAAGAAAATTGAACACATAAAACCTGCAATTAGTAGCTAAGATTTTCAACTTAAAATCTGTGGTTTCTGATTAGCACCTAGCCTGTATCTACAGTTATAGGTACAGTTCCAAGCGGGCGACGTCACGGGCAAAATCTAATAATAAATAAATTGTTATTGTAGGTATGTTATTCGGGCTGTAGCCATAAATTCTTGTGATATTATAAGAGAGCAATAGGAAAATTGAGCACATAAACCTGTCTCAGACATAGATTGCACACAATAGGGTCCGCGTGTGTTTTGTTCACAAAATATAATCCAGGAACCCTATCTATATTATTAAATGTGCATTGTTTATTTAGTATTCGATTTATATCTTTCTTTATTACATTGTGTCATATTTGCGTGATGGGTTATTTGAAGTGGATCTACTTTGTAATCTTAGGTGAGTAGGTATTTGTAAGTTCGGTGACGAATGGCGACCAGGGCCCTGTTTCATAAAACTTACAATTATAGTTTACCATTACAATTTAGTGTACATTGATGCATATGTTAGAGTGTTACGTGTAAATATGAATTTTGCTAGAAGATAAACTTCAGTGTACACTAAATTGTAATAGTAAACTACAATTGTAAGTTTTATGAAACAGGGCCCTGAAAGCAGTCAGACAGTAAGTAAATAAGTAGGCGTCTACTCTCTTACAGGCTAAATACGAGCGGTACCTCTGGTTACCGTTACTATCGGTAACCGGTCCACACGGGCGGTCGCTTTGATCTTTTTAAGGTGCAAGACAGAAAAATAATATATAAGTAAAAAAAAAAAAGTGGAAAGGATTACTTGATTATCTAAGTAATCGATTCCATGCAAAGGTTGCCTAGAAGAGATTGCTATATAGCAATAAGGCCGCCCATTGTACCTTTCATTTCATTAGTTTATTCTATATATTATCTTCTTCTTGGTGTGCAATAAAGTGTTGCTGTATTGTATTGTATTGACAGAACATTCAAGAGTGTCGTTTAAAAAAAAAAACAAAGTAAAATTAAAAAAAAAAACTGGATGCGCCGTACCATAGACAGCTAGGCTACGTAATCACAGTCTTATAGGCTAAAGGTTCAGTGCCCCACGGCTGCTGCGGCAGTGAAAACTCAGCATAAAGTCCGGTTTACGCATGCGCGTGTGGCACCTACTGGAATAAAGAAAATACAAATGTATTGTACTGGGCAGTATCTAATGTAGCTCTTTCATCATCATCAACATCCTGTATTAATTAGTCTACTGCTGGATAGAGGCCTCTCCCAAGGCGCGCCACTGAACCTTATTTTCGGATCTTCTCATCAAATGGTGGGTTCCCAACGAGTCACACCAGATCCTATCACGGTGTGACTCATTGGGAATTTTCCCCCATTGAGTCTCACTTTTACAATCCAGTCTATTTGAGAAAACAGTATATAGCCGTGGCTTCTCTAAATAATAATATTTTTTCTATTGTTTAAACAGCCTCAACACTTTCTGCATGTGCCTTAAACGTTGAGTCACCCAGGTAAGAGTAAAGTACCTAAATATTCTTTAATATGTTCGTCGCGCCATTGTCTGTTACGCAAAATGTTGCCAGCTAAAGTTATCAAACGACAGAACCGTTTACAAATCGTACAGGACCAAGACACGTTTAACAAAAAAAAAATGGCACATACAAATTGTATTATATTTATAAACATATTATTCTAACAGCTTTCCTGTTTTGTCTTTTAACAATTATGAACAGGTTTTTTCCTTTATAGTCCACAGAAAGGCAAATGCAAATTGCCTGAGTACCCAACCAATGGAGAATACATCACTGATGTACCTAATGCGAAGCCTGGGGATGCTTACATCTCTGTCACAGTCAATATCACCTGCGGACAAGGATTTGAAGTAGACGGATCCAACTCCGTCCGTTGTCATTATGGATTATGGACGGAGAAGATACCTAAATGTATAGAAATAAGTAAGTGGGCCATTACACTTAACTGTATGTTATCAGAAAGGTATCCTACAAGGCAGTAACTTCGGGCCAGTGATTTTTACTGTTGTCATATAACTTTCAAATATTATCATGGAAATCTAGCTTTAGCCCACGATGTTGCCATTGTGTGTTATTTACGGGAATATAAACAGTGGCAGCTCTAACTACTAACCTAACTCGTTTTATTTTAGGTATGACTCATTTATATTCTCCAACTGACCTTTACAGCGTTACCTTCCTGTTTATAACAACTTTACAGCGTTACCTTCCTGTTTATAACAACTACTAAGTATTAATTAATCTTAGGTACAGTCACCCGACTTTGCAAGCGATGAAAGTCATCTCATTATATTATAACAATAGCTGTGCCGCGGCTTTACCCACGTGGTCATTCTCTGCTATTATAGAACTGAAAGTACAAATTTTTTTTAGTCGCCAGATTTTATCGATTGCTCGGCTCGTAAAAATTATATTTTTTTGTTCAGTAGCTAATTTTAAGTACCAGAGACCATTTTTTAAAGTTATGTTGCTTCTTTGTACAGACTTTTTGTTACTCATTGCTATTTTAAGTATAGATAAGTATAGATCGATCGATACATTAAGAAGACAGATAGATACCATTAACTATTATGCTCTTATTACATTATATATTTTTTTAAATACCACCTACCTATGAATTGTGAAGTCTTCAGTATCCGTTCATTCACCTTAACAGAATGCGGCACAGTGACCCCAGGCGGCACTGAGCTCATCATCAACGGTGTGTCTGCAAAGCCCGTGGAGGTTCCCTGGCACGCCGGCATCTACACCAAGACCACGCACCCATATAAGCAGATATGCGGCGGCTCTCTTATCAGAAACAACATTGTTATATCAGGTGAGGTACTCGGCTCAATATTTGAGGGGATCAATTAGCTGTCGTGACGCAATTCACAATCACAGCGATCCCATTATTATATAATTTAAGATTTTGTACGTTTTCTGGCGTTAAAGGCTGCTTATATTAATCAAATTTTGACAACGCAGCGGCCCACTGCTTCTGGAGTGACACAGAGGGTAAGTTGCCTGCCGCTGACTACGCGGTAGCGGTCGGCAAGCTGTACCGCCCTTGGATCGACACCAGAGATGAGGCTCAGCAATCTGACGTGAGTCCTGACCTTAGTAACTACTGAAGAGGCAATAGATAAAATAGCTTGTTGATTGTCACTGCTTGTCCATTGAGCTTCCAAAGTGGGACATTGCAATCTGGGTTCTGTTTGTAATGTAAATTGCTTGATTTTTGAGTGTACTATTTACATATATTTTTTTATATTTTAAAGGCTGCTGCCCGCGTGTCCTGCTTTCAAGGTAGTTCTTAAATTACCCGGTTTGACTCTAGATTCCTTTGCTGTGTCTGTGATTTATCCAGGTTTCCACGTCTAATTTGAAATATTGTGAAATTCCCTTACAACATTATTAATTACCTCTCAACTAGAGGAACAGATAGGTATTTTACGCCAAATTTCCTTCGCCTAAACAATTATATCCATGTTGATTGTTTGCTCGAAGAAAATTTCTAATTACAGTTGGTCTTATAATTATTTTGTTGATTTCGTGATGATCCAGTGGTGTTTGGCTTTTTACCAGACTGCGTAACGCAAAGGCCCGTTAATGTTTATATCAGGAAAATGTGGTTATCAGCTATGTACCAGCCAATACTTAACTATTGCATCGCAGTGCTAGGGACCTGCTAGTAAAACTCTGTTCCAAAAAATTTAGAGAGCACAACGGGCTCTTTTAAAAGTTGCCTACTAAAAGCTATTTCGATATTCAACTGATCGACTATACGAAGACACCATATATCACCGAGTTGGCAGCTGTATACATTCTGGTGGTAGCACTGCGTTTTCATAAAACTGCGTTAGGGACAGCCTTTCATGCTGATCTTTTGACACGTCGCAATATTCGGAATGCCTGGGTAGTCCCAACGAAAACCCTTCTAGCCCTATCCATACAAAGGACCAAGTCTGTACCAACGTTTGGATGGGAATATGGACATATTAAAAGCGTCGCGATACATATGTAAAAGTAAGATCGTGTCATGGCTATATACGTTAGGTTACAATAAGACAGAGACCGTAATTAAAACTATCTGACATGGGCCTACTTTCCGACTGGTCATCGATTGTTCTAGCAGGTACAATTACCCTTTACTATCTCTCGTCATTCCTAATAATTTAATTTCTGACTGGATTTCCGCTGACGGTTTGAGCTCAGGTCCCCCTATCCTTTACACGTAAACCTGATTATACCTACACTAACCTCATATTTTGACTGTATAATGACTTACCGGAATTGACCTTAACTTAGATAAATCTAGTGGTAACTGGATTTGCACTGAATTGTAAACAATGAACAATAACTATACAATGAACAATAACTATACAATGAACAATAACTATACAATGAACAATAACTATACAATGAACAATAATATAACAATACAATGATAAAAATATTCTACCTTAACTTACATACCATGTGCATACTCATACTAATCTACTTACATTCACTCACACTCATGTTCTCTCACAAACTTAATCATACATACCTCAATTACTTATTAAAATCATTCATTCATTCATTCATTCATACGATTCACAAAAACATCATCTCATATTATCAACTCTATATCAATACTCGCTCTAATCAACTCTCACCTTGCATGGAAAACAATAATAACATGCTTACATAATATTACAAGTTTCGCACACATTTAAAGTTACCCAAACCTGGGAGACTTGCAATTATATTTCGGCCGTCAAATAGTTTTTATCGATTGGTCGGCACTTTATCATCGGATTGAGATATAGACCAGGGTCGATAATTTACGAAACCAAAAAAAAAACATAGTAGGAAAAAACCATTGGAAGCCATTGGAAAAGGAGGAGAATATTATAAAAATGAATGGAAAATAATTTACCTGAAACAAATGTATCATATTATTAGTATCATCAAGTAGATTCAACATAGTTAGGTACTTGTCTAACCTAGGCTATAATTATCAACTGTCGAGCTCCCGTTTGTCCTTGATCATTTTTGTGAATCTACAACGATACATAAGACTTAGGTAGATACAATACACTTCTATATAGGTACAAAGCAAGAGATTACATCTAGAAATACATTTCTAAATGGCAAATATATATTTTTCTTCGTTTAATGGCGTTTTAATTATTTATTGATTTAATTGTTTTGCACAAAAGTAGTGTACAAGGAATGACATATTTTGGGTACACTTGAAGGTCGTGAAGGTTTTGGAATTAACTAAACAGTTAACGCGCACCCGTCAAGCACCCGCAATCAACACTAATACCGGGAAACCGGTAACTATGGGGCAGAATTAAGCTAAACCTAGCCTACAAATACTTCTACCAGATACAGGACCTTTCAAATTTTGCCGGGTTTTATGTTCGAGTGATTATCTTTGGGTGGCACGCCAGCCAACCAATGGCGGCAACACTCTCCAACAATCATTGTCTGAATTTATTTTCTGTTTTTTCTCTCGCTTTCAATCTATCTAAAATTTTATTCCCGTGTAGATATTAAGTATAATTAAAAGTTAATTGGCATCGTAAGTTTTATAGTGATCTAATAATATGCCAATAACCTTTTTGTAGATGGTACGTCTCTGAAAGAAAATCTAAACATTGTATTATTTCTCAGCAATAATGTACTTACCATAGAAGTACTGACCTACTTCAAATAATTAATAAGACTTCCTATTTAAAAATACCATGTTCCTATAGGTATAGTGACTATAGTGCTTCTCAGGTGAAGTTAAACTTCAACTGAAAATGATCTTTGCCGTCGAGTAAAAATGCTGTGAATGAAAATATGTCATTCCTTGTACACTACTTTTGTGCAAAACAATTAAATATAATTAAAACAATATATTTAAAAACAATAAATAATTAAAACGCCATTAAACGAAGAAAAATATATATTTGCCATTTAGAAATGTATTTCTAGATGTAATCTCTTGCTTTGTACCTATATAGAAGTGTATTTTATCTACCTAAGTCTTATGTATCGTTGTAGATTCACAAAAATGATCAAGGACAAATGGGAGCTCGACAGTTGATAATTATAGCCTAGGTTAGACAAGTACCTAACTATGTTGAATCTACTTGATTATACTAATAATATGATACATTTGTTTCAGGTGGATGCACACAGAACTGCAATTCATAGAAATGTATAGATATCCGCTTTCCGAGCGCATAGTATAGTGTAAATCTCAATTTTTGTGAAAATTATAACATTATTAAGTACATGATATGTAATACTTACACTTGATTTCGTTTTGCTTATATTTGCATTGACCCCTCGTTGTTAGTAGAACTTCACATAATTACGCTTTGTAAGAAATCTACTAGATTTTAAAACCAGTAGGTATTTTTCTATTTTAGGGTTAAAATCCTACTCTAGCTATGAAATAGTTAGGCAGGTTCTATGAAATACCACATACATACATGTCATTAAACCTAACTTTCACAAAAGCAACACAATTTCATGGCACGATAAAACATGAAACAAAGTGTACCCGGTGTTAGAACTATAAGTTTCATAGTAACTATGTATTATCAATGAACTTCACTAACCAAACACTGCTAGCTATTAAATGCAATGAGCGCACCGGGTGCTCTTCGGTTGACGAAAACTCATTGCTACTGAATTCCTTGTGAATTCTGATTTTGAATTACCGGTTTTGTACTTCCTAGTAAAATGACAGTTTCCGTGCGGTTGAGTGCTCATCGCCTTGATGACGTCATTTCACATGCTCACTGGAGTGAATTTGAAACGAGTAATCGGTGGCAATGAATGGTCCAAGTGGCATTAACCGAACCGCACTCAACTCTACGGAATCAGGCCCAAGGTCACAATACGGTAATTAGAACAAATGAGCTCAATAAAAATTAACAAAATACCTATAGCTGTAGGTAGGTACTGTATAGCATTAGTTCTTGTTAAAACATCTAGGGGCGCTTCAATTTTATATGCACGTGGAAGCCGCAAGAGGGCACTCTTTCCCCCCTATATTACTATACTCTTTGCCAAAGGGGTCAGGTACTGTGGTTTTTACCGGATGGTAAAATACCGGATCATCGTCACGTATGAGCATTTTAGGTTCTAAAATATCCGCACAGGTGGTAAAAGCCTGACGGATGATATCATTAAGGATCGAGTGGCGGGGAATCCTTCTGCAACAAGACAAGCTGTGTTGACCAATCCGGTCAACAACAGAGTCACATTATTCAGCCAGTGAAAAATAATGATAAAAGTGGCTCAATGTAAGATCAATACACATTAGAATTAAGGTTTAAAACATATTATCTACAACATACATCAAAGAAGTCTCGTCCACAAAACCTAAGAAATTTGTTTTTTGCCTCTCCTGAAAACAGTCGATTTGGAGTTTACCCCTTTTTTACTAGAGACACTGTTTTATAACGTCATCATGATCATGTGTCACATCATAGATGATCTTCACATTGAGTAGCCGTGACATGAATCGATTGAAAGATACCCTTGTATTATGATGATTCTATGGTTCTATAGAACCATAGAATCATCATAATACAAGGGTATCTTAAAGTTATAACTTTGACAGCGCATCCAACTCGCTATGCCTGGTAGAAGCTCTGTAATTATGAAACTACTAATGGCATTTTTGGGTTATTATTATTCATTGGTGGAGTCTGGAGATGCATCTCAAATTTTATTTGCAGGTGAAGGAATATCACCTGACAGACCTTTTTGAAGGGAGCGCGGCGAGCTTCCAGGATGACATAGCTGTGGTGATAGTGACGGATCCCTTCGAGTACAGCGCGCACATCCGCCCCGTGTGTGTCGACTTCGATTTTGCCTTTCAGGAAAGCCAGCTCACGACAGGACACATGGGTAAGGTAAGTAATGGATGTTTACAAAGATATGAAGAAAAAACTGTAGAAGAACGACTATCTTTTAGAGTAGGTACCTACTATCAGCTCTTATAACTTCAGCCCTTTATTCAGCTCTTTACTCATTGTGAAGGGCTATTATTCTCAAATGTAGTTTCGATGTAATTTTTCTCAATCTTAAATAACAATCATCATGAAGTGAAGGTTACCGACATAGCTTTGCAAGTTGAAGTGGCAATGGACAATCCATATAGTTCGCAGAGACGACACCCACTAGGGAATAAAGGTTCTCGAATGGCGACCACGAACAAGCAAGCGAAGTGTAGGAGACCCCCACACGAGACTGACGACATTGTAGCCATCACAGGAAGTCGATGGATGGGGGTGGTACAAGATCGCTCGTCATGGTGCTCATTGGGGGAGGCCTATGTTGAGCAGTGGACATTGAAAGGCTGAAATGATGATGATGATGATGATTATGAGAAGTATAATTTATCATTAAGACCTGAATCGCGAGGATTGGCATCAAAACACATTGAAATTAAATTTTGAACATTACCTATGATATGATTGTTTATAAGAAAGGTTAAAAGAGTATAGCATAGTTTAAAAACTCCCGAATAAACATAGCTCTATATTATTATATTGGGTATATAATCGGGAGTTATAAAAATATTCTGTCCATATACTATTGTTTTTACCCGACTGCGTGGAGGGTTATGTGTTTGGTTTGTATGTATGTTTGTTTGTTTGTATGTTACTTAGGGCGTCCTACAGCTTAAACGGCTTGATGGATTTTGATAAATGAGGTATCATTGGATTTTTCTTGATCATGAGAGTGCTGTAGGATATATAAAATGTTTAGAAAACTAATATGGCGGCTTATAGCTGCCATATTGTACATCCGACGAAACAAAAAATGACCAAAACCTATCGAGTCAAAACCTGTCACAATGAAGGTCTTTAAAAGATCATTTCAAAAATATATAATTCTTATAACTAAACAGTACCAATTGTCATATAAGCTTCTAACAAAATATTAATTTATAGGTTATTTTTATTGTCTAATGTTGCAATTGCAACCTTTTCAAGTGAAGTAAAATGTGTAAGTAAAAAGAAACATTATTTAAATATCAGTACTAGCTGCGCCCCGAGGATCACCCCCATCCCTCAGGAACCGTGCATTTTATAGGATACAAAGTAGCCATGTGTTAATTCAGGGTGTAAGCAACTTCTATACTAAATTTTATGCAAATCCGTTCAGCCGTATAAGCGTGAAAAAGTAACAAACACACATACATGTCCTTACATACATACAAACTTTCGCCTCTATAATATTAGTGTGATTATTTTTGCGGGCGGTCAGCTCGTATTCAATAATTTTGTTAGCAGTTACAAATTATTAAATTGTTAGTTATAATCTTTTAAAATCATAGCTTATCTTGTCTAGATAAGTTCTATCACAGTTTTAGTGACATCTTATTCCTAGTAACCATTATCAACAATGGAAATATTAGGTACCTTTCCGTACTATTCCCCTTGTGTCCCACTAGTTCAGTTGTCCTGTTCAGTTGACTGAACTAGTAAGGCTTTTTGTCCTTTTGTTCAGTTAAAAATAGAACAAGCTTTTGCAGCTTTTCACAGAAGCCCAGTTCACCAATTAGAAATTTAAAACTTCTTTGATACAAAGCTTATTTAGTAACAAGCTGCAACCTGCAGATCTGCCAGCGTGTGTTTGCTACACCCCGACCAATCGATCCAACTGTTTAGGCTGTGCTTTGTCTGTCATCCAGTCAGTCAGCAGGTATGTCACGACACTGTTTTATATGTATAGACTAGTTTTTCCGCCCGCAACTTCGTCCGCGCGGGCTACTGTTTATCGCGAATAAAAGCATCCTATTTTCTTCTAAGATATTAAACAATATTTTTCCAAAAATAAAAACGAAATCGTAATAAAAATGTTATTTTGTAAACTACCACGAAAAAGAATAAAATAATTACAATTGAACCAGAACAGCATCACTTTTTTTGAAATTACCAACGTAATAATAATGCATAAATACATAATACGATAAGAAAGACTTTTTTGAAGGCGGTGCATTATTTAAATCTAATATATTTACAAAATTAATACATTCCTATCTACTAAAAATATTCTATGTTTTATTTTACAGTATAAGCTGTCTCCATTCTAAATTTCATCAAAATCCGTCAAGCCTTTATTGCGTGAAAGCTCCTCAATGTACAGACATCACGTACGTTACGGTTTTATTAAGTGTATAGGTATTGCCTAATATCAATATTAACATTCTCAAGGAAAGGAGAATTGTTTCATGTTTCGAGTCGAATAACTCATTTATTTTTTCATTGATTATTCTGGGTGCTTACTTAACTTATCCATTCTATGAGGTAAAGTTTTTCTCACAGGTGGCAGGCTGGGGCCTCACAGCTGAGAATGGTGACCCGTCCCAGGTGCTCAAAGTGATAGAACTGCCTTACATCACCACCAAGCAGTGCTTAGTTGAAATACCGCCTGACTTTCGTGCGTACATCACTAGCGACAAGATGTGCGCGGGATCTAGAGGTAAGGTAACATCAAGACCGAAAGACTATTTAACAAATTTACCGATTAGTTTAGGTAAGGCTTCAGAACCTTAAGCATAGAGCAGAGCAGAGTTGTGCTTATAATGAGAAACCGCCTTCAAAAAACTCTTTCATATCTTATGTTATATTTTTGCATTATTATTACGTTGGTTATTTCGAAAATGTGATACTGTTCTGGCTCAATTGTAATTATTTTATTCTTTTTAGTGGTTGTTTATAAAATAACATTTTAAATATGTTTTTTTTTGGAAATATATTTTATTTTATGATTTTGAGTGGCTTAAGAAAACATCGGAAAGACTATATGCCAAAAAAAATAGTAGACACTCGCTCACTTTAGACTCAAAGCGTTGGTAAATTATAACCAAGGATGAATATACCTACAAAATATTAACAACTGAATTAGTTTTGACGAAAATTATCTATGATTTCACTGGAATGAAATGGAACTCTTTAAAACAATGGTAACACATCTCGTAGATATGAGGAAACATAAACCCAAAACAAATGGACTTATAAGTTGTTAATGCTGTAATGACGTATGTTCTTTTTTAAAGCAATCTTTTACGAGACACCACCAGTACCACTTAAGACCTGAGAACTCATCGCGACCAATCAATTTAGCCTAAACTCGAAAGGGTTTCATCATTTGATGGTTGGGTAATGGGTTCCTATGACTTCATCTCCATCATCAGACCATCGATACCTCATTAGACTAGAGAACTTATGAAGACAAACCCAATGAAACCAATCACGAATGGGTTCCATTATTTGATTGTTAAGTTCCTATGACTACCTTCCGGCTGCATCATCAAACCCTGGTTACCACATTAAACTAGAGAACTCATCAAGACAAACCAAATAAGCCCAAACTCGAAGGGATTCCATCATCTGATTGTGTAGTTCCTTTGCCTACTACTACTACTACTACTACTACTACTACTACTACTACTACTACTACACTACTACTACTACAACTACTACTACTGTAGTTTTTAATTGTCATCAGAACTACGCCCATGTGCAAAACTTTAGCATCTTTGGACGTTCATAAATTGTTCAAAATTCACTTGCAATCCAGTCCTAAACATTATAGCACAGTGAATTAAATTAAAGCTTGCTTAAACCTACTAAACCAATTTTGATGAAATTTATACAGTACCACACTAAAGGTCTTCTTACTCAAGTAAAAACAATCATCTATATATCAGATTTTTTATTAAAACTACTGAATCAATTTTGATTAAATTTATATGGGACAGTGCAGAAAGTTTATCCTTTTGAACAAAAAAAATAACCATCTATTTCAGTTTAGAAATATTAGAGATAAATACAAAATCAAGGCAATATAAACACAAAATCGAATGGATTTACTCAAAAAATTATTTATCCTCGAAAAACTGCTGAACCAATTTTGATATAATTTATATAGGACCACCTGGAAAGTATACACTATCAAACAAAAAAGAATTTTCAAAATCGGTCCGCAATTGACAGAAATATTTACTGACATACATCAAAAAAACATGCATACAGTCGAACATATAACCTCCTCCTTTTCTGAAGTCGGTTAAAAACCAGACTGCGAACAAAACTTCAAACAGGCAAACATTTAAGTGAGAATGGTAACTAACCAACTTTAAATCGTTATAGATCCTAAATAGTCATTCTAAATGAAAAGTTATAAGATATAACTAACAATGATTTTTAAATAACTATTCAATGACACACCGGAAGATGGGCAGCAGCGTCCTCCGAGCACATATTTGTTACACTGCGGTCACCAATCTGCCTGCCAAGCGTATGGCAAAACCCCCCAATATGATAGACACACCACAAAGACGGCCCCTAGTCCCCAGCGGCTCCGTTATTTTTGGCACCGGTAGCAGCCATGGTACCGGCGGAGCAGGGGGTGCAGAGACCTAGCTACCAACCCCCACGATCTCTGGACCTGGCAACTTATAGCGCACGCACCTTGAGGACCGATGAGAAGTTGATAGAGCTGGAAGAAGTAGTAAGTGGTATTATAGGGTTATCAGAAGTCCGAAGAGAAGGAGAGGATACGATGACCCTCAATTCCGGCAACTTACTCTATTACCGGTAGGGCGCCAGCAGTCCCAACACGGTATCGGGTTTCTCGCCCACAAGTCCCTCGCCCACAACATTGTGAAGATCGAAAGCGTTTCGAGCAGGGTGGCATACCTTATACTTAGAATTACCGAACGGTATTCGTTGAAGGTTATACACACGCCCCACACTCGAATCGCCCGTAAGATGAAGTGGAGGTTATGTATGACGACATTTCTAATGCCATACATGCCCCGAAAACACACTTCACAGTGGTAATGGGGGACTTCAACACATGGCTGGCCATGAGGAATGGCGATAAACTGAGAGTGCAGTTTGGATTTGGACAGCGGCACCAAAAGGTCAGCGATAGGTCGATTTCATGGAGAAGGAGGGACTCTTTATGATGAACTCCTTTTTCAAGAAGCGCCCGTCCTGGAAATGGACGTGGCTGCACCCCGGCGGTCATAAGCACGAGATAGATTTCATTTTGACGACCAATAAGCATATATTCAATGATGTCTCTGTGATCAAAAGGATTAAGACCGGCAGTAATCACCGCATGGTAAGACGCTCATTGAATATCACCGTAAAGATGGAGAGGTCTCGTTAGGTGAGATCTACTCTTCGCCTAAGTCCTGCCCAAAACCAAAACCCCGAGAGCTTTCAGTTGGAGGTCCAAAATCGCTTCCAAATCCTTACCGAATGCGATACAGTGGACGCACAACGGGCTGGTGGAAATTGTTCACGCGGGCGGGTCGGAGTTCTTTAAGACCCCCCGCAACAATAGAACACAGAAACTCTCTGAGCATACACTCAAACTTATGGTAGAACGAAGCGAGATGAGGCTGCAGTCTTCAGTGGATATGTCGAGTTACAGCTTCCTTAATAAACAGTTCTCCAAGTCAATGCGACTCGATTTGCGTTCCTATAATACTACTTGTATTAAGAACGCAATAGAGCGGAACAAGGACTCAAAAGTGTTCGCAAGAGATCTGTCTATTGGGCAAAGCCTGTTGACGAAGCTGGACACCGAAAGTGGCGGCATCGTTTCGTCGAACCAGGGATATTGAGTGAACTCGAGAAGTTCTATGGACAATTATACACCTCATCGCGTAGTCCTCCTAGCACGACTAGTGATGCAAGAGCCCGGTTTATGTTGGAAACATATTATCGAAGCTGTTGTTCACTATGTTTACTTAGGTCAGACGATCCAACTGGGTAGATCCAACCTCGACAAACAGGTCAAACGACGAATCCAACTTGGATGGCAGCGTTTGGGAAATTACGCCAAATCGGTGGATGGAGGTGGCACAAAATCGCTCGTCATGGCGCTCTTTGGGTTAGGCCAAGTTACCCCACTTAGCATAGTTCGTCAAGTTTTTTTTTATTGTCATAATATAGCGTCTATATTCGCTTTATTGTATTTTGGTTACTGTCATGTGTTTAGCAGCACTCGCAAGATTAAGACAAACCAATTGACGTAAGACTACGCGTTTGGTCTGTATAGTGCCACAAAGGTACGAGTACATACATACATATACTGATAAACACATTACCCGGTCTTTGCGTTGCGCAGTCTGGTAAAAAAGCTTCAATTCTAGAAAAATGACATCCAAATTAGTGACGGATACGGTATTAGTGATACGGTACCATTTTTTATGTTGCCTGATCTCAAAAGCCAAGCAACTTTCATATCGATCAAGTTGTGCTCATCTGTTCCAAACTGATTTAGTGTATCAGCCCTTAACGCTTGAACGTTCACTTTGGGACAACCTGTATCGCTGGCCTAGCGCCAGCGATGCTTAACGCTTGAACGTTCACTTTGGGACAACCTGTATCGCTGGCCTAGCGCCAGCGATGCTTAACGCTTGAACGTTCACTTTGGGACAACCTGTATCGCTGGCCTAGCGCCAGCGATGCTGTTTTTTTTACAAAACCATCATCAAGTAATCAAAATGACATCTAGGATTCCTTCAATATCTGTGCATTTTCCTTTGTTTAATTCTAGATGGCAAGGCACTTTGCAAAGGCGACAGCGGTGGCGGCTTAGCATTTCCAGGGGATGACGAAGGTATAGAGCGGTACTACCTCCGCGGCATCGTGTCGACATCACCTTACAACAAGAACCTCTGCAACGCTAACACCTACACGGCATTCACGCTACTCCTGAAACATGAACACTTCCTTAAGCCTTGGTTGGCCGAGAGTGAGTTTATTCACGCTACTCCTGAAACATGAACACTTCCTTAAGCCTTGGTTGGCCGAGAGTGAGTTCAATTCCTATCCATAATACGATCTCGCGTATTTTCACGAAGCCACTTTTGTTTATTCTTTGGTAGCCATAGCTAGTGAAAATATTGGATACTAGCTGTGCCCGCGGCAGAAATGACCACCGCGTGGTCATTTCTGTGGTTTAAAAGTAACCTATGTGTTATTCCGGGATCAAAAGTAATAATATCATTAAACTTCATTTAGACGTCAAATGTTTTTTTGACAATTGCTCGACTTCTTAGATTGTGATATCATGTACACCAGTTTTGGAAGTCAAAAAAAACCGCATCGCAATCAGTTCAGTAGCTTTTACGTGTTGCGTTAACAAACAAACACAGTCAAATTTAAAAAGAAGGCTATATCTTATTAGTGCGTGAAGTCCCTATGTTTTTTTTATTGTACAGACTTTTTGGTACTTACTGCTTTATTATAAGTATAGATCTAAGGCTTAGATTATCCTAGTGATTAGTGTACCTAGTGTAATTGGTTTCATATTTGTGTTTGATAATGTAGGGTAATTTTAACAACGTGGAAGCAGAAAACGTGGTGTTCCAGCTTGATTGACTTTTTCATGCTAAAATGGGCCACAGTTTAACAATATCTGCTGATAGTAAGTGACAATGCAGTCTAATGAACACGTTTGCACATAAGAAACCTATATTTACTATTGACTTGAAGAATTCCAGATTATAATGGCTACTGTGTTGCCTGATTGGGTTTATCGTCTTGCAGGCACTATGCGAAAAACGGGAAGCCGAAGTGAGAAGCGCGTCAGACCAGTAAACCGGCACGTGGTGCGAACCTTCATCGACCGCGCCGCCTCGCCACCGGCGCCCTTCCAACACCTGACTGTCGACCGCAACACCGGCCGCGTGTACATCGGCGCGCTCAACAGGATCCACCAGCTGACCCCTGACTTGGAGCGCACTCAGTGGGTCGTCACAGGCCCTGTCGAGGACTACAACTTTTGTGCTTCCGACTGCCCTGCCGACGTACTCTCCAAGGGGCTCACGGATAATGCAAATAAGCTGCTCGTTATAGACTATGTAACTAGTCGGCTGATCACATGTGGAAACGTCTTCCAGGGAATGTGTACGGTGCGCAACTTGAATAATATCTCTCTTGATGTACGTGAAGTTCGAATTCATGTCGCGACGAATCTGGCTGATATGACGACTGTGGCGTTCATCGCGCCAGAGCCTCCTTATCTGTCGATGTCACGTGGTCTGTACGTGGGGGCCATGTTTTCAGGATACATAGGACGTTATTATTTCTCGCGTTCCATGGTGAGTCGCCGCTCTCTTGAGGATGACCGGCTTTTTGAGATAAACGATACTTCACGAGATTCTAATAGTAAAGATTTTCGTTTTGTCTTTCCGTCACTTGACCCTAACAAATATGTAAATTTCGTTTATGGATTCAGCTCTGATGGATTTAGCTATTTTCTGACAACGGAACCATTAACTGGATTTATTCAGGGAACCTTTCAAAGCAAATTGGTTCAAGTGTGCAAAGATCATAAACACTGTTACTCCTATACTGAAATACCCATACAATGTGGAAGTGAAAGCAATGGAGACTACAACCTGGTACAAACAGCATTTGTTGGAAAAGCAGGTCCAACTTTAGCTGCAAAGCTTGGAATATCAACCCAACACGACGTGCTTTTCGCTGCATTCAGCAAAAGCGTATTAAATAACATTGAAAAACCTTCTAATCAGTCTGCTCTTTGTATTTATTCGCTAAAAGATATTTGCCGTACATTTACAGAGAATATAATGACATGTTTCAATGATATTGGTAGTACACGACTGTATTCTTTAATTTCTTCCACTGATTCAAATACATGTGTTGCACCGAAACTGCAGATGGATGAAGATATTGAAGATATTTGCGGGCTTGATTTGAATAAGCCCCTTTTCTCCCTGAAACCATTAAAGGCGGTGCCAGCCGCAGTGTTTGACAAGCAACTGACGGCGGTGGCGGCGAGCACCACCGGCGAACACACGGTGGTATTTGCGGGCACCGCCGACGGATATCTGAAGAAAATTCTTGTCGACAATTCGTCTTCCGCCTTCGAGTATGGAGACATTGACGTCGACGTAGGCTCACCGATCAACAAAGACCTTATCTTCGATACTCAACTGACACATTTATATGTGATGACCGAACGTAGAGTGTCTAAAGTGAGAGTTCAAGAATGCAATGAATATAAATCTTGTTTAGAGTGTCTTGGAGCTAAAGACCCGTATTGCGGGTGGCGGCTTCTCCAAAATGAATGCAACTTGCACCCGGATGGCCAAAATGCCACTCAAGATACTTTGCAATGGATCTCGTATCGAAGTGGGCGATGCCCGACAATCACCGAAGTGACACCAAACCATTTACAACGAATGACGCCAAGTGTATTACATATAGTCATAGAAAACTTGCCAACATATAAAGGACAATTCATGTGTGCATTTAAAGCTTTTGGTCATATTCTAGTAACTAAAGCCACAAGAATATCTTCCGGGGTGAGTTGTGACACTCCGCGCACCGACACGCTGCCTGCAATTTCTAGCATTCAGAACCACTTTACGGCGAGACTGTCGGTGCGCACTGCGCAGGGATCAGATGTAGTTGCTACCGACTTCAAGTTTTTTGACTGTAATACGTACAGCTCGTGTACACAGTGCGTTACTTCTCCTTTCCGTTGCAATTGGTGCCTCGGTAGAAATCTTTGTACACACAACGTCAGTGAAAACTGCCGAAACGACGGTCTCGTAGTGAGCTCCTCATTTTGTCCTGCCATTAATTCCACTGGCACAAACGAAATTGTAGTTCCATCTGGTGTGAAAAAAAACGTTAAACTCAAAGTCGTTATACGGAAGCTGTTGGTGGTGCAGTCGACATTAATTTGTCAGTTTAACGTGGAAGGACGCATTATACAGGTTAACGGCCAACTGCTCGCCGACACAGTAAACTGTGACAGCGTTGAGTTTATATACACGTCGATTGCGGCTAACATTACAGCTACTCTCACACTTATATGGGGCGGGTCGAACGCTTTATACAATCCCGGTAATACTAGCATACTTATTTACCGATGTAGTGGTATGGCAGACAATTGCGATGAGTGTCTCACTCGGCCGGAGAAGTTCGAGTGTGGGTGGTGCCAGGGTAATAATAAGTGCGAGGTGCGAGATCTGTGTGAAGCGGACGCTCTGTATTTTTGGCTGAACAGAACGTCGACTTGTCCAAAAGCGTCTCAGGTCGGTGGTGCAAGTGGTGTGGGGTATCTGGCCACAGACGTATCAGCCAAACTTATAGTATTATTTACTTACTTAACTATTTTTAATAAAATTGACACATTCTAGCTCCATCTGTATGCGCTCGCAACGTTTTACAATTTTCCTAATATGATATGAGATCAATTAATATATATTTCGTTTTCTTCGCTGATGGAAATAGCCCAACACAAAATAATCACAAATTTAACAATACTAAGAGGTAGTGATCTTTTATATGATTGGGAATTATAATATTACTAGTTTTCCCGCCCGCGACTTCGTCCGCACGGACTACTGTTTATCGCGAAAAAAGCATCCTATTTTCTTCTAGGATATTAAAAACCAATGCAAAAGTAGGTACAGCACCCAATACTCTTGATGTTTTTGACAGACTTGTTATTTCGTTTCCATGGCAACTACAGACCATTCTGTGATGGCAACCGTTCCTTACAGTGAGTAGATAGATTGATAGACAAATTCTATAATGCACACACCACAAACAAAATCAACAAAAAATAAAGGAACAATAGCAGAAGAAGTGTCACAATGGGCGGCAATGGGCTCAATGGGTGAGTAATAAACATTTTCCAGTTTTCCCGCGGAAACATTCAATTTTTCGGAATAAAAAGTATCCTATGTTTTTTTCTAGGGTATAAGCTGTATCCATTCTAAA
The DNA here is from genome assembly GCA_946251855.1 of Alsophila aescularia. Taxonomy (NCBI): domain Eukaryota; kingdom Metazoa; phylum Arthropoda; class Insecta; order Lepidoptera; family Geometridae; genus Alsophila; species Alsophila aescularia. The sequence goes on along the minus strand of OX276374.1, from coordinate 75,400,764 downwards.
TTTCATAAAAAGCCGTTAACGCGTGAAAGCTCCTCAAAAAAACAAAAACAAACAGACAACGTTTCAATTTTCTATATTGGCATGGATTAGCAACCAGAAGTAGATTTATTAAAAACATATACACAATCACACATATAAAGGTATTATTAAACTTCACAAAGTAAACTAAGCACTTTACAAAATAAAATAGGGGGAACTTAAAGAACTCAAAAGATATTCAGGCACGTCCGAATGCTTCGACTGCCGCCGAAAAATTGGTGCGCTGCTCTCGCTGCCTCGCTGACGAAAGGTCTGCCCGGCTGGAACTTGTCTCAACAGGTCTTGAATTAACGCCAGCTGCTAGGCTCCACCTCTAGGCTCCGCCTCCTGGTGTGATTTCTCCTTACACGGCCTATCCTGACCGGCGAGCGTCCTGATCTTTCTTGGATGGGCAGCACTTCGGATCCTCGGGATCTTCGTGTTAATGCCATTGCTGTACTCTCTGAAACATTTTTGTAGCGTAAAATATTTATTTTTAACAACAATTAACACTTTCGTATCAAAACTGTAAGCGTGCACTCAAACAGTTGTGAACGTCACTTTGTTTTTTTTTAAAAGTGTACAAATGACGGAGCTCCAAATCTCCGTCATTCGTGTCACATCACTGAAGTGTTTTGTATTTCAATACAGTCGTCATACCATAGGTGCTATGTTCGATGCTTTCATGTTACAGATAGACGCATCAAGTGAGCGTGTCAAAGCAAAGTTACGCTTGATGCTTACACTTTACAGACAGTCACCAAGTTATCATGTCAAAACAGAGCTCAGCTTGATGCGTTAACGTCACAAACAGTCACCATGTTAGCATTTCGAAGCAGAGCTCGGCTCGATGCTTTTACATCACATACAGTAAACAAGTTAGCATGTCAAAGCAGAGCTCGGCTTGATGCTTATACTTCACAGACAGTCACCGCATGTCAAAGCAGAACTCGGCTATATATATACTATGGCTATGGCTATGTATGACGATATATCGTCGTCACCGTGGCGGTCTCGGCTTAGAATAAGACCCCTCCCAATTCTCCCGTGGATGTCGTAAGAGGCGACTGAGGGATCACACACCGGAAGATGGGCAGCAGCGTCCTCCGAGCACATATTTGTTACACTGCGGTCACCAGTCCGCCTGCCAGCGTGGTGACTATGGCAAACCCCCCCAATATGATAGACACACCACAAAGATGGCCCCTAGACCCCGGCGGCTCCGTTATTCCTGGCACCGGTAGCAGCCATGGTAACGGTGGAGCAGGGGGTGTTAAGAATCCCCGACAAAAACCGAGCTACCAACCACACGATCTCTGGACCTGGCAACTTATAACGCACGCACCTTGAGGACCGATGAGAAGTTGATAGAGCTGGAAGAAGTAGTAAGTAAGTTGCGCTGGGGTATTTTAGGGTTATCAGAAGTCAGAAGAGAGGGAGAGGATACAATGACCCTCAATTCCGACAATTACTCAATTATTCTATTATCGGGAGGGCAACCAGCAGTCACAACACGGTATCGGGTTTCTCGTCCACAAGTCCCTCGTCAACAACATTGTGAAGATCGAAAGCGTTTCGAGCAGGGTGGCATACCTTATACTCAGAATTACCGAACGGTATTCGTTGAAGGTCATACAGGTACGCCCCACACTCGAAACGCCCGGACGATTAAGTAGAGGCTATGTATGACGACATTTCTAATGCCATACATGCCCAGAAAACACACTTTACAGTGGTGATGGGGGACTTCAACGCACGGCTGGGCAAGAGGAATGGTGATGAACTGAGAGTGGGGCAGTTTGGATTTGGACAGCGGAACCAAAGGGGTCAGCGATTGTCGACTTCATGTAGAAGGAGGGACTCCTTTTTCAGGAAGCGCCCATCCAGAAAATGGACGTGGCTGCACCCCGGCGGTCATAACTACGAGATAGCTGTGATCAACAGGGTTAAGACCGGCAGTGATCACTGCATGATGAGAGGCTCATTGAATATCAAAGTAAAGCTGGAGAGGTCTCGTTTGATCTACTCTTCGCCCAACTCCTGCCCAAATCCAAAACCCCGAGAGATTTCAGTTGGAGCTCCAAAATCACTTCCAAATTATTACCGAATGCGATACAGTGGACGAACTAAACAACGGGCTCGTGGAAGTTGTTCACGTGGTCGAGTTGGAGTTTTTTAAGACCCCCCGCAAAATAGAACACAGAAACTCTCTGAGCATACACTCAAACTTATGACAGAACGAGGCGATATGAGGCTGCAGTCTTCAGTTGATATGTCGAGTTACAGCTTGCTTTATAAACAGATCTGCAAGTCAATGCGGCACGATTTGCGTTCCTATAATACTACTTGTATTAAGAACGCAATAGAGTGGAACTTGGGCACCAAAGTGTTCGTAAGAGATCTGTCTAATGGACAAAGCCTGTTGACGAAGCTGAAAAACGACAATGGCAGCATCGTTTGGTCGAAGCCATAAATTTTGAGTGAGCTCGAGAAGTTCTATGGACAATTATGCACCTCATCGCATAGTCCTCCTAGCACGAGCAAGAGCACGTTTGACCTGACATTACACCGAAGATATCCCGGACGTCAGCCTATACGAGATCAGAATGGCTCTCAAACAGCTTAAGAGCAACAAGACACCAGGGGAGGACGGAATAACGACAGAGCTACTGAAACCGGGTGGAACACCGGTACTCAAAGTCCTTCAGAAGCTGTTTAACTCCGTCATTCTCGAGGGTACTACGCCAGAGGCGTGGCGCAGGAGCGTAGTGCTTTTGTTCTTTAAGAAAGATGATAAAACCCTCTTGAAGAATTATAGGCCCATTTTGCTGCTGAGCCACGTCTATAAGCTGTTTTCGAGAGTAGTTACAAACCGTCTCGATCGTAGGTTTGACAACTTTCAGCCTCCCGAACAAGCTGGATTCCGGAAATGCTTTAGCACCATAGACCCACATCCATACGCTCTGGCAGATTATACAGAAGACCGAAAAGTATTATCGGCCACTATGTCTAGCATTTGTGGATTACGAGAAAGCCTTTGATTTATTCGAGACATGCGCAGTACTACAGTCATTGCAGCGGTGCCAGATTGACTACCGATACATCGAAGTGTTGAAGTGTTTGTACAGCAAGCCACCATGACTTCAAGTTGAATTTTATCCAGTTGCAAAAAGGAGTGAGACAGGGAGACGTTATTTCTCCGAAACTGTTCACCTCTGCACTGGAAGATATATTCAAGATTCTGAACTGGAACAGATATGGTGTCAACATCAATGGCGAATACATCACTCAACTTCGATTTGCTGATGATATAGTCATCATGGCAGAAACCCTGAAATACCTAAGCACAATGCTCAGTGACTTCAATATTGTTCCCAACAGGTGGGTCTTAAAATGAACATGGGCACGACGAACATCATGTCAAATGCCCATGTCGTACCTTAGCACATATCCTTACCCTTACCCATACCCTTTTACCCTTTTCACATAGAGCACTCTTTTCCTCGAGTTCTCTATGTGAAAAGAGTCGCTCCAGGTACACCAATTTTAACGTAAAAGTCTATTATTTTTGAAAAGACCGCTCTATTCAACTGCTTTCTATTTGAAAAGCCTATGTTCTATTTGTGTATATTTCTATATTCAACAGTGATGTATTATGTGAATTATTTGAACTACTTATTGCTTCAACATTTTGCAGTATTATCTAGATAACTAAATTTTGCTCTATTTGAAAGCAATGTAAGCAAACATCTTCATATTAAATGAAAACACCAGTTGAACTAATTACATGAACTATTTTTAGAACTGGTCTGCTCTAAACTGCTTAAAAATGTTGTTCTTTGAACGGGTTTAATAATCTGATCAGTTATTTACTGTTTGCATTTCGAAATTTCATACTGGTTGACCAGATCAGTAGGTGCCTACTTATAAATCTTGCAAAGTTTTATAAATTTGTACGATGATAAGGAGTTAAATTAATAAATAAAAACCAATAGAACTGATATAATTAAGTATTTAATTATATTAAACACACACATTATTATTTATGCACCATTTTTTAAGACACATTACATTTTTCAGTGCGCACATTGATGAGTGGTTTATACAGCCAAATACATTACTTGACAACTTATATTCTTCACATAAACTATTTAAATTAGGACATTCTAGATCTTCTAAATTGTGGACATTACTTGTCTCGAACAGTTGTCTAATCCATTTAACTTTTTCAAGACCTTTAGTATAGATATCTTTATTATTTAATAGCTTAATAATGTATTTAATGACTACATGTTTAAAAAAAGTATATGGTATAAAACCCTCGTCCCACAAAATTTCCCGATTCCTCTCGATCCATTTTACTTGTTTTTTTCAGACTCTGTTAGTTCAAAAAAGAAGAATGCAGGCTTTATTAGATAAACTTGAACAAGGTCATTACATACGATAGCTATTTCTTTCAAAATAAATTCATTTGCTTCAGTTTTGAATCCCTGGACATCGATTATCGTATTCATGATAGCTTGCGTACAATGTTACTTAAAGGTTTATACTCCACAATGCGGTCGTTTATGATAAGACAGTAGGCAGTCGTATTGTCAGGAATCACTTCGCACTTTCAATCTCCAAACGGACAACTACTTGTCCAGTCTTCAAGTTCTCGTTTTGTCTTGAGCAATCAATAACAAATAAAGGAGCTTTATCTTTAAAACTATATAAATCTAACAAGGGATCTGCTGTAGAGTTGTAAAACGACTGGCGAAATTTGACATACATCTCGTATAATATACTATATTTACTGTCATCGAATTTCAAGTTCAGGGAGTCATACGGATAACTGTACGAATTTAGAAACAGCGTGACATTAGTTAAATTACAGTGGTTGAATAGAGAACAATCTTTAGTCTTACTTTTTTTTCTATTGGTTTGCAGACCTAAGATGACGTATCTTGGTTTTTCTAATTGAGAAGCAGTCTTCATTGACCAAGAATGTTTTGTTGTTTTTGGTAATAACGGATACTCATACAAATCCCAATTCCTAAAGGCTACTTGTATTGGTCTGTCTTTTTCTAATAGTTTGAGTAATGTAAGCCTTTCACGGTCCGATACTTTTAAATGGGGTACCCCATTTAAAAGTATCGGACCGTGAAAGGCTGTTCTTTTTGTATATTTTTTTTAACACAATCATCACCCTGAAGTATAACACTGTTCAAATTTGTATTACTTCTGTTCAATATAAGTTCGTGTCTACAATTAATAATGATTTTGTTATAATCTTCTGCGAAGCCTATTATCTTATTTAATGGAATAAGAATACTAAAAAATTTATTAGTATTTTTAATTTCGTCTAAATGCCATCCCCATGAAGCGGCTTCTTTACTTTCTCCTTGATTCATTGATATGTAAGATTTTGTTGTGGTTGTGATTCCAGCATTTTTAACACGATCTATTTCAACACCATTCAATTCATATCGAATATCTTCAAAGAGAAACAAGAACGCGTTATTGGAAAAAAATGCATTTTTGATTACTTCTTTTCCTGTAGCATCTTTACCCGTCACTGTAGCACGACCTTCAATGTATATAGAACTTGCAGCTGGTAGAATGTACACATCTTGTTGATGTATAGGAATTCTTATTTCATCATTTTCTTTAAAACTATTATTGTAGGGATTATAGCTATGTATTTCGTAGCTCTCGATTGAATTATCGAATTGAGGAACATCAGTTAATTGAAGAACACTCATATTTTAAATCCAAGGGCTCTTAAAAAAACTTTATTGCTTTTTGTTATTTTCTTAATTTTTTTGACACGTCTATGTTCGTCAATGGATTGTTGTAAATTAGCTCTTTTCACTTTATGAATTGGAATTTTATTAAACAAAATCATCTTGATTTTCGTAAATGAACACACAGCTGAATAATTTCTTTTCCAAAGTCAATACACTCACCACATTCATTAAGAAATTTTATTGTTAAAGATGATATATTTGATTTATTAACAGGAAAATAAATTATATTTTTCGGTACTTCTATGTATTGATAACCTGGAGGTACGCATGGGACAAATTCATAAATAATATGCGGAGGTGATCCGTTGATGTATGAACCTTGCACGATGTCACATTCGATCCTGATCACAGACACTGGTAGAATGTTGACTGGTTTCGTTGACTCGTGCCATATATTTGCTTCCAGGATTCGATTAGAAAAACCTAACATGTGGCCTAGGCTATTTTCAATGTCAAAATACACTAGTTGCGTGCAAAACAATGAGCACGTCAACGTGTTATTATTTGGTCTGAGTTTTATTCTACAATCCTTAACATTGCTTTCGAGATATTCACCTATATCATTTAAACCATAAACGCCATCAGCTATATGGCGATCTTTTAAAAAAGATGATTTATGGTAGGCAATATCGTGTTGTTTGCAATATTCGTCTAACTCATTAATACCTTTATCTCCTCGAGCTAGTCTTTGAAGGAGTTTTGTTCCTGGTCCGCAGTAATTATATCCAGGAAAATGTAACTCGAAAGGTAAATGATTGATAGACCAATTGAGAAGACTTTGTTCTTTCATTACCTATGTCACACTGAGTATAGAAATAAAAAAATGGTCTTAATATATGTTCTTTATTTATGATATCACTCTTACCTTTTTAGGTGTAATATCTTATAAAATGTTAGAATTATTAATCCAACTGTTTTCATGCGAAGGTAAACCTAACCATTTCACAAAGACTTTATTTGCTTTTCTTTTTAGTACCTTTTCAACAAGATACACGTTTGGGTGATTTGTTTTCTGGAGTTCTTGACCATAAAAAGCACCTAAAATAGCATGATGCCTTGCGTCTTGTATTATGTAAGTAACGGGAGTAGTTTCTTGCACTTTAGTGATTTCAAAGATTTCTGTTGACCAATTAGGAGTGTATCCTTTTTAAAAAGTTCCCTTAAACTTACTAATGCGAACAAAATCTCCTACTTTTAAACTTCTGCTATTTGATAATGACTTTGATTTATCAGCTCTCATCATATATCGTTCTAGAATTCCTTTTTTTTTTTTACTTACTTTGGCTGGCCATTGATCAATAGTTCTATGGTACGAATGGTTATATTTGTAAAGTAAGTTTCTAGGGTTCCATCAGTCCATTTATAGTTACCTTTTAAACTGAATTATTTATACAGGTAATTTTTTATTGTTCTAATGAATCTTTCTACAATCGACGCTTTCTTTGGGGAAAAAGTAGAATAATGATTTATGGAATACATGTGTGTTAGTTTATTAAAATAATCATTATAAAATTCTGTTCCCAAGTCCGTTTGTAAATTTTTAGGAATACGTCCATATTCTAACAGTTTATTAAAAGCACTGACCACTTGTTCTTTTGTTTTAAGTTTTAGTGGAAATGCCCAGGCATACTTTGAAAATGTATCAATCACTGCTAAAATACATCTAAAGCCATTATTTTACTTGGATAAGGGCTGCATATCAATAAGATCCGCTTGCCATAGATCATCTATGTCTTTCATTATAACATGTCTTTGCGGGAAATTCACTCTTGCATATTTATGTATTTCATTTACCACGCTTACTTTGCTCATTTTTGTGCTTGATTTTATTTTGTTGTTCTATACTAGATATTCTCGCAATAATGTCTCTTACTAATTGATTTTGCAACTGTTTTGATATTGTCTCCTATGACTTTATCCACGTACTCTTTTGTAGCACTATATTTTGGGTCAACAGGAGTTTGAAGATTCTTTATACTTTTCTCTTGAGCATCTAAATCTCCACTATTTGTGTATTGTAAAACACATGCCAAGTTATTATTTTGTTGTTCTTTATGAACTCGTACATGATGTCCAAATTTATCAACATTCATGTTCAAACGTTAAAATTATACTGAATGATACATTAAAAACTGACCCTATTTATTATTTTATTACACCAGCCTCTTTCAGTTCTTCTACTATAGATATTATTTCGTTATCATGATTGGTATTGCTAGCATTTTTTGAGGCTATCAATAGTTTCAATCTTTCTATTAATTCGTTTGGATCATCCCAATAAACTAAATCAGTATTTCGTCTATAATGCTTTAATTTAGGTAGCCCGCCTCCAGACTTAACATCAAATTTACTTTTATCGTCACAAAATACTTCAGAAAAAAAGGGTTTTATAATTTTTAGATATTTAACACCCTTATCACCTTTTATTTGACCATAGGGGTTAAAATCTCTCTCATAGGGGTTGACACTTTTATGAGCATTGGTATGGAATAATATATCTTTGTAAACAAGTCTATCTTTGTCTGTCACTATTTTTAATTCGGGTTTTTTCCTAAGCAATAGCTCTTTTAAGCCTGCAGTTAATTCATACTGATGGGTATCAATATGAATCATGTAAATCTTATCTCCATGTGAAGGATTTTCAATCATAGAGAACCGTACTGTTGAGTTTCCCATCATTCGTTTTTTATTTTCCCTTCTAATTCCAAAGGGGATATTAAATGTATCATTATATATATCGAAAAGATCATCTTTCCCTATTGATACTTCCAAACCTCTTTGTGATTTATAGGGGCTCTTTTTTTGTCCATCTGCATACTCACATCCTGAAGAATCAGAAACATTGTCTATTTTAGAATGATCTTCAATTGGATTATCATCAATATCTTCATATTTAGTAGAAGCAAACAGATCATGAATTGAGCTACTTATCTCTGCATCTACATTTCAAGAAAACTTTTTTTCTTGAGGGTGTTTTGATTCTGCAACTAGGGCATTTAAAGGTTCAGTTACAGGTCTTAGAATATGATTTAACGCTATATTAGATTGATCTTCTTGATTTCTCATTTGTTTTATTTTGTTTTTTATAGATTTCCTTGATTGTATTAACTGTTGCTTGATATTTTTATCCATGTTTCAAATTTCGCAGTAAAAAGGACAACCTCTGTTCACTAATGTGGAAATTGAAGTGAAAATGTATGTGTAAAATCGTGTTTATATGATGTCAATAATTATTCAAAATAAATGAATGTATGAAAAGATTTTCTATACCTGCCTTTATTAATTGCACAATCCTTGTTAATTATTACAAAACTAAAAGGTTCCTTCCATATAGTAGCACAAATATTTTTAAATCGGGACCAGGACATGTCTGAACTTACATGTTCGTCGAATATATGTTTAAAATTTATATCATCTTGTTTAAATATGATTAAAAAGTTTGCATTATCTCGTAACAATTGTTTGGGGATTTTGAATACGTTTGAGTTAGATAGAAGCAATCTATTTACTTTTGTCTTCCCATGGCAAAATAATTACGAATGCTATTTTGGTTTTCACACAACATCATCGAATATCATAATAGAGTTTGCTAAAGCATCATTAGGATGAATAACGTTCTTATCGTCAGTAAAAATAAAGAAATTTGCTTTCAGGGATTCAAAACTTGATTAAGAAAACGATATTTTGCTTGATATGCTGTTTTAGAATCACACTAATCACACTAATATTATAAATGCGAAAGTTTGTATGTTTGGTGTGTGTGTGTGTGTGTGCGTGTGTGTGTGTGTGTGTGCGTGTGTGTGTGTGTGTGTGTGTGTGTGTGCGTGTGTGTGCGTGTGTGTGTGTGTGTGTGTGTGTTTGTTGCTCCTTCACGCTCGAACGTCTGGATGGATTTGGATAAAATTTGGTACCAGGATATCTTATATCCTAGATTAAAGGCTACTTTTGATCAAGAAATAGGAGAACACATATTATCGTTTTTTTAAGGACTTGGAAAAATAAAAAAGTATTAAAAAAAAAAGTATTGCCAAGTACCAGGAGAGCAGAAACACTTAAGAAGTTGGAGATACAAAATTGACAAATAAAGTTATTAGAAGTGAGTATAAATAACCTCCCCATGAACATTAAATAGTGTGATTATATTTAAAAAAAAAAAGAGTACCAGGAGAGCAGAAAAACTTAAAAAGTTGGAGATATGACATTGAAAAATATAGATATTAAAAGTGACTATACCTCCCCATGAAAATTAAATGGCATGATTATATTTCAAAAAAATAAAAAGTACCAGGAGAGCAGAAAGACTTAAGAAGTTGGAGATATTACATTGATAAATAAAGTTATTAAAAGTGAGTATACCTCCCCATGAACATTAAATAGTGTGATTATATAAAAAAAAAAACATTTTAAAGTACCAGGAGAGCAGAAACACAAGTTAAAGGTATGACACTGAAAAATAAAGTTCATCGGGTTCAGTGGCGTGCTTTCGAAATGGCGTATGTCCAGCAGACATACGCGTGACTGACACGAGCTGATGATGACCATGATGATGATACCTCCACATGAACATTAAATAGTGTGATTATATTAAAAAAATAAGTATTTCAAAGTACCAGGAGAGCAGAAACACCTAAGAAGTTTTATAATATTTTTTTTTTTGCAAATTCTTTGTCAAAGTGACATGGCGAGGGTGGGTGTTGAGGGTTGTTGGTAGAGGTTTTAAAGGAGACGGAGCCAGAGGGAGGAGGATGGGACCAAAATAAGGAAGAAAATGGAAGCTCTGAAGGAATTTTCAAAATTATAAGTGTCAAAGTCACAGGTGTCAAAGTGACAGATGTCAAACTAGCATCCTAGGGATGCAATAAGGAGGTATTTAAAAAATGTCTTTTCTAATGTGGTGGGAGTGGCAAAGATTGACCGCGATTGTGTGTGTGTTTGTTACTTCTTCACGCTCGATCAGTTGAACGGATTTGGATGAAATTTGGTACCAGGATAGCCTAAGTTAGAGCACAGAATAAATAATAGTACGAGGTTAGAGATACAAAATTGACAAATAAAGTTATTAGATTATACCTCCTCATGAATATTAAATGGTGTGATTATATTTAAAAAAGTATTCACTATGACGTGTATAATATAATGTTTTTAATATAAATACAAATATAAATAAATAAACACTATTAGTTTATCAAAACTTTGTCTTTAATTGATAACGATTGTGTGATTATTTTTAATATAAATACAAATATAAATAAACACATAGTTATTAAAACATAGTTTATCAAAACTTTTTCTTAAATTGATAACGTCTTGCAATTGGCAATACATTTGTATTTAGCAGAGCTTTTGTGTGTTTAAATAAACAAAATAGATAAATGAGATTCTATTATTATTTCTCTTAAAAAAGTGTTTTTATTGAAAATTAATGATTCCTTGAGTATCGAAGAGCACAAAGGAAGGTTTTATTGCAATTACTAAGCAACGCGCAGGTATAAACACTATAAGTATATGGATTAAATTTGGAAAATAAATGCTCCTCACATGAACAATTGTTATGTGCCGTGCTCACGTGTTTGGAAACCGTCAGACCTATTCGTGTACCTACTCACAAGAAGGTTTTTTTTTATTCAAAAATAACTTCAATGTAAAGAATATATACAACCAAAAACTCTTTTAAATTATGTGACATGATTGTAACGCTAACTGTAGAATTTTTAAATAGGATGCGGAAGAAGATTGCACGCGGGCAAAGCCGCGGGGCACAGCTAGTATAAATATATATTTTTAAACTTTAACCCATTTTCATGTAATAATAAACTAAGCATGACGTTGGTTTTGCCACAATTAGGAGGTCCACATATAATACAACGAATAGAATTCAGGAGAAGTTCACTATGTTTAACATATTTTTTATTTTCAGACAAATCGATGTGAAGTACATCTAGTAACAAGGGCTGTTTAATCAGCTTCATGATTTCATCTGGTATATTTAACATACATGCTAGGCTTTTATATTATTGTCTGCATTATCGAAATGCCTACTTATTAGAATCAATGATAACTGTCAATATTAATACTAAATAAATCTTATCAACTTTAGAGGAAAGGGATTTTTATGCTAAATATTGAAAAATGTAGTGTAGTTTCATAATTTATTCAATACATTTTATTTTGTTACATCTTACATGTTATGCGAATGCTTAAAAATAAGTATATCTTACATGTTAGTTAAGTAACAATCATTTAGTTCAGTTTTGTATGTACAATAATTATAAATTAACTTAAACTATACATTGAATTAATATGCTTAAAATATTGTTTCGTGATGACCTCACGGTAATGTATTGATTTGATTTGATAGTATTTGTCCCTTGTTATCATTTCTGTTCAATACCAATTTATTAACTTCTTGTGAATATAAGGTATGTTTTATACATTTTATCAAATTCATTTTACATTTTAACTTTTATTGAGTTTAAGAGAATCATTATAATCTGATAGCTTTAGTTGTTTTGCAATACACTTTGAAACGTCTTTTGCTTTTGTTATTTGTATTTTCGAGCTTTGAATACAATAAATCTTTGCTCGTAGTCCAACAAATTCAGATATAACATCACCTCTAAGCTCATCTTTGAAAAGACCAGGAATTTTAGCGTTTACTAAAGGAATGTTATAAGGATTAGTTTCACTGTAATTGCTGGTATCAAAATTAAAGTCATTGCCTTTCATGTCTTCATACAAATTTTCAGTCTCAATCAAGTACAACAGACTGTCTGTATCTGTATAGCATAATTTTGCTTTATCTTTATATTTATTTTTAATATGATCATAATGAAATTTATACAAATGATTTTTAGACAACTCTAAAACTGTGAACCCAATGTATATTGGTTTATCTAATATGATTTTTTCAGGCTTTAACTGAATGGCTGCAAAGCTGTCAGAAAATATTGAAATATTTATTAAATTTGGCCGTGTTATTAATTTTTCAGCTCCGATACGCTTATTAGTTTTATTTTTGCTATCTATCCATTTAGTAACAAGTTTTACTTCAACCTGTTTTCGTTTGTTTTCTATTATTTTGCCGAAAATAGCATTGTTAAAAAGTTTGAAAAAGTATTATTGAAAGTTAGAATACGATGCTTGTCTGAGTTTAGTGTTCATATCAATATACTTCTTTAAAAAATGTTCTTGTCTAAAGCAAAGAATACGATGTTTTTTTTTCAACAGTAAACCCTGCCTTATGCATTCTTTAAGATGAACAAAATGAATTACATAGTAGATAGATAGATAGATAACTCTTTATTGTACACCACATAGAACAAAAAATACAATAATAACTAAAACATTTATACAAAATAAATAGGACAATGGGCGATCTTATCGCTAAAAAGCGATCTCTTCCAGACAACCTTGGATGGAAAGGAATTAATATACGGCAAAGACGGTGGTGCATTATAATATAACAAATAAATAATAAAAACTGAATACAATGAATAAACATATATACACATATATTCCAATATACCTACACATAAATATGTAAATATATAGTACATAAAAAAAAAAAATATGTAAATATATAGTAATATTTATCGTAAAGATTTGATACCAATTTCTTCATCTTTCCACCTGGATGAATACATTTTTCTACTGCAACAGGCAAGTCACTATGAGCATCGTGTAAATTATCGGGATAAAGCAAGTCAACTTCTAAGATGTACCCGTAATAACATCATCAGATGTTTTTAATGCATCGAAACTAGCAACTTCGGCGTTTGTTAAGAAACGGAAATCAGACACAGGTAATTTTTGCATCATTGCATAACCGTATAGATTATTACAATCCAAATAAATTAGATAAGAATCTGGTTCTGAATCATTATATTCTAGAAGGTACTTATTGTTTGCTTTTGCATGACGAAGAGAATATTGAGCTAAGCCACCGCGTATTCCTTTTTCAAGCATTTGATACATATCTATGTCATCAAGGATATCTAGTTGAACTCCAGTGTGTAAAATCACTGCATCCCAGCTTAATCCTGGTGAGGAGACATAATAAGCAGGATCAAGATTATAATGCTTCAGACTACTGTTTCTAAAATTTTCAAATATGTCACATATCAGTAATACGTCACACTTCAAATACAAATTCGTAAAAGCACCAAGCGATTTAATTTCGAAAGCTTGCCATATGTTTTGCGCTCGCGCGTAATCATTGTCAGAGAGATGTTCAAATTTAAGGCTGTTGTAAAAATCTGCTTTTTTAGGGAGCTCAGTTTCGTTATATTTCGTCCATGAATCCATATAATCATATGGGTAAGGTGCTTTACTTCTTAATAAATTCAATTGTTCATTGTCTTGAAATTCTTTTGAAAAGTATAAAAATTCTTCCTCAACTAAACTTTTACTCAATTCATCCAAACTTGAGCTAAGGAATTGAAATGAATCTATGAATTTTAGTTGTATAGGTTGATAAAACCTTGAAATTTCAATGATTTTTAAGATTGATAAGTATTTTTCTTTAGTTTTAGCTATCACTTTTATGTCACCGTCGTGTTTCGATAGCTCTTCAATAAATATATGACAATCGTAATTACAAAAGTTATGAAAAATTATTGGTACGAAAGGACATGTTTGATATAATAAGTTACAATGAGAGTGCGCTGCACCTCTATACTCTGACGTGATATGATCATGATCAGCAACTTTATCATCAAACAAAAAATGCTTGCAGATATGACATTTTGTAGCATTTTGATATTCATGTTCTTGCTCAGTAGTTAGAGGTGACATCGGTTTTTTATCATTTAGTATACAACTTATCTTCTTGACATTCTCTATTGAGCAGTCTACAACAACTTTAACGCAATCAAGCCCTCTGTATGAAACATATTTATTTAAACTTGAATCATGAGCACAACAAATATAATAAGCAAAACATGAAGGTTCATGCAATTTGTAAATTCGTGTATTCTCTGAACAATCTTTAGAACAATTTATAAGTAAGCTTTCAAAATCAGCATAAATAACAAAATTAATTATTTTTGAGGTAACGCTAGTAATACTTTTGAAAAATTGTGTGAGTTATATTTGCCCTCTGTTGTAAAAAATTGTAAACATGAGTCACAAAAATAAAGTTTACCTTTATGTTGAGTGAATTGACCACGAACTAGTCGTTTGAGATTTTTGATTAAACAGTAATGACCAATACCGTCATTCTCAATATAAAGCAAATTTATATGATTCTGTTTTTTTTGAATTCGTTAGGTAACCTCTTTACCATTGATTTGACATTTTTATCTAAGCCATATATATTTACACTAATGTTTGGATTATTTGTTTCAAATGTTTTTATATCACAAGGAGATGGCGGAAATGACATATTATTTGTATTTAGAACGTTGGCATAATGTGGATACGAACTTGTCCGACACACATTGTTTTGTGAAGGGTAACAACGATGCCACAATACTCCATAAAAAACATTTGTTGTCATCGTTCTTTATATTCTGACAACTCTTAGTATTTGCGATTTTTGGTGGTAGTGGAATATAGGTACCACCACGCATTGGATTATATTTATTTATGTTGATTTCTAAATGGCTCATAGATAGAAAATACCAACCGGATTTACAATGATTAAATTCGGCTAGTTTTTTGTTAAAAATATGTAATATATTTGAGTATATAGAGTTCATATCAGTATTCTTGCAAATCGTTTTAAACTTGCTATTAAACGATTTTAGCTGTTTTTCTCCGGTCTGTGGTAGTACAAAGTAAGCAAACAGTTCAAAATTTAATTTGACACAAGTATGTTTCATTAGTTATATATCAATCAATTTAAGCACATCACTTTGATTATCGCGTAAGAACGCTTCTGGGGTTAGATACTCGACTTCTTGAGCTGGATTCAAATGATACGTAACGATTCGATTTTTGAATGCATAGCTAATGACATATATGTTTCTAAATTCTGATTCTAATAAACAATTTGATTTATGTATATTTGTTCTCACATGATGTCTATACGAATGTTCAGGTAGTGAAACTTTGCATTTGTCGCAATATTTAGATAATTCTTCTGACCTCGAAATTGGAAGACAAGGTAATACAACTGGAAAAGAAATTAAATCCACGTTATTTTGTTATATTTCTACTTTATTCAAATTATACAAGATAGACAATGATACGAGTACATATGGTTAAGAACTAAAGATACTTACAAAACTATAATCGTATATCTATAGACGAAAATGCATACATGTTATACGACTAATTAATTATTTATGCTTCGAATCAAAATATAACATCATTGTTTTGAATAGCAGCAGGTATACTTGGTAAGATGCATAAAATAATTATTAGCATACGTGTCTAACTAAACTTACTAAATAATAATCAAACAATGGGGAATGGATTATATAGTGAATAGAAATAAATGAAACAATCAGAAAAGGTATATATTAAATATATGTTACACCTTTTTCTCAAAAATAGGAACTAACGAACGTCTGAGAACAGTTTAAATTCGCCTCTTGTTGCTGAAATAAATTTCACAAGATGGCGCCAGGCCTCTGTGTCGTCATCTGTTCATTCTGGACTACAACATGCCCTACAAGGCAAAGGAATTCATTGGATGGTGCCAGCCTGACCGCTCGCAGTCTAGATTATCAGATTTCATAGCACCTTACAGACTACAAGCAAACCATGCTATGATTCTGAACTTAAAGAACACTAATTTTGAACGATTGATTGCCTATAAATTGATTTTAATTTACAAATAAAGTCAGTTATTTGACAAAGTTCGAAGAAGACTGTCTAACCCAGAGTATTCAATTAACCAAACATGTCGGTAAGTATTTTTAATTTTTAATATTTTTTTCTACACATAATCTCACCTCGTGTTATATTGTTCCTCGTGTTATTACTCATTTAGATAATTATTTGTTACAGGATTCAGATTTGTTTCGTTTCATCCCATCGAAGAAACCTGTTTTATACTCCTACATAAAAAAAGCCTACTATCAATGGAGCCAAAGTAATCAAAATCGAGATTTACGACGCCGAGAAATTCCCGAATTCAGAAGCAGATACCAAAATATGCGAATGTGATGCAGAGCTCTGTGTACAGCATGTGGTGAAAAACCCATTCATGGACGATGCTTATACGAGTAATAAACTGAAATTAAGTATAAGATAAATAATATCAAAATAGGACGGAAGTATATGTTCTGTATTATAAGAATTAAAATGTTTTTTTATTGAATTCTGTAAAATAACTCGTTTCATTTACTAATTTTATCTAATAAACTAAATGCTTTCAATATAATATGATATATTTTTGTTTCATTTAGAGCTTTTATAACACTTGTATTATACCCGTCATCTTATTTTGTAGTCAATAATTCAAATATATAAAAAATAGGCAATTTTTCAAGCAATAGAGAACAATATTTTCTTCTAAAACCTTGTTAAATAGAGTAACATTTTTTAATAGAGTGCGTACTTTAAATAGTCTTATAAAATAGAATGCAAATGAATAGAAAAATCTTTCAAATAGAGTAGGTAGTCGTTTCAAATAGAGCGCAGTTAAATACAGCGGTCTTTTCAAAAATAATAGTTATTTACGTTAAAATTGGTGAAACTTTTAAAATACATAGAATATAGGCAACATTTCAATAAATAATTAGAACAATATCTACTAATAATCTGTAACCTTGTTTGATACACACTAAAAAAATATTACTGTATTTGGTAGTCTTTTCAAATAGAACACAAGTAAATAGATAAATTATTCAATTAATTATTCAATTAGTAGATAGTCGTTTCAAATCGAGCGCAGTTGAATAGAGCGGTCACTACAAGAAGAAAAGATGTTAGGTTAAAATTGGTGAACCTGCAGCGACTCTATTCACATAGAGCACTCGAGGAAAAGTGTGCTCTATGTGAAAAGCGTTGATCCAGGTTCACCAATTTTATACTACTTCCAACTTCGACAGAGAGGTTAACCGACGAATCCAACTCGGATGGGCAGCGTTAGGGAAATTACGCCATAACTTCTCATCGCAGATACCACAGATACTCAAGACGAAAGTTTATAATCAGTGCGTGTTGCCAGTGATGACATACGGCACTGAGACGTGGTCGCTAACTATTGGTCTCATACACAAGTTCAGAGTTGCGCAGCGTGCAATGGAGAGAGCTATGCTCAGTGTTTCACTACGTGATAGAATCCAAAATGAGGAAATTCTTAGAATAACGAAGTTAAAAGAACAAGAAAGTTACCGACATAGCTCACAGAGTTTGCAAGTTGAAGTGGCAATGGGCAGGCCATATAGCTCGCAGATAACCGCTGGGGAATAAAGGTTCTCGAATGGAAACCACGAACAAGCAAGCAAAGTGTGGGGAGACCCCCGAGACACGATGGACCGACGACAGCCTACAAAGGCATCGCAGGAAGTCGGTGGATGGAGGTGGCACAAGATCGCTAGTCATGGCGCTCTTTGGGGAGGCCTATGTTCAGCAGTGGACTTCTAAACATGACATGATGATGATGATGATGATATATATATATATATATAATAATAATAATAATAATAACCTAGAAATAATTTAAATAAACATATATAAATTAATAAGTATATATAAGATATAGCAACGACAAAGGAATCAAATAATGTAGTCTCTGAATGGTGTCAAATAACTGAAGATGACAGTGTCGTAAAAAATTGCGTAAGAGTAGCGCTGACTATTAAGTATACCACGCATGTGGATAGCAGCAAAATAACCTCTTCTATTGCGTGCAACTAATAAGTGAGAAGAAATGAATTTCAAGGAAAAATAATAATAATAATAATAATAAGTATATATATCACAAAAACGATATGTCTATATTAATATTGCCATGCTGTTTCTGCTCGTCAATTAAATATTGCCTGAGTTTAAGCCTAAAAGAGTATACATTTTTTAGCCCCAAGATAGGTGGCGGCAGATTATTCCAACACTTGGTCGCAGCATAGCGGAAGCAACCTTTGAAAAACGTAGTACGGTGCCGTGGTATTGGCAACTGTTGAGAGCCATGCCTACTAGAATATTTCTTGCTATCAGATAACCACTTTATCTTGTCGTACAAATATGAGGGATCCTGGTAACATACGACACCAAAAAGCAGGCGTGCCAGGTGAAGCTTGCGACGAAATTTCATTTTCAAAGTGTAATGTCGTTTTAAAAAAGGAGTAACGTGACTTCGCGGTGGTATAGAAAAACAAAATCTCGCACAAGCATCCTGTACACGCTGAATTAAACGCTCAGTTCGCGCAGACGGGGACCATACACTGTGTCAGCATAATTCAACTTGGACAGCACGAGGGATTCGACATATTGTATGCGAAGTTCTTCAGAGAGGTATGGTCTTAGCTTTTATATTATCTTAAGCCTACAGAAACAATTTTGGACGGATTCAGCTATATGCTTTTCGAACCTCAGTTCAGCATCAATATTCAAACCAAGGTTACGCGCCTCATAGACCCGATCTATTTTTTCACCCATCAGTGATAAGTTAACGTTTGTCGATAATGAAGCTAACTGATGTTTACTACCCAAAATCATAAATTTTGTTTTAGTAGTACTGAACAAAAGGCAGTTATTTTCAGACCACGTGGCTAGCAGGTTTTCATTAAGATCATGTATAGCATCATCAATGTCCTTTGGATGAAAAGGTATATATATATACACCTGTATATCATCTGCGTAAATGTGATATTTACATTTTTGTAAGCATTTGATGATATGGGCACTGTATAAAATGAAAAGAATTGGGCCTACAACTGAACCTTGAGGAACAGCTCTCTTTACGGCTGTGAGGGTAGAGGATAGTGATACACCCGAATTCAGATGCATTTCTACGTACTGGTGACGGTTAGAAACATAGCTTTCAAACCACTTAAGCGCAGTGGAGTCGAACCCATAAAACTAAGCTTAGGAAGAAGTAGCGCGGTGTTAATAGCGTCGAAAGCGCGGGAAAAGTCTAACAACACTAACAATGTGCACATACCCTCATCCTGATATGCCAAGATATTATCGGTGACGTCCAACAAAGCAGTAGCCGTACTTTTACCCTTCCTGAATCCAGACTGGACCTCGGGGAGAATTTTATTGTTCTCAATGAATTCTGTTAATTGCTTGCAAACGACTTTCTATACAATTTTAGAAATGCATGGAAGAATACTAATGGGCTTGAGGTCTTTAACAAGTATTGGGTTGTTAATCTTAGGCAAAGGACGAACTATTGCTAGTTTCCATTGATCTGGAAATATTGAAGTGGCAATTGAGGTATTCACTATCGCAGTCAAAGCCTCTAAAGCATGAGGCAAGGTCATCAATAACATATGCAACAACACATTGACACATGTGAGATTTATAAACATGTCCATGATAATTATACGTACTGTAAGATTATTAAAACCTAAGTTTTGTAATGTTAGCCTTCAGTTGGTCAGGTTTGTCGAGTAGGAGATAAAACTTATCTGCACCTAGTATTAAAAGCAAGTTTCTATATACTATTGTTGGTATCTATAGTACCTAGTAGCTACAGCTACAGAATCAATAACTTAAGGAATAATTAATAAAAACAACGAAATAGGTTTGCCATTCTGTATATTGTTTACTCATTTTAACACCGGATTCGAAATACACCACTATAGAAAGAAACTGGCAAGACACCACGTGGCGAATATGTTTTGTAATATTATTAAACCAATAACTTTTTAGATACATTGTCATTAAAAATTTAAATGTGATAATTGGTCACAAAAAAAACATTTATATTTGCCTTAGTTACACTAGGCATAATAACTTCGGAAACAGCATTTAAACACAAACAAATGGATGATAATTCCGTTAACTATAATCTTATAGATTATTTCATCACCCCACAATGAAGTGATACACAATAACAAATACACAGTAATAATTACACGGTTACAAATAAGCAGCATAACAGTGTAAAAGAAAAGCACTTAACTTGCAAAGGTCCTCTCGGTGCGGCGGCCACCAGAACATTAAACATTGGCATTTTTTTTTTTTTTTTTTTTTTTTTAGGAATGACTAATGCTGTTGGCCTTATTGGCCTCTACAGCTTGAACCGGACGGTGGGGCGGGCGCTTACAAGCACTCCGCCGCAATGCGTGACGCAGAAGGCGCACGCCAAAGTTAAAATTTAGACGACCCGCACGAGGGTACCCAGGGGGTACGGCCCTCGGCTTGGACGGCCGTCTGATTACGGGGGTAACGAACTAAACACCCCTGGATCGCTACCGTTAAGTAGTGATCGAGGGGGCCCTGAACAATGGCTAGGTGCCCTTTCATTGATTATTATAACTGACCGCCGATTCGTAATACACCTTCGAGAAGAATCGGCAAGAAACTCGAAAGCGAATAATATCTGACTATGTGTTATGGGACCTTCGACCTCGCCGGCGAGGTCGGTGTCTGTGTCTAAGTGTGTTGATACCCCCTGGCGGGTTGCCAGAGGTGGTCGAATTGGACGAGGCCATCGCTGCCAGTACTTTGACTGCGATGGCGTCGTCCGGATCGTCCAGGACATCGCGGTCTACGGAGGGCAAACATTGCCAAGTCGAGAGAGCCTTTATATAACATTTTCGAACATCCGACGCTGTCAGAAAGTGTAGGTTTTGTCTCGCTGTCATCCGAGACAAAACCTACCGACATCGTCCGAGCTATTTGAGTCATTTGAAAACAGATCAACTAATATCTACCATTTACTTTATTAATTACATTAGTCATGTCTGATAGTTGTATTGGAATACATCATAATAATTATGGCATAATAATACAGATGTTTCATAGTGATGGATGACATACATCGTAAGTTTACACGTGGTACTTTACTTTTCTTTAAAGTAGTCAATACTTCGTTTCAGAACAAATACTTCGTTCTGAAAGCTGGATACATAACATTTACATGTACCAAGTATTATTTTTATACATTTCTATATTTACAATAAGTAGTAATCTAACACGGCCATACTGACTGTGCTTCGTCCTCGAAGTACGAATACTCCAACAACACTGAACGTCCTTAGTTGGACAAACTGTTGATACGAACTGTATTGTATTTAACAATACTTATTAACATAGTTTCTGTAATAAATACATTCAATTTAAAAAAAAATATGCTTTTAATGTTATTGTAATTTATCGTTTTGAAAATACATCATACATGTAGCTGAATCCATATTAAAAGTCATTTTATTTTCACACATACTGTTGATACAACTAACTTTTGTATCATCGTGTGTATAGTCATTTTATTTTCACACATACTGTTGATACAACTAACTTTTGTATTATCGTGTGTATAGTCATTTTATTTTCAGACATACTGTTGATACAACTAACTTTTGTATCATCGTGTGTATAGTCATTTTATTTTCACACATACTGTTGATACAACTAACTTTACACCAAACAAGTAACCGACCAGCGGATAGAGGCATCTCTATTGCTACTTGCATAGACATGTAATTCCGTCAACCGCTGCTATTGACTTAGAACTTACACCAAACAAGTAACCGACCAGCGGATAGAGGCATCTCTATTGCTACTTGCATAGACATGTAATTCCGTCAACCGCTGCTATTGACTTTGAACTTACACCAAACAAGTAACCGACCAGCGGATAGAGGCATCTCTATTGCTACTTGCATAGACATGTAATTCCGTCAACCGCTGCTATTGACTTAGAACTTACACCAAACAAGTAACCGACCAGCGGATAGAGACATCTCTATTGCTACTTGCATAGACATGTAATTCCGTCAACCGCTGCTATTGACTTTGAACTTACACCAAACAAGTAACCGACCAGCGGATAGAGGCATCTCTATTGCTACTTGCATAGACATGTAATTCCGTCAACCGCTGCTATTGACTTAGAACTTACACCAAACAAGTAACCGACCAGCTGATAGAGGCATCTCTATTGCTACTTGCATAGACAAGTTGGTCCGACTCAACCGCTGCTATTGACAAGACCAACATCAAACAAGTAACCGACCAGCGGATAGAGGCATCAATTATTTTTTTAATCAGATTAATTATCTGGCAACTTTTTGTTTTTCTTTCCTGTTTTGTTCTTTATTTTTTAATCTTCAATTATCTACACTAAGTTCCAGGTTATCATCAAGTTGAACCGAACCCCATTTCAACGATCCTGCAGACATGATATAGTCTTCATTGGAGTTTGGTATCCAGGTCAACATTAAGCCTCACTGCACAATTGCATGACAAAATCTTTCAACAAAATTGTCTTCGACTAAACATAATTTCCTTCAATAATACAAAATCAAAACAATATTTTATCAACATGTAAAACTGACTTTTACCCGCTTGGCCAATGTGTAATTTTTCTTATATTATTCTGATTCAGATACCAGGTAAGCTAAGCGCCAGCATGATTTGCTCTAAGTATGTACGTACTTATCAGCTTTAATTTGAAGACTAAAGTGCTTTTGTATTTACTGTAAAATATATAAGGTAAAAGTGACGTTAGCTTTAGAATAATACGCGAGTAAACCCCTTTTTTTAAAGGTGGCTAATTTTTTGAAGTTGTGTCAGTGAATCATTAGAAAGATTTTTATTAACCCACATATATTTTTGTTCACGAGTTATAACTATTTTGGACATTCAGTCTAGGTTATTATAAGCATAATTATTTAGGACTTCCCTATCACCATACTTAAAGTTTCATAACTTAGTTATCATATTTATAACACATGAGTCTGTCTATCTGGATGTACATAACAAAGCTTAGAATAAATAAATATGTTACAGCATAATCTAATACAGAAGTTCTCAAAATGTAGACCCTTGCTTATTAAGCGATTATAGTGTGAATGCAGACCCTTCAAGGGTCTTACCTGCCATTTTCACAGTCGTAACGCTGCTCCATCATCAATCATCCTGCGTGAGGATCTTGACGTTCGAGCACCAGGATTTGGCGCCACTGCTGTTCGTAGCTGGTAGCACAGACATGTCAGCATTTTTCACCGCGCTGCTGCCGTGAAGCTTCGTGAATCATCCCTAGAAGTCCCGGATGGCCAGTACATTGTTTCTGAAATTGATAACGGTGTTGTATTAGAACTTATTTCACGTAAATTTGATCCCACTTCTGATGTGAGATTTATAAACATATCTATAATAAATGTACGTACTGTAAGATTATTAAAACCTAAGTTTTGTAATGTTAACCTTCAGTTGGTCAGGTTTGTCGAGTAGGAGATAAAACTTATCTGCACCTAGTATTAAAAGCAAGTTACTATATTCTATTGTTGGTATCTACAGTACCTAGTAGCTACAGCAACAGAATCAATAACTTAAGGAATATTTAATAAAAACAAGGAAATAGGTTTGCCATTCTGTATATTGTTTACTCATTTTAACACCGGATTCGGAATACACCACTATAGAAAGAAACTGGCAAGCAGCATAACAGTGTAAAAGAAAAGCACTTAACTTGCAAAGGTCCTCTCGGTGCAGCGGCCACCAGAACATTAAACATTGCCAAGTCGAGAGAGCCTTTATATAACATTTTCGAACATCCGACGCTGTCAGAAGTCATCCGATACGAAGACTACCGACATCGTCCGAGCTATTTGAGTCATTTGACAACAGATCAACGAATATCTACCATTTACTTTATTAATTACATTAGTCATGTCTGATAGTTGTATTGGAATACATTATAATAATTATGGCATAATAATACAGATGTTTCATAGTGATGGATGACATACATCGTAAGTTTACACGTGGTACTTTACTTTCCTTTAAAGTAGTCCATACTTCGTTCTGAAAGCTGGATACATAACATTTACATGTACCAAGTATTATTTTTATACATTTCTATATTTACAATAAGTAGTAATCTAACACAATGATCTAATTCCGCATTAGATTTAAGATCTTTGATTAGTTTAATGTTATTAGAACTAGTAGATTTTATAGTGAAAACGACGTTACTATTAAATTGACTGAACTCAAAATAAGTTACCTGCGACAACGTTACCTCCGCATTACCCGGGACATTCAAAAAATGGTTGTTTATTGCATCTGGATCTCGATAATGCGATCGAAGCTCATAGTGTTTATTTGAAGGCCTATTGCCTTTAATTTGTTGTTGATTTTAAATTTTTCAAAGCATTTTAGGGTAATTTATTTTATTATTAATTTTATATTTATAATACGCTACCTTTTCAAAATATAAAGATTACTGAATTACCAATGACTTAAGACTTTTATAATATAGTTTTTTTACCATCCAACTTTGTGTTTCTATAGGCAGTCAAGGCCTCGTTCCGTAAATGCATCATAACCTTAATATTATCAGTTATTCAAGGATAACTGCTCTCTTTAATCGTACATGTCTTCTTGGGTGCGTAGACATCGAACAAGCTAAGAACGAAGCAGTTAAATATATGAACCATTTCGTTAACATTACTACATGTAGAAACATAATCCCAACGCAATATCTCTAAATCTCTATTAAATTACTCTGAGCAGATATGTTTAATTGATCTGTACAGAATGAGGATTTAACTTATCTCTCTTTACGTTAAATTCGCAAAAAACAAAGGAATGATCACGAAACAATCCTATAGGCTCAACCTCCTATAGGCTCAACAACTTTTCTAGGTTGCAAATCTGTACAGACTACATCAATAAGCGCTTGACTAGAATCTGTAAAGTGCGTAGCTGAAGGGACTATTTGCGCTAAATTCAAGCAACGTAAAGTAGCAGTGAGTATTAATGACAACTTAAATGTTGTCATTTAAATTTAACTTATTAATTTAACATTTATTATGTGTTATCCCCTAAAACAATAATACTGTCGCAATTTGAAACTGATTTTATAGTATCAGACAGAGCATCCAAAAATAATTCCACGTCCAGACAGGGGGGCGGTAAGCTGTCCCAAATGCAATCTATTTTCAATTTACTTTAACTGTAAGCCCCATCTGCTCAACGGATTTGTGCTTCGGATCTACAGGATGCGGACGCGTACGAACATTGACTCCACACTTAATAAAAAAACTAACACCACCACACACCACTGCACACGTCGATCGGCTGCGGTACGTGACGCAGACTATAGCCAGAAATAACAGGAGCAAGCCCCTCCTCGCCAGGACGCAACCAGGTCTCATTTACAGCCAAAATTTCTACGTCATGCCTAACCATGTGACTTTTTCGTAATTCAATATTCTAATTCATTGAAACTTGAATTCCAGGCGCGGCTAGTCGTTAATATTACTTTTATGTTTTTTCAATTTCTTTTATTTCAATACATTTAATTGTGTTTTTTTTTTAAACTTGATTCCTGACCCACCCCGTAACAGCTCGTTACTACATTTTTCACATTACACTTTTTTACAATGCTACTAAATCCCATTTGGTCGTTCTGAAGTAATCAGTAATTACATATGTAAGATTTGCGTTCTGTTGTGTGGGCCTATTAGATTTGCGTTCTGTTGTGTGGGCCTATTAGATTGCGTTCTGTTGTGTGGGCCTATTAGATTGCGTTCTGTTGTGTGGGCAACGAAAAGTGTTTTTTAAAGCAATCTACTAAGATTGCTTTAAAAAAACACTTTTCGGGCATACACTAACATTTATTTTTATTTTCTTCAACAAGGTCTCTACAGCTATCACAACAAGGTCTCTACAGGTATCACAACAATAACTATACGATATTGTTGCTGCACTTCTGTCTATTTGGGCACAGGTCGCACCAGATGCTTAGTCCAAGCTGACCGGCAGGCCTAAGACCGGGTCCGTAGTCAGGTGGCTTCAGAGAGCGATTAAGGAAAAAGCCTCGAATACTAGAGATCGCGGATTATATACCTATGGATATTGCTTTGAATGGTTATTGGGGCTTCGCTCTTACGTCAGCAATATGCGCAGTGTAGCAGTTTCCAACGGGTTTTACCAATTTACCTCTTATTCCTCAATTCAATTTATTTATTGCAAAAACATATGTACTTAAAAAAAACACAGGCATTAAGATGTAATTGTCAACATATGACCCTCACAGAGTATAGCAAAAAGTACCAAGCAGACCGAGCCATTATATATTATATCAATTAATGATATATGTAAATTTATCATTTAAATACTCGTCAAGGGTATAATAATAAAATAATTAAAAAAATATATTAATCAATCAATTAATCTATTCTTTTTTTTTTTATTAATTAAAAAGTTGTTTAGGTTACTATGGAATGTTGTTTGTTTTTCTTCTTTTTTTATTATATCGGGTAGTTTATTATAAATATTTACTGCCATTTTATTCGTTCCAGAACTGTGAATGTTTAATTTGGATGGAGGTAGAACTAGATCATATCCATACCTAGTTGCGAGTCTTCTAGGCTGGTCTACTTTTTTAGAAAAGAATATTGGGTATTTCCTCACATTCTCTGTCTCACATTATCACATAACTTCATACAAATTGTCACTATCACAATCACAACTCATGCTCGTAATCATACACACGCATTCAGACACCTAACTACAAACATGTATTGCCCGCGGATTAGCCCGCGTGGTAAGGAGCCCAATTCTCGAGCAAATAGACATATGTCGAATTCAAGATATGTCGAAAAAAAAGGCGTATGTCGATACAAAACAAATTTCCGTATTCTCGGAAAGTCACAATAGAGATATGTCTACGCCCAGCGCCCGACATGCAACGATGTGTCCGGAGCAGTAGACTTTTGTAAGTCGAATGAGAAGTTAAACCGTTTCTTATGTGTAATCGAACTAAACTTGAACTCTCTTCTTGTAAAATAATAAAATATATCCGAGAAGTTAATTTTTTTACATGGTTTTACTGAGGACGTTTTTTTGTCGATTTTACCACGTTATTTGTGAAATTACTGAGGATTTCACAAATAACGTGGTTGAGGCAAAATTATTTTAAATTTATTTTCTTCGTCTACGCTAAGTACTATAAAATAATAAAACTTAAGTAAATATTATTTTTATTTATGACTTATTTTTTTATCTTTGTTTTATATACATTTCTAAGTAGGTAATACTCACTAACCATCTTACTAATCATACTAAATACATAATAAATAATAATATATTTTTTTATATACTAATCATCTTAGCTTTACGGTAACAGTAGTAAAAACACGTAGGAACAATAGTATGTGACCGCTCATTAACCAGCGGGTCAATTTCCTATCTTGTTGCAATCAAATTTTCATTATTACATGCGCTTAATGCAGCGCGTTAGAGTTGATATTGCATTGAAAATCTGATTGCAACAAATCGCATTGGTTTAGGTAATTCCATATAATCGGATAGCTAATTGGGAAGTGCTTCAAATTTAAGTTGCAAGATTTCACCTGGAACGACAGACAGACAGACAAACAAGAAAGTGACTTAATAAAAACGTTAACTTCTGCGCCGAAGAAGGATAACTTTTCCTTATTTTTTCCACGTCTAAAACAATAAATATCTCACAACAAACAAGCAAGATCTCATGCCATGTATTAAAAATATTTAAATTCGACATTGTAGAAAACACATTTCGTTTCACGAGAGTACTTTTAGTCTTTTCCGAGTTGAAGGATAGAATTTGAAAAATAAATTTCGGTCTGAAAACTGTCTACTTTGCACAAATTGATGCAATTATGTATAATGTGTATCTAGTATTCATTAATATTATCATCTGCTATTATTTTTTCCGCAATGTTGATATTTCTCGATTTTAGGTCAACACAGTCGCGAAAACGGAACGTATTTACAAATGTCTACCAATAAGTCTATGACAAAAATCTCTATAATCACTGAGAATGCGAGTTTTTGATCCTGTCGACATTTTGGTGACATTTTTCGTAGAGATTTATGATTTGAGATAATCTCAAATCCGACATATGTCTATTTGCGCGAGAATTGGGCTCCTGGACTCTGGATAAAAACTAACCTTTGACCAAAACCAGGACCAAAACTAATGTTGATAGTTTTTTTACATTATAACTAGCTGTACCCGCGGCTTCGCACGCGTGGCCATTTCTCTAGGTTAAAAGAACTCTACTACTATTCAAAGACCAATACTTAATATACCAACATTTAAACACAATTCCTTCAGCCGTCAAAAAGTTTTTATTCATCGGATTGAAATAATAAGTATACCAGTTTTTAGCTTGAACCCCAAACTATCAACAGTGAAAACCCTATTGCAATCGGTCCAGCAGTTTTTACGTGATGCGTAAGTAGACAAACAGACAAACAGACACAGAATTTTAAAATGTTTTATTCTTTTTCAGTAGCTTATTTTTAGTAAACTAGATCTTATTTTTGAAATATCTTCCTTTTACAGATTTTTTGTACTAACTGCTTTATTATATGTATAGATGCCCTTCACTTTTGGGCAGAATAATAAAAATATTTGTGTTTTATTCCATAATTTTAATCATGCGTATAAAACGGTACCGTGGCATTAGGTATACTGACTGACAGACAACGCCCAGCCTAAACCGGTATACCTAGGTGTTTGAAATTTCTTAGGAATATTCCTTGAGTACAGGTGAACTACGGAAGTAACTATATACCGTAAAACATGAATACCAACTCAAAACTCCAGGAAGTCCCTGTAATTTACCGGTATGAAAAGTATCCAATGTCCTATATCATGCCAAGTTCAATTTGAATTCATTCAATAGATTTGGCGTGATGCGCGTCGAAGATACAGACCGACAGACAGACAGATAACAGAAAAAATAGAAAAAAAATAGTTAGGCTTCAGTAAGAATAAGAGAATAGCCTCCAAAAAAATTTTACTAAATATCTTCAATTTACAGAATTTGGACCCATATCCCGCAGGAATCCTTTATTTTTTCGGTATAAAAAGTATCCTCAATTTTTACTTATCATTAGGGGACCCCATATAAACTATGGCTGAGGCAAGTTGCATCAAAATCCGTGCAGTAGTTTCAGCGTGATACGTGTTATTTTAAATAACTTTCAATCCCTATTCTGCGGGAACCCTTAATTTATCAGGATGAAAAGTATCCAGTGTCTTACCTCGTAGTATAAACTCAAATCATGCCAATCTTCATTTGAATTGATTCCTTAGTTTTGGCGTGATACGCCGCCAGGATACAGACAGACATACAGACAGAAAGACAAAAAAAACAGTTTTGGCTTCAGTATTGAATATAAAACTGATACTGTCCATCCAAAGGTTGTCTGGAAGAGATCGCTTTAAGCAATAAGACCGCCAATTGTATTACCTTATTTAAGTTTTGATATTGTTTGTTCTTTGTTTTGGTATACAATAAAGTATTTCGTATCGTATCGTATTGTGTCGTATAAAACAGCCTCATAAAATATTTACATAATATCTTTAATGTACAGAATTTGGAGCCCTATCCTGCAGGAACTCTTTATTTTTTCGGGATGAAAAGTATCCTCAATTTTCACCTATCATTTAAATTATGACTATGCCAAGTTCATCAAAATCTTTCCAGTAGTTTCAGCACGATAAGTATTCGTCGAAATAACATTCAATTCAATCAATCAACATTCTATCCTGCGGGAACTCTTTAACTTGCGGGATGAAAAGTATCCTGTGTCCTACTCGTAATATGATCTCAAATAATGTCAATTTTTTTGAATACATTCAGTAGTTTCGGCGTGATGCGCGACCAATTAATTTTTTCGGAATAAAAAGTATTTTTAAATTTTCAGCCATCATATAAACTATGACTATGTGTGTGTGTGTATATCAAAATCCCTCCAGTAGTTTCAGAGTGGTAAGTTGTTTTTTTAAATAACTTTCGACCCCTATCTTGTAGGAACCGTTTAATTATTCGGGATGAAAAGTATCCTATGTCTTACTTCGTACTATTAAATCAAATCATACCAAGTTTCATTAAAATTCATTCAGTAGTTTCGGCGTGATGCTTAGCCAAGATACAGACAGACAGAAAGACAGACAGACAAAAATGTTTTTATATTTGCCATTTTTGCCTTCAGTATGGAACACAGAAAAGCCTCCAAAAATAATTTACAAAATATCTTCATTGTACAGAATTGGACCTGTTACAGTTTTATTATAAGTATAGATAGATAAGAAAAAAACCCAGAATAAACATTAGTTTTAAATAATATATAAAAATTACATACATTCGAACATAAAACCGTCTTCATTTGTGAAGTCAATTAATAAAACAATTATTAATCACATCATCATCATTTCAGCCTAGAAGTCCTCTGCTGAACATAGAACTCCCCAAAACTGCGCCATGATGAGCGATCTTGTGATGAGCACCTCCATCCACCGACTTTCTGCGATGGCTACAATGTCGTTGGTCCATCGTGTGGGTGTCTCTCTACACTAAGCTTGTTCGTGGTCGCCATTGGAGAACCTTTATTCCCAAGCGGTTGTCAGTTTTGCGAAATGTATGGCCTGCCCATTGCCACTTTAACTTTGCAAACTCTGAAACAATGTCGGTAACCTTCGTTCTTCTACGGATTTCCTCGTTTCGGATCCTATCACGTAGTGAAACACCGAGCATAGCTCCCACCATTGCACGCTGCGCGACTTTGAGCTTGCGTATGAGACCAATAGTTAGCAACCACGTCTCAATGCCGTATGTCATTACTGGCAACACGCACTGATTATAAACTTTCGTCTTGAGGGTCTGTGGTATCTGCAACGAGAAGATATAGCTTAATTTCCCGAACACTTCCCATCCGAGTTGGATTCATCGGTTGACCTCATTGTTGACGTTGAATCTACCCAGTTGGATCTTCTGACCTAAGTAGACATATTGATCAACATCTTCGATCATATTATTCCCAACATAACATGGGTGCGACGTGGGCATTTGACATAATTTTCATCTTACTCATGTTCATTTTAAGACCCACCTGTTGGGAAACAATATTGAGGTCACTAAGAATTGTGCTTGGTCTTCCAGGGTCTGTGCCATAATGACTATATCATCCAAAAATCGAAGTTGAGTGATGTATTCGCCATTGATGTTAACTCTATATGCGTTCCAGTTCAGAAGCTTGAATATATCTTCCAGTGCAGAGGTGAACAATATCGGAGAAATAACGTCTCCCTGTCTCACCCCTTTTTGCAACTGGATAGAATTCGTGCTCCGAACTTGAAGTCGCAGTCATGGTGGCTTGCTGTACAAACACTTCAACACTTCGATGTATCGGTAGTCAATCTGGCACCGCTGTAATAACTGTAGAACTGCCCATGTCTCGACTAAATCAAAGGCTTTCTCGTAGTCTACAAACGCTAAACATAGTGGCCGATTATACTCTTCGCTCTTCTGTATAATTTGCCGGAGCGTGTGGATGTGGTCTACGATACTAAAGCCTTTCCGTAATCACGAAAACAGCTTATAGATGTACCTCAGCAGCGAAATGAGTCTATAATTCTTCGAGAGGGTTTTATCACTTTTTTTAAAGAAAAAAACTACTACGTTCCTGTGCCACGCCTCTGGCGTAGTACCCTCGAGGATGACGGAGTTAAACAGCTTCTGAAGGATTTTCAGAACCGGTGTTCCACTCGCTTTCAGCAGCTCTGTCGTTATTCCGTACCCCCCTGGTGCCTTGTTACTATTAAGCTGTTTGGGAGAATCCAGAGATTTTGAGTGAGCTCGAGAAGTTCTATGGGCAATCATACACCTCATATTAACCCTACTTTAATCAGCCGTTACCTGCAGACAACGTTCCCAAAATGCTGGCAACATTGCCACGCTGTATGGCAATGCTTAGTCTTTGGGCAAAATATAGGCCAGCATTTTGGTCACGTGTTGCTTTGACCATATTAAACGCCTCTATAAATCTTTATATATTTGATGTGCTTCTGTTCCCAAGGGTCCTAGTGTCTGTACCCCAAGAGGCTCAAATATATACCCGCTATGCGAAATGTTGAACTATTTCCATTAGTGGAGAAACCAAAACTTACTTATTGAAATATAAATATGTAAACCAATAATCATTAGAAAATTTCAAAAAAGCCGGAATCGTAGCGAACGCATGAAGGTGGAGCTATATTATATACCTACTTTATTAAAAATAGTTAAATAGGTTATTATTATTATGAGTTTGTCTGATACATCAGTGGCCAGATACCCCGCAGCTCTTGCACCACCGACCTGAGACGCCCTTGGACATGTCAACGTTCTATTCAGCCACGAATTTAAAGCTTCCTTTTCACACAGATCCCGCACCTCGCACTTATTAGCACCCACACCCTGGCACCACCCGCACTCGAACTTCTCCGGCTGAGCGAGACACTCGCTGCAGTTGTTGGCCATACCGCTACATCGGTAAATAAGTATGCGAGTATTACCGGGATTGTCTAAAACCTTCGATCCGTCCCATTTAACAGCGATTGAAGCCGTAACGTAAGGCGCTAGCGATGTGTATGTAAACTCAATGCTGTCACAATTTACAGTTTCGTCAAGAAGTTGGCCGCTCACGTGAATAATGCGTCCCTCCACATTGAAATGACAGATAAATCTCGACTGCACCACCAACAGGCTCCGTATGACGACTTTGACTTTAATGTTTCTTTTCACACCGGATGGAACTAAAATTTCGTTTGTGCCGGTGGAGTTAATGGCGGGACAAAATGAGGAGCTCACTACGAGACCGTTGTTTCGGTAGTTTTCGATGACGTCGTATGTGCAACGGTTTCCATCGAGGCACCATTTGCAAGGGAACGGAGAAGTAACGCACTGTGTACACGAGCTGTAAGTGTTACAGTCGAAAAACTTGAACTCGGTAGCTACGACATCTGATCCCTGCGCAGTGCGCACCGACAGTTTCGTCGTAAAGTGGTCCTGATTGTCGGGAACCGCGGGCAGCGTGTCGGTGCGCGGAGTGTCACAACTCACCCCGGAAGATGTTCTCTTGGCGTTGGTTACAAGAGTATGACCAAAAGCTGTAAATGCACAAACGAATTGTTCTTTATAAGTTGGCAAGTTTTCTATAAGTAGATTTAATGTACTTGGCGTCATTCGTTGTAAGTGGTTTGGTGTCACTTCGGTGATTGTCGGGCATCGACCGCTTCGATACGAGATCCAATGCAAAGTATCTTGAGTGGCATTTTGGCCATCCGAATGCAAGTTGCATTCATTTTGGAGAAGACGCCACCCGCAATACGGGTCTTTAGCTCCGAGACAAGCTAAGCAAGATTTATATTCGTTGCATTCTTGAACTCTCACTTTAGACAATCTTCGTTCGGTCATCACATATAAATGCATCAGTTGAGTATCGAAGATTAGATCTTTGTTGATCGGTGAGCCTACGTCAACGTCGATTTCTCCGTACTGGAAGGCGGAAGACGAGTTGTCGACAAGGATCTTCTTCAGATATCCGTCGGCAGTACCCACGAACACTACCGTGTGGTCACCGGTGGTGGTCGCCGCTACCGCCGTCAATCGCGTGTCAAATACCGCAACCGGCACCGCTTCCATTGCCACCTCGCCGACCAGAGGCAAACTTAATTCAAGCCCGCAAAAATCTTCATAATCTTCACCCTTCTGCAGTTTTGGTGCAACACGTGTATTTGAATCAGTAGGAAAAAATATTGAATCCAGTCGTGTAGAACCGTTGCCATTGAAACATGTCTTTATATTTTCTGTAAATTTACGGGAAATAGCTTTCAGAGAATAAATACAAAGAGCTGATTTATTAGAAGGTTGATCGCTGTTGTATAATATTTTCCGGCTGAATACAGCGAAGAGGACTTCATGATGTGTTGTTATCCCAAGCTTTGCAGCTAATGTTGGTCCAGCTTTTCCAATGAATGCTGCCTGTATAAGGTTGTAGTGGCCGCTTTTGCTTCTACAAATTATCGGTATTTCAGTATAATACGAGTAGCAGTGTTTATCATCGTTGCACACCTGAACCAACATGCTGTGAAAATACGAGTAGTGAATACGTAAAAATGTTGGTTGCGTCGTCAGAAAGTAGCCAAATCCATCAGAGCCGAATCCGTAAACGTAATTTATTGGATAGGTGGTCGTTTCTGACGGGGCGACAAATACTTTAATATTAGGATCTTCTGTCGTATCTTCTGCCATAAAAAGACCATCATCCTCAAGAGAGCGGCGACTTACAAGGGGAACGAGCATATAATTAAGTCCGTGGAAACCTAAATACGTGGCTCCCACGTATAGTACACGTGATATCTGCGGATTAGAAGCTTCTGATGCAATGAACGCCACAGTCGAGAACGCAGGGTTATTCGCAACGACTGTCTCTCGACCTTCGTGCACATCAAGAGAGATATTACTCAAGTTGCGCACCGAACATGTTCCCCGGGGGACGGTTCCGCATGTGATCAACCGATTAGTAACGTAGTCAATAACAAGCACTTTGTTTTCATTGTCAAGGATTCCAGCAGGGAGTAAGTCGGCGGGGCATTTGGATATACATAGGTTGTAGTTCTCGACGGGGCCTGTGACGATCCACTGAGTGCGTTCCAAGTCAGGGGTCAGCTGGTGAATCCTGTTGAGCGCGCCTATGTACACGTGGCCGGTGTTGCGGTCGACGGTCAGGTGTTGGAAGGGCGCCGGTGGCGTGGAGGCGCGGTCGACGAAGGTTCGCACCACGTTCAGGTTTACAGCTCTGCCGCGCGCGCTTTCTCGGCTCCCCGTTTTTCGCGTAGAGCCTGTAACACAATAAACACAATCAACCAAACATTAAAAACAAACTGATACT
Source organism: Alsophila aescularia (assembly GCA_946251855.1). NCBI lineage: Eukaryota > Metazoa > Arthropoda > Insecta > Lepidoptera > Geometridae > Alsophila > Alsophila aescularia. Next base: position 75,365,176 of record OX276374.1, on the reverse strand, counting down.
CTTTTAGTCACGAGTGGATAACTAGGCACCTCAATGTGCAAATTTCACTTACCAACCTACTCAGTAGAAATACTACTAATATTATAAATGTAAAAGTTTGTATGTGTGTATGTATGGCTGGTTTACACGCTTAACGGATTTTGATGTAATTTAATAAGTAGATATTTCAGGTTCAGGAATTACATATGGAGTCACCCTCGCGGGTGAAACCGTGGAGCACGGTTTATTACCGCAGTGTCGAACTTTCTGCATGGATTTCATGAAAACTAGTGATCTTTGTAAAGTGGACAGAAAAACATCCAATCTTCACCGGTGTGAACTTGGCAGCCAAAATGTAGCAGCCTAAAATCCGACTAAATTAAGAAGGTTTTTTTTTATAATAGTGGTTCACTCTTATTTGTTAATTAATGATTATTGTTTAATAATAATATAAAAAACTTTTGATTGATAAGTTAACGCAAATTTTTATAAAAATATATCCCGTAGAACATGAACAAAATATATTCTTGAGATTTTTAAGGGAACACGCGCCTAGTTAGAGCTCTTATCCCCTGAAAAATGAAAGTTTGAATTACCAATTTTATTCTCTCATAATGTAGCTTCAAAACGAGTATACCGACAATGTGGCTAAATGACAGCTTAACCCTAAATTCTATACTTGAATTCAGGATGAACACTGAACCATGTATGTTTTTTTTAGGTTGCTGATATATTTCGACCTGAAGAGCCCTGATATTGATTAAAATCTGGTAAAATATATCTTAAAAGATATATAGACTACCACGGAAAAGCAATAACAAGATGGCTTTTCAACTATTTAACCCTGGAATAGTTAATAAAAATTGATGTTGAGTTTAAATTTCACTACTCATGTTCAACGGTGTGTCTCGAGCTTTAAGACCCAGAAATCAACTATTAAACTCATTAAAATATAACAAATGATGCATAAACTTTTATATAAATGATTACATAACCTGGCTAAACACCAACCTGACCATATAACATCCCAAAGTACATGAACCAAAAAAAACTAGATATTTTTCAGGGAACAAACCTCTAGTAAGACCTCTCATCCCCTGAAATCTGTAAGTTTTGATATATCACACTATTGTCTAATAAAATAGCTTCAAAACGTGTATAAAGAGAATGTGGCTAAATGACAGCTTAACCCTAAATTCTTTACTTGAATTTTCGATGAACACTGACCGTGTCTGAAATTTTTAGGCTGCTGATATATTTCGACTTGAAATACGCTAATATTGTTTAAAATCTGCACAATTGTATCATTAACGATATACAGGCTACCTATTAATCACTATTACAAAGTGTTTTTTTGACTATTTAACCCTGAAATAGTCAATCAAAATTTATGTTGAGTTTTGATTTCACTACTCATGTTCCACGGTGTGTTTCGACCTTTGAGACCCTGAAATCAACTATTAATCTCATTCAAATATAACAAATGGTGCACAAGCTTCTATAAAAATGCTAACAGATGGTGGCTAAACGCCAACCTGACCATAAAACATCCCAAAGTACATGAACCAAAAAAACCCCGATATTTTTCAGGAAACAAACCTCTAGTAAGACCTCTCATCCCCTGAAATCTGTAAGTTTTAATATATCACACTATTGTCTAATAAAGTAGCTTCAAAACGTGTATAAAGAGAATGTGGCTAAATGACAGCTTAACCCTAAATTCTTTACTTGAATTATGGATGAACACTGAACCGTGTCTGAAATTTTTAGGCTGCTGATATATTTCGACTTGAAATACGCTAATACTACTACGCTAGTAAATACTAACACATTAAAACAATACACAAATTACACAATTTTTATTAGTTCAAAATATTTCTGCACGTACACAGATAATTGCTTTTTATTAAATGTATTTATAGAAAATATTTTAGATACAACCACAATTAAAACAAAACAGAAGTATGTATATTCTTATAATTTTTATTTTTTCTTAACATATTTAACACACAAACACACACAAGTACTATGATATTCAAAAGAATACCTTTACAGGCCAACTTGTTTTACCTTTTTTTTAGAAGATTTCTTTTTATTTAAATGTATTTTTAGAAAATATTTTTAATACTATAACATTAAAACATTACATTAATTATATTTTTTTACTAGTTTCTTTAATATTTTATACATACACAATTACACACACAGTTATATTCACAGGATAATGTTCTTTTTATAAAATGTAATAGAAAATATTATAAACACTATAACAGTATGAACACAAATTAAAAGAGAAACAAATAATAATCACACAATTTTTATTTATGTTTACAATACTAGATTGGGCCAATACCTTTAAAACATATTAAAAAAACACGCAAATATAATCTTTCAATTTTTATAATATTTAGTTGTACACAAAAACAAACATTATTAGTTTTTTACACCTTATACCATAATGTTGTGTATCATATTTATAAAATATTATTATTTTTAACAAACTTATTCAATAATCCACGATCAAACAATTCTCTCGTCAACGCAAATTACATTAAAACAGCAATTTTTACTTTTAGTTGATATGATTAAAGTACCCAAACAAACTAAAAAATATATTCAATAATTTCAATATTGATCACATAAATTATTGGCAATTCAATTATAGAGAAGAGAACGAGATCAACACATTAGGGAAGAGTCGATCAGTCGAGAATGTCGAGATCGAGAAGCAGGCAAATTTCCAAATATTCCAATTCCAATCCAATTCTTAATATTTCTTATATTCATAATTTAAACATTTTCAACAAGAGTTATGAAAGGTGAGTTATACAACACAGCGGCAAAGCTAACAATTTTATAAAATCACACAACGGTCAAATTTCCCGCGTGTTTCAAATATGAGTTCATCTAGTACCGGAGAATCTTGTCACCGCGATTCAGGATTTGATCAGATCTTAGCAGGGCCATCTAGTTTTTTTTTTTGTTTTAACTATAATCCAATATAAATAGTTACTTTGGTTGATATGAGAACGCACACCTTTAACCGAAGTTAAAGACGTGAAATTTCAACAGTAGGTACTTGCCTACTTTCCCGTTATGATGTGTTCCATTAGGAAAGGATTTGTCAGAAATCCAGCCTTAGCTTTTTATTTATTCTGTGAACTGGAAAAAACATACATAGAAAACTTATGTAAATGTAGGTAAATTCCGCGGGTCTAATTATTTAAATTTAAAGAAATACATATTTATAAAGTGAAAATTGCCTTGATTAGTCTGCTTATGTGGTATAAAGGGTCTGAAAATGGAGCCAGAAGGTACTAAGAACTCAAAAACGACATAATGAAACACCTTCGAGTTTGGGCTCATTTGATTTGTTTTGGTAAGTTCTCTAGTCTTATGTTGTATCCAGGATCTGGTGATGGAGCCAGAAGGTAGTCACTGAAAATTGCCTGGATTATTTTTCTTATGTAGTATAAAGGGTCTGAAAATGGAGTCAAAAGGTAATAATAGGAACTCACAAACGACACAATAAAATACCTTCGAGTTTGGGCTCATTTGATTTGTCTAGGCTAGTTCTCTAGTCTTATGCAGTATTCAGGGTCTGATGATGGAGCCAGAAGGTAGTCACTGGAACTCAATAACGACACAATGAAACTCCTTCGAGTTTGGTCTCATTTAATTTGTCTTGATTAGTATTATAGTCAAAGGACAGCGTAATCCTGATTTAATAATTTTTGGTTAAGCTTTTATTGAGACAAATTCTCGTCAATAACGTTTTAATAGTAGTTTCATCATAATGTAAGTATCAGCAGCCTGTAAATTTCAGGCACGGTTCACAGAGTTCATCCTAAATTTAAGATTATTTTCGTTCCTAAAAATATTTTTCTTTTTTTATAAGAGAATAAAGTGAGATATCACAACTTACAGATTTAAGGAGATGAGAGGTCTTATTAGACACTTGTTTTCTGAAACTTCTCAAGTTTTTTTTTGGTCTTAGTACTTTGACATGTTTTATGATTAGGTTGCATTTTTGATTAGCATTTTTGTGAAATCTTTTGCTTCATATGTTATATTTCATTCAGTGTTCATCCTGAATTCAAGTAAAAAATTTAGGGTTAAACTGTCATTAAGCCACATTCTCTTTATACACATCTCTTTACACACAACACACCGTGGAACATGAGTAGTGAAATCAAAACTCAGCATCAATTTTGATTGACTATTCCAGGGTTAAATAGTCAAAAAACCACTTTGTAATAGTGATTAAAAGGTAGCCTGTATATCGTTTATGATACAATTGTGCAGATTTTAAACAATATTAGCGTATTTCAAGTCGAAATATATCAGCAGCCTAAAAATTTCAGATACGGTTCAGTGTTCATCCATAATTCAAGTAAAGAATTTAGGGTTAAGCTGTCATTTAGCCACATTCTCTTTATACACGTTTTTAAGCTACTTTAATATACAATACTGTGATATATTAAAACTTACAGATTTCAGGGGATGAGAGGTCTTACTAGAGGTTTGTTTCCTGAAAAATATCTAGGTTTTTTTTGGTTCATGTACTTTGGGATTTTTTATGGTCAGGTTGGCATTTAGCCACCATCTGTTAGCATTTTTATAAAAGCTTGTGCACCATTTGTTATATTTAAATGAGATTAATAGTTGATTTCAGGGTCTCAAAGGTCGAAACACACCGTGGAACATGAGCAGTGAAATCAAAACCCAACATCAATTTTGATTGGCTATTCCAGGGTTAAATAGTCAAAAAACCACTTTGTAATAGTGATTTAAATGTTGCATGTATATCGTTTAAGATACAATTGTGCAGATTTTAAACAATATTTGCGTATTTCAAGTAGAAATATATCAGCAGCCTAAAAATTTCAGACACGGTTCAGTGTTCATCCAAAATTCAAGTAAAGAATTTAGGGTTAAGCTGTCATTTAGCCACATTCTCTTTATACACGTTTTGAAGCTATTTTATTAGACAATAGTGTGATATATCAAAACTTACAGATTTCAGGGGATGAGAGGTCTTACTAGAGGTTTGTTCCCTGAAAAATATCTAGTTTTTTTTGGTTCATGTACTTTGGGATGTTATATGGTCAGGTTGGTGTTTAGCCAGGTTATGTTAGCATTTATATAGAAGTTTGTGCATCATTTGTTATATTTGAATGAGTTTAATAGTTGATTTCTGGGTCTTAAAGCTCGAGACACACCGTTGAACATGAGTAGTGAAATTTAAACTCAACATCAATTTTTATTAACTATTCCAGGGTTAAATAGTTGAAAAGCCATTTTGTTATTGCTTTTCCGTGGTAGTCTATATATCTTTTAAGATATATTTTACCAGATTTTAATCAATATCAGGGCTCTTCAGCTCGAAATATATCAGCAACCTAAAAAATTCATACATGGTTCAGTGTTCATCCTGAATTTAAGTATAGAATTTAGGGTTAAGCTGTCATTTAGCCACATTGTCGGTATACTCGTTTTGAAGCTACATTATGAGAGAATAAAATTGGTAATTCAAACTTTCATTTTTCAGGGGATAAGAGCTCTAAATAGGCGCGTGTTCCCTTAAAAATCTCAAGAATATATTTTGTTCATGTTCTTCGGGATATATTTTTATAAAAATTTGCGTTAACTTATTAATCAAAAGTTTTTTATATTATTATTATTATTTAACAATAATCATTAATTAACAAATAAGAGTGAACCACTATTATAAAAAAAACCTTCTTAATTTAGTCGGATTTTAGGCTGCTACATTTTGGCTGCCAAGTTCACACCGGTCCAATCTTCGTTAAAATAATGCTTACATTTGTTGAAATGTTCCAGAGCATCATAAAGTAGGATTTTGATACTGTTCATAGATATTTCTAATAGTGGCTTTACAGTAGTCGCAGCGAAAGATTGTGTCTCGGAAGTTGTCTGCTAGTCGTTGCGCAAACTGCTATTTATCAGGCGCAATCCGAATGTTGAAGGTGAAAACAGCATTGTATAACTGCCTCGCTCACTCGCTTACGTTTTTCGCATATTCTATCTCGCTCTTACTCTATGCTCTTTTATCCCCATAGCAGTACCTGCGCAATCATCACAGAACCTAACTTCACAAACATATAGATTGGCTGCGACTACTGTACGGCGAATTAAATATCAGGCCACAGATCATAGATCGGAAGAAGGCGTCACCTTAGTTTTAATGAAATATTCACCTTGCATAGTCACTAAATAATTTAATAAATGATAATATTAATTGAATTTGCATTAGTATGTACCAGGGAATAACGAAATAACAGAAGTTAGTGTTATTATAAAATAGTCTAGGGGCAGCTAGATGCTAAAACCCACCAGTGAGTATAAAGGGAAGTCATGAGACCAATTAAAAAATTGCGATTCAACTAGACAATGCCGACTCTGGCATGTTGGGTTGGGTACGATGCCAACTCGCCGCCTTAGTGCTTGAATAACCTAACCACCAAACATCATATTTTACAGGAGACGTTTATTTTAGTTTGTTATTGATTCAGGAAAATTATTTTTAATGTATGGTTATTTATGAATGATAAAGTTTGATTGTAACCAAATATATGTGTTTATAATAAAAAATATAAGTCTATTATGGAATATTTTCAATTTATATGTGGATGTTGGGCAAAATGCCTCAATCAAAATTGTGTATAGGACACAATGACATGGAGATAGGGCATTAATATTGTGTTTCAGTTTTGTGCTTGTTTGTCCTAACAACCGTCATTATTGATATACAGCATGTTCTGTTTCATAAATCACTTTATAATATATTATAACTACATTTTTATTTTACATTTATATGTTATATTTAAAGGTAATAAGTGTAACAATAATAAAAGTGTAACAATAATAAAAGTACACTACACTAGTAGCAATTTTACAAGGTAAAATTTAATAAAAAAGAACCGGATCTTTATAGGTCCATTCGTTAGGGAGCTACAATTCTCACCCCTACCCCCCCCCCCCCCCAAGTAGCAATTTTACAAGTTAAAATTTAATAAAAAAGAACCGAATCTTTATAGGTCCATTCGTTAGGGAGCTACAATTCTCACCCCTACCCCCCCCCCCCCCTGTCATTATAGCTAAGAAGCATCTCGTTCACATCAGCTTTTAAACATTAAAACAGAATCAAAATTAGCCCATTCGTTTAAGAGCTACGATCCTCCCTGCTCCTCTCCCTCTCCCCCCGCCCCTCACCTATTATAACTAAGAACTATCTCGTTTACCTCAGCTTTCAGACATAAAAACTGCATCTAAATTGTTCCATTTGTTTGGAAGCTACAATTCTTACCCTCCCTCCCCTCCCCCCACTCCACCGTACCCTTCCTCTCCCATTATAGCTAAGAACCATCTCGTTTACCTCAGTTTTCTAACATAAAAACTGCATCTAAATCGGTTCAATCGTTTGGATTTGGAAGCTACAATCTCCACCCCCTCCCCCCTTCCCCCTACATTATAGCTAAGGACCATCTCGTTCACATAAGCTTTCAAACGTAAACAACCGCATCGCAGAAAGACAAACGTTTACACTGATACATTCATACACACCCTAATCTTATAACACATCTCTATAGCTGGTAACGTGTGTCTCCAGCTGCGAGTTTGGAAATCCTAACGTGTGGCATGCTTCTAGAGAAGCGTTTTTGTAAATTTTGCAATCTTTTAGATTTATTTCATATTTGGGTGGTGAAAATATCTTTATTTGGTTTATAGTGCTAATTTAATCATGTGGTAATCCAATTAAATGCCAAAGTCTAACAAACATTCATTCCATTTTATTTTTTATGTTACGCGCTCTCTCAGGAAAAAATGATATTTTTGAAATGTTTTGCAAATTCTGCTAAAATGCCGTAAGTTTAAGTGATTACAAGTGTTATATATTAAATTTATCGTTGTTTCAACCTCTATCGACTTAAACATTCATAGGAATGAAGCTCCGATTGTTGCCAAAATTTTCCAGCCCGATTGCCGTCTAGAAACAATAGCTGCCAGGCAATTTAATTTTTTCATTAATTCTAATTTTATAGAATACTTGCTGTACCAGCGGCTTCGCACCCGTGGTCTTTTCTTTTTCCAGGACCAATATACCAATATTGGAACAAAATTTATTCAGCCGTTAAAAATACTTTTATCAATTGCTCGGCTTCTAACTCACCGGATTCAGATACTAATTATACCAGATTTAAATCAAACCCTAAGCTATCTAACAATAAAAACCGCATTGCAATCAGTCCAGTAGTTTATACGTGATTCGTGAACAAACAAACATACAGACAAACAGAAAGAAAGACGCTAATAACAAAAATAAAGTGGTTCAATACCTTTTTAAGCACCCAAGAGCATTTTTTTCATTTGAATTCATTTATTAGTTTGGGTGCGATGCGCGGTCAAGATACAGACAAACAGACAGACAAAATTAAAAAGTAAAACAGTTTGGCTTCAGTATAGAATATAGAGAACTATCCAAAAACTATTTTATAGAACTTAAATAATAACATAACTTTGTACCCATATCCCGCAGAAACCCTTTACTTTTTCAGGATAAAATGTGACCTCAATTTTAACCCATCATATAACTTAAGACAGTGCCAAGTTGCATCAAAACCCATCCGTTAGGTTCAGCGTGGTACGTGTTCTTTTAAATAACTTTCAACCCCTATCCTGCGAGAACTCATATTTTTTTCGAGATGTAAAGTATCGAATGTCCTATTTCGAAGTATGAACTCAAATCATACCAAATTTCATTCGAATTCATTGATAATTTTCGGCGTGGTGCGCTGCCAAGGTACAGACAGACAGACGAACGGACAGACAGACAGACAAAAATAAAAAAAATACAGTGTTGGCTTTAGTATTGAATATAGAACGGCCTCCAAATTACATAATATCTTCAATTTATAGAATTTTGGACATTATCCCGCAGGAACTCTTTATTTTTCGGGATAAAGAGTATTCTCAATTTTTACCCATTATATAAACTATGACTGCGCCAAATTTCAATAAAATCCGTGTAGTAGTTTCAGCGTCATACGTGTTCTTTTAAATAACTTTCAACGCCTATCCTGCAGGAACCCTTTAATTTTTCGGGATGAAAAGTATCCAATGTCCTACCTCGAACTATGAACTCAAATCATACTAAATATCATTTGAATTCATGGAGTATTTTCGGCGTGATGCACTTCCAAGGTACAGACAGACAGACGGACAGACAGACAGACAGACAGACAAAAATAAAAATATACAGTTTTGGCTTTAGTATAGAACATAGAACGGCCCCCAAAAAATTTTACAAAATATCTTGAATTTACAGAATTTGGGACATTATCCCGAAGGAACTCTTTATTTTTTCGGGATAAAAAGTATTTTCAATTTTAACCCATCATATAAACTATGGTTGTGTTAAGTTGCATCAAAATCCGTCAAGTAGTTTCAGTAGTAAGTGTTTTTTGAAATAACTTTCAACACCTATCCTGCAGGAACCCTTTCATTTTTCGGGATGAAAAGTAGCAAGTTTCATACCAAGTAATCATACCAAGTTTCATTTAAATTCGATTTCGGCGTGATGCCTAGCCAAGATACAGACAGACAGACAGACAGACAGACAGACAGACAAAAATGAAAATTCAGTATCGAATCTAGAGTACGGTATAAAAAAAATATCAAATTATCTTCAATGTACAGAATTGGACCCGTTACAGTTTTATTAGAAGTATATAGATAGATAGGCCCCTTATTTACTCTAGGATACTAGTAAAAACATATAGCAACACAATAATATCTTTAAATTTCACCTCTATGCTCTAGATTTTCCATAAATAATTTTTAAACATCACGCATGATTTTTGCTCGAATTTATTTCAATTTTAGTCGATTATTTTAAAAAAAACCCTGACTATTTCGTTTATTTTTTTTATCTATTAGAAAGGTATATCTGTAACGGTCTTTAATACAGATAAAAAACCATAGGTCATCACTGAAGATTTAAAAAATATTGAAAATATCAAATCCATACATTTCAACTATTTTTCAACATCCCGCGTTTTTTTTATAAATATTTTACTTCAGGATCGACCTAAAAAGAATTTTAATACTTGTTTTTCATTCATTTCTTCTCAGAACATAGTCATTTGTTTATATGAGAGGGTTCTCAAGTGGCCATAGAAAAAGTTTGTTTACACTAGGGTCGCCAGGCCAAGATGGGCTTCCGGCGGCCGACACACGTTTCGCGCCCTTTTTTTAATAGCCACACGGGACCGGCTATGAAGTCCGGTGGTTAAAAATGGCTGTGACATACAGACAAAAAGACAGACAGACGGACAGACGTTCAGATGGACATGGCGAAACTATAATGTTTCCTTGTTTGATTACGGAACCCTAAAAATGTCTTCCACACAACCACAGGCACGACCCAGTTAGTTTTATTATGAACAGAAAATGAAATATACCTTTATCTCCCGTTCACTTATAATTCAGACACTAAAACACTATGGACGAAATGTATACTCACTTTTCTAAATCCAATACACCATGCATGTAATCCTTTTTTTTTAGTCGTTGCCGTCATTTTGGAGCAAAATTATTTAAAATCTTTAATTTTTAACAATAGCGCGGCTAGAATCAAATAATAACAAACAACTAAACAATTAAGATGGCGTCGCATCACAGCCGGACAAACGGCTGTGATTGGTCGGCTGACGGTGGTTGGGCATACAAGGACGGAGCTTGATATTTGGATGCGGTCGATTGAGCAAAATATTGCGTTTAGCCAAACAAGCACTCTACACAATTTATGAAGTGGAGATAGGATATTTTATTTTAGCTAATTGTGAACGTTACAGTAGAAATAGAATGAAAAAATATCTATTAAACAGCGCGTAATCATGTTCTCAATAGTTCAAAATAAAAAAGGCATTTTGGAAAAAAAGGTCAGTTGGCCATTCAAGTACTAGGCGGCGTACTGGTAGTGGGAAATCTGAAACCCCTTGTGTTATCTGAAAGCCAACATTGGCATTTGGAATGTCCAACTGTTACACTTAGTAGTAAGTTATAAAATACCTGTTAATACCAACAATACTAATTAACAAGTAAAATTATTATACAAATACAAAAACTTCTACTGCGAACTAAATTATTTAATACGAGCTAACCGATCGTAAAAATAATCACACTAATATCCACATAAATATATAAAAGTGAAACGTTGTCTGTTTGTTTGTTTGTTTGTTTGTTTGGGGAGCTTACACGCGATAACGGCTGGAGAGATTTTGATGAAATTTAGAATGGAGATAGCATAATATCCTAGAGTATAACATAGAATACTTTTTATCCTGGAAAATTGTAAGTTTCCACGGGAAAACTGGAAAATGTTGTTACTCGCTTTTACGAACGGTTGCCATGGAAACGAAATAATAACAAAAAACATCAAGAGCGTTGGTGCTCTACTTTTGGATTGGTTTTTGATATCCTAGAAGAACATAGAATGCTTTTTTTTCACGATAACTGTAGTCCGCGCGGAGGAATTCGCGGGCGAAAGCTAGTATATTATAACAGCGAAAGTTTGATGTATGTGAAGTATGTTTTTACTTCTTCACTCTTAAACGGCTGAACGGATTTGAATAAAATTTGGTATGGAGGTAGCTTTTATACTGGATTAACACATATGCTACTTTTCATCCATCTCGATAAAATGCACGGTTCCGGAGGGACGCGGGAGAAACTGCACGGTTCCGGAGGGACGCGGGAGAAACTGCACGGTTCCGGAGGGACGCGGGAAAAACTGCACGGTTCCGGAGGGACGCGGGAGAAACTGGACGGTTCCGGAGGGACGCGGGAGAAACTGCACGGTTCCGGAGGGACGCGGGAGAAACTGCGGGGAACAGCTAGTTTTTATATAAATTTAATGTTCCATTTTTGTTTCGTTTTTCATATTTTATAGTAGGTATAAATTTACAATAACTTGAATAATCTAAAACAGAACATTTTGTAATAAGCTTAAATGACAATATGCTACTGTTAGTTATAAGAATTATATATTTTTGAAATTGTCTTTTACATACCTACATTATGATATCACTCGATAGGTTTTGGTAATTTCTTGTTCTGGCGGAAATACGATATGGCAGCAGTGAGCCGCCATATTAGTATTCTTGACAATTCATATACCCTATAGCACTTTCGTGATCAAGGCGAATCCAATGATACCTCATTTCAAAATCCATCAAGCCATTTAGGATATGGGACGTGCCTAAGAAACGTAGAAACAAACAAACATACATTCAACCAAAATACAAGACCCTTCTTGCAGTCGAGTAAACATCAGCAGATTCCCAAATCTCACGGTTAGTTAGAGTACTCCTGCAGCATCAGGTCTTCGGAGTTAATTGAAAAAGTCTGTGCTTGCCTACAATATTAATTTACATTCAGCAAACCTCACGGTTTAGGGAGGCAGTAAATATCCCTGCAGCATCGGGATGGGAAGTTGGAACCTGAAGTTCGACGATAAAGTTTTTGCTTGATACCCACAACCCACAATACCAATAAATATCAGCAGTTCCGTAAATCTCGCAGTTTGGGTAGGCATTCGTCATCAATATCCATAGTATATGTTCAAGATGTCGGAAGAAATCAATACATATTGATAAAACAAAATCGGTTTCTGCCGTTTGTACCCTTAGATTTTTTATACTACGAAACGGATTTTATTGCGGTTTTCATCATCAGTTAGATTATTTTTTATGAAAGGTGAATAATAATCTAACTATAATAAAACAAAAGTCACTTCCCGCCGTCTGTCCTTCTGTAAAGCGTAATCTTAAAAAGAAACGCAGCGGATATTAATGAGGTTTTCATCAATAAATATATTGAGGAAGGTCTACACGTATAGTTTGATACTGTTTTGTGATAATTTGTTGAAATGTGACGATAAATGTTCAAGATGTCGGAAGAAATCAATACATATTGTTAAAACAAAATCGATTTCCGCCGTCTGTACCTTAAAGTGCGCTAGTACAGTGCCCAATGAATTAAGTCAACACTAAGTTCATTCGAATTGATGAATAATTTTCTGTGATAAGAGCTTATGGAAATTTAGGCATTTGAAAATTGAAAGTAGAATGTTAATTTTATGCATGGTCCATTCAAACACCTATCAGGGATTACAAAGCGGCACGGACACAAACTTGTATCTTCTGTATTTGTAACGAGACTATGAAAATGACACTATGTTTATTATTAGTCAAGTTGTTTAATAAAAAAATTACCGCTGAAATATTGTGGTTCATTTGGCCGCGATAGGACCCCATCCCGGTACCGGATTTTAAGACGTTGTCACGTCAAAAACTAAATTAAGCTGGAACCATGTTTGCAGCTTCTACGTTGTCAAAATTGCCCCACATTATCAAACCAATTACTCTCACTATACTACCATTTATTATAGGAAATGGTAGTGTAGTGAGTAACAGTGTGTAACTCACTCGGAGACACATTAACCTAAATCCAACAACACACGGCAGTGGCAAAAAATGTACAAGCAAAGAATTGAGAAAATGCTGGATGCAAAAATGTGGTTTTGAATTCCCTGTTTACTTCAAACAGACCCATTTTTTTAAATCACCCTAATCTCTAGAAAACAAACCATGTCTGTGTTATTGTTGTAAAATTGACATTGTTAAAAAAATTAATGGGAACCTTTTATGCAGTAACCATGTCATGGCATGCCCATTACACCATGACATGGTGACTGTATAAAAGATGCATCACAATTAAATGCGTATACAATATTTCGTGTCTGTGCTGTTGACATTTCAAGAGAGGCTTTGTCTGTACTGTAGCTAATCCTTCATGTCGATTGAGGTCATGTTTACCATAAAAATGCATTGTTATTGAAACGACACCTACATGTTAAAATTCAACTCCATAGGATTCACTTCCTCTTTCCTCTTATCCTGTTTCTACCACTTCCTCTTATCCTACGGAGTTGCTATACTATTCAGCTTGCAAGATTTTACCTAAACAAATTTACATACAACGATTGCAAGATAGGCAAAAGCTTTTAAAAATTGCAAACTTGGGGCATACTAGAGGGTAATTAAATCTAGAAGAATCAAGAAGTAGGTATGTATGAACAAAATACCCGCGCCCCGCCCGCCTTTCCTTCATTGCTCACTGTAGTGAGTGAATGAAAACAAACCTATTAAACTGAGTGAGAAATAAGCAGATTGTTTGATGTTTGTGGGACATCTCATTGTCACTTTTACCTTTTATATTTGTAGTTTACATGTTTTTGTTAAAAGCTGCGAGTTTTTTTATATCTGAAAGCTGAGGTAAACGAGATGGTTCTTAGCTATAACGGGAGGGAGGATGGGGGGATGGGGATGGGGGTTAGGATCGTTGATCTCCAAAAAATGGACCGATTTTGATGCGGTTTTTTATGTTTGAAACTGATGTGATCGAGATGGTTCTTAACTATATGGGGTGGGGGGGCGAGAAAAGGGAGGAGTTTCGAGAAAAAGGGGGTGAGAATCGTACCTTTCAAACGAATCGACCAATCTAGCTGCGATTTTTTATGTTTCAAAGCTGAGGTAAACAAGATTTGTCTTCGCTATAATAAAGGGGGGGGGGGGGATATGGTGAAGTTCATAGCTCACAAATGAATGGACCAAATTTGATGCAGTTTTTTATGTTTTAAAAAGGATGTGATCGAGATGGTTCATCATGTTCCTTTGCTATATGGGAGGGGTGAGGGGAGGGGAGGGGGGGAGGAATTGAAAAAAAAAGGGGGGGTGGGAGGAATTGAAAAAAAAAAGGTGGGGGGGGGGGGGTTGAGAATCGTATCTTTCAAACGAATGGACCAATTTAACTGCGGGTTTTTATGTTTCAAATCTGAGGTAAACAAGATGGTTCTTAGCTATAATGGGGCTTTATGCTCGCTACGCTTCGCTCCCGCCTTCGTCTTCTAACCTATCACGACCATGTCGGATCGCCACTGAAGGTTGTTAACACAGGTAGGTAGGTACCTATATTGGTACTTTTGGTACTGGAATAATTCATAGGATCATTATATCCCAGAAAAACTACCACGCGAGCAACGCTGCGGGCACAGCTATAGGCAATAATAACGTAAAAGTCTGTACAAAGAAGATAATTTTAAAAAATTGGTCTGAGCTACTGAACAAGAATAAAACATTTTTAAAATTCGTGTCTGTCTGTTTGTTTGTCTGTATGTCTGTTCGCGCATCACGTAATAACTATTAAACCGATTGCGATGCAGTTTTCAGTGTTAGATAGCTTAGGGTTAGACCAAGACCTGGGGTACTTGGTATCGTAATCCAATGATTAAATGCCGAGCAATCGAAAAAAACTTTTTAACGGCTGAAGGAATTTTGATCAAATGTTTATTTTAGGTCTTGGAATAGCACATATAGTACTTTTAACATAGAGAAATGACCACGCGAGCGAAGCCGCGGGCACAGCTAGTAATATAATAAATAAATAATAAAAACTTAATACAATGAATAAACATATTAATAAATAGATATACACATATATTCCAATATACCTACACATAAATATGTAAATATATAGTACAGTATATATATATAATAAATATATAATATATATATCCATATACATAGTAATAAACACACACACACATAATAAAACACACATACACATTATAATAAATTACATATACATTTACAAAATATATACAAACATAATACAAATAATATACAGTGAAACCACAACAGAATAACAACAAAATAGCAAGAAGTGATATTAATTACAGAGATGAAACTTCTTTACTTGAAGTTTAAAAACAGGGAGTGACTGGGCTCGCTTTATAGTAACTGGCAGAGCGTTCCATAGGCGAACTGCTTGGATGGTAAATGAACTGCCATAAAAAGAGCTTCTATGTAGAGGGATCATCAAAGCTAAATTTTCTGAAGACCTGAGTGACAACTTGTTAGAATCAAGGAAATTAAAACGTTCCATAAGATATCGCGGGGAGGAGGGATTAAACAAAATTGTATAAAGAATAGAGAGTATATGAGCATTCCGGCGAAGGCGTATTGGAAACCACTTGAGCTTAGTGCGAAATTCAGAGACAAGATCATATTTGCGCAAACCAAATATAAATCGAAGCAGAAGTTTTGAAGACGCTCAAGTTTGTTTAGCTGGTCCTCAGTAAGATCTAGATAGCAGGCATCGGCATAGTCTAAGATTGGGAGCAGAAGTGACTGCGCAAGAGCAATTTTAGTAGCAGTGGGCAAAAAAATTCGGAGTCTTCTGAATGAACCTGCAGAAGCAAATAGCTTGCGACTGACGGTTTCCATCTGAGGAATCCAAGTAAGGCTCTGGTCTATAATTAGACCTAAATTTTTAATACTCTGACTATATGGAATAGTGAACCCTCCAAACACAACTTTGGGTAGAACTGACCAATCAACTTTTGATATCATTCTGGAGCTGCCAAGAATTATTACCTGTGGTTTTGTAGGATGGATAGATAGATAGATAGATAAATTCTTTATTGCACACACCACAAACAAATTCAACAAAAAATAAAGGAACAATAGCAGAAGAAGTGTACAATGGGCGGCCTTATCGCTAAAAGCGATCTCTTCCAGGCAACCTTTGGATGGAGAGGATTTGTTATAGCTGTGAGGGACGGGGTGCGGGGTAGGATTTATTTTTAGCCCATAAGCTTTACTCCAGTCAGAAATATGGCGTAAATTGGAATTAGCAGTTTCTATGGCAAAAGAGAGAGAGCTAAGTGGGGCTTGATACAAGTGATAAGGAGAGGTTATATGTTCAGATATAGAATTAATCAAAAATCCAAATAAGATAGGAGAAAGAACGCCACCTTGCGGTACACCAGAAGTTGTATCACACCACGAAGAAAAATGTTCATCGAGGCGTACTCACTGCGAAACCAATCAACCACTGCAGGAGATAAGTTAATAGAGCGTAGAATGGCGAGAAGAATATCGAAGTTGACAGTATTAAAAGCATTGCTGAAATCTAATAATGTCAGCACAGTCAGCTGACCCTCTTCCAAGCCGAGACGTATGTCATCTGTTATTTTAAGGAGTGCAGTTACCGTACTGTGACCAGCCTGGAAACCAGATTGCATAGGATTAAGTAAACTATTTCTATTTAGGAAACTACAAAGCTGATTAAGGACGAGGCGCTCAAGTACTTTGGATAGGAAAGGAAGTATAGAAATAGGACGATACTCAGAATAGGATTTAGGATTGGATTTCTTAGGTAACGGAATAACTTGGGCCTCTTTCCATTGAGAAGGATACACACTGTTTGATATACAAGTGTTTAAAATGTGGCAAAGTATAGGAATAACCGAATCCAGGATAGATATCAACATGTTACGGCTAATACCATCACCTCCCACCGCATTGGATGTTATTTAAAATACGCTCTTCTTAACATCACACACAGAGAATTGATTAAAACTGAAAGGATCGTAATCAGGAGTTGGAATGGTTGAAAGACGCCGCAATATCATAATTTTGGTCGAATCGTCAATGTTAGAAGAAGAGGAGAAGTGAATATTAAGCGAGTGAATGTCTAGATTCTTGGGAATTGAAGCCTCCATTGATTTGCCAACTCCTAAAGACCGTAGAAATTTCCAAACTTTGGCTGGATCTTCGTTTTCAACAGATTGATGGATATGGCGACGTTGAGCATCTCTATACACTGTATTGCACCGATTTCGAACACGAGCATAGCATCATAGCATCATAGCCTTATTAGCATCAATAGGACGACATTTAAATCTATTTTTTGCTACAGCTTTTTTATGCATAAGAACTTTTAGTTCATCATTGAGCCACGGTGCAGGGAGATGTTTTATTTTAACAGCTCTCAAAGGAGCGTGTACATCATAAAGCTTGGTGATAAGTGAGTTAAATAAAGCAACCTGGCCATCTACCAACTCCACGTCAGTAATAGGTGACCAGTCTATGGCCTGCGCTTATATATTATATTTTTGGATAAGAATTTAACTCACCCTCGGCCAACCAATGCTTGACAAAGTTTTCATGGTTCAACAGCAGCGTGAACGTCGTGTAGGTATAAGCATTGCAGAGGTTGTTGTTCTTAGGAGATGTCGACACGATGCCGCGGAGATAGTACCGCTCTATACCTTCATCTTCCGCTGGAAACGATAAGCCGCCGCCGCTGTCACCTTTGCAAAGTGCCTTGCCATCTATAATAAAACAAAGAGAAACGCACAGATTTAGAGGAAATTTAATCTGACGTAATTTTGTTTATTTGTTTGTTTGATAGTGTGACTTTAAAGCCCAATCAGCCAAACTGGTTTTGTTAAAATTGTGAACAACCTAGTGTTACATTATAGCTATACGGGTTGTCCCTAAACTGAAAGTCCAAGAGTTAAGGGCTGATCTACTAGCTCAGTACTGAACAGATGAACACAACTTGAATCTGCATGAAGTTGCTTGAATTGTGAGATATTGCAATATTAAACATTTTAGAAAAGTAAATACCTTCGGTCACTAATTTGTATGCCATTTCTACAAATTAAGCATTTTTTAAATAATTTTCTGTTTTTTCCCCCAATTAAGTTGCATTTTATGACGCGTTGCAATGTTATTAATCGATTAATACAGTAAAGTCATAAAATCGATATTTCTGCTGAATCGAGGAGGGCGCTCTGATAACCTGTTACGAGGGAGATTCTGACTAGACGTTATAAGAATGTGAACCTGATGTTTTGTGCACCAGTGTCGAAAGCCAAAACATCAGAGAGGTAATCATAGTTCTTCTTTTTCTCTGTTACCTGGGCACCAGAGAAGAAGGAAGAGGAATACTGACTTTACTGTATTTCTGGCAGAGGAATACAGTAAAGTCATAATATCTATATTTCTGGTTTCGAGGAGGACGCTTTGATAACCTTTTACGAGGGAGATTGTCACGAGGCGGTCCTAGGGTTTGGGCTTGCTCCACCAGCCAAACCTCAACCTCAGTGACACAGAGTTACAGGAACAATTAGGAACTAATGGAAGCGGCGGCTTACGAAGGTATTCGGTTGGGGTGTACCCTTAGGGGCGCTATGGAAACACTCTGACCAGGTATTCATATATATATTTACAAGTCTCATATATATTTTCAATTAACTGATTTATGTATTCTATAATATTATTTCGGTTTTTCCAAAAATCAATATATCAATGACAGGTTATTTGTATTTAGAATGAATCAATGATGACCAACTATCAAAAATGAAAAGAAATGGATTATGAAAGAATTAAGAGATCAAATGAGTATTATTATGAAAGAGGTTTGGACCTCGTCACAATACCTCGCCTCCCCGGAGTTTTTTTATTTTTTTTTATTTTAGTAAACAAAATTTTTTTTTGTAATATGGTTTGTAAAATTTTGTTGTTATTGGTATCCCAAAACATTAGGTTTATTTAAAAAAAAATGAGGAAAATAAAATAATAATTAAAGAAAATAAAAAAATAATAGTAGAAGTTAATAATAAAAATATATATAATAAGGGTAATAAAGTTCAAATAGTAAAATAATTAAAATAATGGAAATGCTGAGAAGTCTTTTAATGAGACGCGTTAATGAGTCACGCATAATAACGCGTCAAAGTTTAGCGTAATTCGGAACTAGGTAGGCCGATAGTGAAATTCGGAACAAAGTACGTACTAATGAAAATGTCTTACTTACATGAATGACTGGGATGCAAATATAAATTACACTTGAGTATAAAAAGCTGTTCTGGGTTTGCAAAATTATCCAATCCAAATTTAAATCTAGATGGCTTAGCCGCTCGATTGATTCTATGCGCTACAGTCACTTTTTTTGTTTTCATTGATCATCGCAACTAACGCTACAGTCACATTTTTTGTTTTCATCGATCATCGGACCACTCGATAGCGACGTAAATTTTGCCACTCGATTTTGAACATTATTGACCCAATAATCATTCAAATCTAAGCGTGTTTATATAATTATTTTGCTTCGAAACCCACAACATAAACACTTGAAATATGTGCCGTACCTATTTAGCTCCATAAATCACCAGTTTGTTTATCTAAGCGCTCAAGTGGTCATAAAAACTGTTTGTTTACGCAAAGTCGGCGCGGCCAGATGTGTCGCGTAGACCTTTTTTTTGTGGGTTGACAATCAGATATCTGTGATCTCGGCACGTACCCAATAAATCCCCAGTTTTCGGCCAGATGTGTCGCGTCGACCTTCTTTTTTTTTGTGGGTTGACCATCAAGTACCTGTAGTCTCAACGCATATACAATCAATTACCAGTTTGAGGTTAGATGTGTCGCGTCGGCCATTTTTTTTTGGGTTATCAGTTTGGTCCTGCGGTCTTCAGCGCGTGAACAACCGAGCGGCTAGTGCCTTCTATAATTTTGAGGGAATCACTGCTTAGAAAAAATAGCACACGGATTAACAAATTAATTTCACATTTAAAAAACTTGAACTCGCAGGTAGGTAGAGCTGAGCAGGGTACGGGGACGTTGAGGGCGACAGTGTCACGAGGCGGTCCTAGGGTTTGGGCTTGCTCCACCAGCCCAGCACCCAAACCTCAGTGACACAGAGTTACAGGAACAATTAGGAACTATTGGAAGCGGCGGCTTACGAATTATTTATGTATTCTATAATATTATTTCGGTTTTTCCAAAAATCAATATATCAATGACAGGTTATTTGTATTTAAAATGAATCAATGATGACCAACTATCAAAAATGAAAAGAAATGGATTATGAAAGAATTAAGAGATCAAATGAGTATTATTATGAAAGAGGTTTGGACCTCGTCACAATATTCTGACTAGACGTTATAAGAATCTCTAATGTTTTGTTCACCAGTGTCAAAAGCCAAAACATCAGAGAGGTAATCATAGTTCTTCTTTTTCTCTGGTACCTGGGCACCAGAGAAGAAGGAAGAGGAATACTGACTTTACTGTATTTCTGGCAGAGGAATACAGTAACTACTACTGGTGCCTGGGCACCAGAGAAGAAGAAGAACCATGCAAGGCTCTCTAATGGCTTTTCACGAAGGAGATTCTCGAAAGATGTAATAATGTAAGGCTCTGATACATTGGCGATCGACCCCAACTCTTGATAAAAAGAAGAAGAACCATACAGGTCTCTCTGATGCCCTGTCGCGAAATGATTCTGGCTAGATGCTATAGGGCTCTAAAATGCCTTTGCAATTCACCATGTGATGAAATCATCCATTTTCCTGTCTAAGATTACACACATTACACATTAATGATTACACTCATTGCATAGTAGACATTTCTCAAACTTCCATTCTTAAATTATAATAATTATTCTGCAAACATTCATACATTTTGTTTATTCCATCGCCTTGTATCTCCTATAATAGTCTATTTTCTATCGATACTCTTAGTTCCTTAGGGACCTGTTGTCAAAACTTACTAGGTTACAAAATATAGGCCGTAAAAATATTATTTACTAAAACATATCTGTAATAATAAAATAAGCAGATCAAATTATAAAAAAAAAAAAAAAATTATGTACGCATCGGTCTCGGAATGAATAAACATAAGACCAAGATCATGTTTAACGATCTTGTTAACTTGGAGCCGATTGCAGTTCTAGAAGTTGTCCAACATTATGTCTACCTTGGTCAGATATTGTAAGGTAAGAACAACTTTGGGCAGAACGACGCCAATAGGAGAATTCAACTGGGTTGGGCAGCATTCGACAAGCTGGTCGTTTCGCGGTCTGTCTGATTTTCGTCAAGTCTTCTTGTAGTCTAAACTACAGTGCCTGCACACAAAAGTCTTCAATCAGTGCGTCCTACCACTCATGACCTACAGAGCCGAAAAGTGGACACTCATGGTTAAATTAGTCCTCAAATTTAAGGTAGCCCAGTGAGCTTTGGAAAGAGCTATGCTTGAAATTTCTCTGAAGGACAAGATTCGTAATGAACACAAGAACCAAGATAACTGACATAGCCCAAAGGACAAGCAAGCTAAAGTGGCAGTGGGCTGGTCACATTTCCCGAAGAACCAAAAACTTTTGGGGTAGACGAATTCTTGAGTGGAGACCACGTTTAGGCAAATTTAGGATGCCCTGTGGCCTGTGGAGTGACAGCCTGTGAAAAGCGGCCGGAAGTAAAGAGATGAAGAGAGCTGATGACCTAGCTCAGTGGCGTGCTTAGGAGAGGTTCACGTCCAGCAGTGGACATATATAACCCGATGAAAATGTAAACAGTTTAAATTCAAGCTGATGGTAGAAGCTTATCGAGTACTTGCAGCAGTCCAAGGTACGTGAGTGCATTGTATTATGCTGTACTATGTGAGCCAAGTTTTATTTTTTCAAAATCGTTAATTATCAGATACGGATTGTCCCAGTGTAGTTATGTGAAGCCACCCCTATTTCGGCTTGGTGCCAACCATGCTTTCGACCATGTATCAATTTTGTTCCTGGTTTCCAATCTCCTTCCATCCTATGTAGATGTTTGCGAGTTGCCTTGAGCTTTTTGGCGAACCCTCGGAGGATCTCAGACACCTGAGAAAAAGAAGAACCATGCAGAGATCTCTGATACGAGATGTTCTAGCTAGACGATTGGGCATAAAAATGCCTTGATGACCGACCCCGAGCTCTGTAGATGAATAATAAAATAAGTACTCTATGTACTTGTACCTACTATTATTTACTCTGTGACATATTCAATGTTAAAGTCAACTTCAAGTGATTACCTAGGGATCATATCTGATGAATAATAAACAAACATAATATTCTTAGGTTCCCAAGAATAACTCCACGGCAGACTGGAGAATGGTAGAGAACTAGAGACGCTGGAATTTAATAGGATGATAGACTAATTTCTAGCTTTCACTTTGGAAGAACAACTCTGCATCAAACCGCAATGCTCTAAAGCTTTTCCTCAACCAATACATCCTTTTTTTAAAATGTTTTTATTAAAAGCTTTTATTAACTTCACTTGCATGTATGTTGTATCTTTGAATTTATGTCTTTTCTGAAATACTGCAATTCAAATTTAGAGCACATTCCGATTAGCTATCTAGCTGAAACTTTCAGGGCAGCTCACAAATCGATGATAAAGATATATAAAAACAAAAAACTTATGAACGAAAAAAGTTACAAAGCAGTTAAAATATATATAAAATGTGTCATTTATTAAAAAAAGCGCGTTTTTTTAAAATTATATATTTATAATTAGTGTCTGGTGTCAGCAGCAGCGTCCTCCGAGCACATATTTGTAACACTGCGGTCATCAATCCGCCTGCCAAATGTGGTGACTATGGCAACGCCCCCCAATATGATAGACACACCACAAAGACCACCCCCAGTCTCCGGCGGCTCCGTTATACCTGGCACCGGTAGCAGCCATGGTAACGGCAGAGCAGGAGGTGCTAAGAATCCCCGGCAGAGACCCAGCTACCAACACCCACGATCTCTGGACCTGGCAACTTATAACGCACGCACTTTGAGGACCGATGAGAAGTTGATAGAGCTGGAAGAAGTAGTAAGTAAGTTGCGCTGGGGTATTATAGGGTTATCAGGAGTCCGAAGAGAGGGAGAGGATACGATGGCCCTCAATTCCAGCAATTTACTCTATTACCGGGAGGGCGACCAGCAGTCCCAACATGGTGTCGGGTTTCTCGTCCACAAGTCCCTCGTCAACAACATTGTGAAGATCGAAAGCGTTTCGAGCAGGGTGGCATACCTTATACTCAGAATTACCGAACAGTATTCGTTGAAGGTCATACAAGTGTACGCCTCACACTCGAAACGACCGAACAATGAAGTGGAGGCTATGTATGACGACATTTCTAATGCCATACATGCCCCGAAGACACACTTCACTGTGGTGATGGGGGACTTCAACGCACGGCTGGGCATGAGGAATGGCGATGAACTGAGAGTAGGGCAGTTTGGATTTGGACAGCGAAACCAAAGGGGTCAGCGAATTCATGGAGAAAGAGGGACTCTTTAAATATGATTAACTCCTTTTTCAAGAAGCGCCGACAAAACCAGATCAGAATGGCTCTCACACAGTTTAAGGGCAACAAGGCACCAGGGGAGGACGGAATAACGACAGATCTAATGAAAGCGGGTGGAACACCGGTACTTAAAGTCCTTCAGAAGCTGTTTATCTCCGTTATCCTCGAGGGTACTACGCCAGAGGCTTGGCACAGGAGCGTAGTGGTTTTGTTGTTTAAGAAAGGTGATAAAACCCTCTTGAAGAATTATAGGCCCATTTCACTGCTGAGCCACGTCTGTAAGCTGTTTTCGAGAGTAGTTACAAACCGTCTCGCTCGTAGGTTTGACGGATTTCAGCATCCCGAACAAGCTAGATTCCAGAAAGGCTTTAGCACTGTAGACCACATCCATACGCTCCGGCAGATTATACAGAAGACCGAAGAGTATAATCTGCCACTACGTCTAGCGTTTGTGGATTACGAGAAAACCTTTGATTCATTCGAGATCTGGGCAGTGCTACAGTCATTACCACGGTTCCAGATTGATTACCGGTACATCAAAGTGTTGAAGTGTTTGTACAGCAAGGCCACCATGAGAGTCCGTCTTCAGGATCAGAGCATCAATTCTATCCAGTTGCAAAACGGGGTGAGACAGGGAGACGTTATTTCTCCGAAACTGTTCACCTCTGCACCGGAAGATGTATTCAAGCTTCTGAACTGGACCGGATATGGTGTTTACATCAATGGCGATGATATTGTCATCATGGCAGAAACCCTGGAAGATCTAAACACAATGCTTAGTAACCTCAATATGGTTTCCCAACAGGTGGGTCTTAAAATGAACATGGGTAAGACGAACACCATGTCAAATGCTCATGTCGTACTCATGCCGGTTTATGTTGGGAACGATATTATCGAAGCTGGTATTCACAATGTCTACTTAGGTCAGACGAACCAACTGGGTAGATCCAACTTCGACAAAGAGGTCAACCGACGAATCCAACTGGGTTGGGTAGCGTTCCGGAAATTACGCCATATCTTCTCAAGACGTAAGTTTATAATCAGTGCCTGTTGCCAGTGATGAAATACGGCACTGAGACGTGTTCGCTAACTATTGATCTCACACACAAGCTCAGAGTTGCGCAGCGTGCAATGGAGAGAGCTATGCTCAGTGTTTCACTACGTGGTAGAACCCGAAATGAGGAAATCCGTAGAAGAACGAAGGTACCGACATAGCTCTCAGAGATTGCAAGTTGAAGTGGCAATGGGCAGACCATATAGTTCGCAGAACTGACAACCGCTACGCGACATAAAGTTTCTCAAATAGCGACCGCGAACATGCAAGCGAAGTGTGGGGAGACCCCCCACACGATGGACCGACGACATTGTAGCCATCGCAGGAAGTCGGTGAATGGAGGTGGCAGAAGTACGCTCGTCATAGCGCTCTTTGGGGGAGACCTTTTTTCAGCAGTGGACTTGTAAAGGCTGACATGATGTTGATTAGTCTCTTGGCTCGTTGTTAAAACGGGAATATTACCTTACCTTTATATCCCGCGCACATCTTGTCGCTAGTGATGTACGCGCGGAAGTAGTGTGGCATTTCCGATATGCACTGGTTGGTGGTGATGTAAGGCAGATCTATCACTTTGAGCTCTTGGGACGGGTCACTGTTCTCAGTTGTGAGGCCCCAGCCTGCGACCTGTGCAACAAAAACTTTACCTTATTGAATAGCTTAAAGTTACTTATAATTACCATTAAAGAATTTGTAATGTTTTATTCGTCTGAAACATGAAATACTTCTGCTTTTCTTGAGAATAATATGTATTGGTACCTCAATAAAATAAAACCGTAACAAAAGTTATGTCTTTACACGGAAAATAATAGAGTAAAATTTTTTGACGTGGAATGACGTTTTTCTTATATTCTTATTGTTACGCCGGTCTATTCTTAGAAAAACGTTAGGGACTAAAATGTTCGAGGAGCCGCGGTCAGATGACGCAATACCAACATCTACATAGGAACCTTCTGGAACACACCAGTAGAGCGTAGATGTGTTCCCGAAGAAAAGTAAAAGTGTGGAAACTGAACAGAAGGAAACTAAAGTCTGGAAAGTACAGAAGTTTCCAGAGCGCGCGGTAGGTATATACCTACGGGCGCGGATACATCAAAGGAACCACCGGCCTTAGGTATCTGCGGGTTCGGCTCGGCACGGCAACTTCAAAGGCGCCGCCAACCTTGAAAGTTCAAATACCTACCGAATACTGCTAGTACATAAGAGTACCTTCTTGAAACTTCCGTCGCGGTATAAATAGGGCGCGCATCGTATTGACTTGGCATTTGGAACGAAACGATCAAAGTGATTCGAAACGAGTATTCAGTGATAATTGATAAGAACCACAAAAAGAAATTAATCATTCAAATAACATTCAAACACTCTTTAACTCGACTGTGTCAGTCGAGTTAAAGAGTGTTTGAATGTTATTTGATGGATTAATTTCTTTTTGTGGTTTTTCGAATAAAGGTGTAAATTTTTCGTTAAATTGGCAAACATTTATTTTATCCGAACCCCAGCTCTTAACAATATATTACCCACAAGGTGATATATTTGGTTAAAGTGACCGTCAAATCACTGCTTTGTTATTAAGATACGCTAATATAATACACGTCTATCAGCAAAGTCAAGAAGGTGGCGCAAATAAAAAAATTGTCATCGAAGTTAGATGAATTTGTTCAACGTTTATTGTGACTTTTTCGAAAAAAAAAACAAACAAAATATTATTGAAGTAGCTGTACCCGCGGCATCGCACGCGTGACCATTTATCTAGGTTAAAAGAACTCTACTACTATTCCAAGACCTAAAATTCCAATATAACAAAATTTAAACAATATTCCTTTAGTCGTCAAATTATTTTAATGTTTTTATCGATTTCTCGGCTTCTACTCATCGGATTGGGATATAAAGTACACCAGTATTCATTATTCACTTGACCGTTAGTAGAAGCTTATATATATTGAGATAGGATACTAATGAACATTACCGTGGCTAATCCATTTCCCGCTGTAGCAGTCATCCCTTTCTACCCTCATAGCTCTGTCTCTTTCGCACACACCTCCCGTCTCACCAGGCGCGCGAGGTAACTGGTGGTCCGAGCCTGCTCGTCAATGGCGTGATATTTCCCGCGCAGTTCACTTGTGTTAAGAGAATATTTACTGCTCTTTATTAAATTCAGTGGTTTCTACGAAAATTCCACACAAGGTTTTACTACCTATGTTGTACAACGATGTTATCGTTCGTTTCTCGTTAACAATTCGATTCTAGAGAATTTCTGAATATTTTTCTACCCTCGTTTTTTTAAATTATATTTGTTGAGAGTTATGTCTTAGATTAACTATTTCGTTTTAAGGTAGTGAACCCGTGAGCGTTAAAAATGGAGTCCAATGACCCAATTGAACCAATTGCCACCACTGAGGGGTCGGGTGCCAAACCGGGCAACAAAAATCGCTTTTACATGAGCGGCGATCACGATCCTCATCTAGCAGTAGCAGTAGTAGCAGCTCGACATCCTCGTCTAGCTCCTCGGGTGAAAAGTCAAAAAGAGCTCACAGTGCGGTCTGCACCGTCGGTCCAAAAAACAAAGAAGGCGCGACCGCCATCTTATAGCAAAATTAACAAAAGATGTGGACATGTTACAAAAACTGTTCAGAGTTACGACTACCCCCAAACATATTGTAATAATGATAATGTTTCTGTTGTGAGCCAGGATGTAGATAACGACCTCTATAACGAGTATTACGCCTCACAGGCGTCACCGATGCCGGTTTCTGAGAATCCTGTAGTTGTTCCGGAATTGACCTTTGATATCGAAACAAAGTTAAAAGATACTTACTACCCCGCGGTTCCAAAAACTCCCACGATTTTTTTAAGTATGCTAGACGAAGTTCAGCGTTTTGGGAAAAACACGTGGGCGGAAATTAGATATGTAGAGACACAATAACTATATAACCATTCGCCAGGATTTACAGAAATGGAATCAAACGAGGAGTTAAAGGCGTACGATAATATACGTCATCTGGCCAAACTAAACAAAAAAAAACAAAAGTCCTCCTTCAAATACCCACATTTTCAACTCGGAGGCCCTCACATTAGCCTTAAAAAAGCAGGTGGTGTTAGGAAAGCTGGCCGGTGAATAGGCCAACCAGTGGGAATGCTTCGTGAGCCAAGCCCGTTAATTCTATATGTCTCCCCTCACAGGGGCAAGTACGTAATAATGTGCCATCGCGTGGTCATCCAAATTACGGCTATGAAACAGGTAATTTGCAGTACCTTCACACCCAACCCTCGCAGGGTAAGTACCAAGCCTATCATTACAATACGAAAGTACCAAACAAAGCTGGACCTGACCAGCACACTTATAACACCAGGAGTTCTAATTTTCGATCTCGGGGATCGAGTCAATCACAAAGAGGACAAAAGCGCCGCTCGTCGCCTTCAGGCTACAAGGGCAACAAGAGGCAGAGACAATGACTCTCAGCCCTTCCAGGCCAGTCAATTAGCACGTTACGTCAGACGGTGGAAAGAAATGGGAGCCCAAGACTTTATATTGCGGATAATAACAGGGTATCGCATACCCTTTCAACAGAAACCTCCCTTGGTAACACCAAATCTAAAAGGCGATCGCCATTGCACGTTAGAATCGGAGGATTTGTCTTCACTCATTCTTCAAATGAAAAGACAAGGCGTGTCGAGGGTAGCACCTCTCACCCCAAGTTTTGTGTCGTCTCTGTTCTTGGTACAGAAGAGCGACGGATCATACCGACCTCTATTCAACTTACGGTCTCTCAACCACTATGTGCTAACAGAGCGTTTTCGATTAATAAACATGTTCCGTGTCCCAGACTTTCTCCAAACTCGGGATTGGATGTGCAAGGTCGACCTTTCACAGGCATACTTCAATCTGCCAATAGTCCAGTCACACAGGAGCTTCTTGCGTCTTCTCTACAAAGACGAAATACTCGAAATGACTTACCTTCCGTTCGGGCTAAGTACAGCCCCGAAGGTTTTCGCGTGCCTTACAAATTGGATTGCGCAAATTCTTCGAGAGAAGGGCCTGATAATAAGAGTCTATTTAGATGATTTTTTGCTGGCACATCAAGATCCAGAGATATTAGCCCAGCACGGGGACTTGCTATTAGAAACGCTAAAAATCCTCGGATTCCAAATAAATTACGGAAAGTCTGTTCTCGCCCCGCAGAAAATTATCACTTATCTCGGAATTGTTTGGCACCTCTGGACAAATCGCAAGCAATTTCCACAAGAAAAGTCAACTGCCGTAGTCAAAAAAGTGACTCAAGCCCTAAAACAGGCAAAGTTTCCCTAGTAGGGTTGCTAAATTTTGCAAGATTTGCTGTCCTCCGAGGCAGATTAAACCACCGAAGTACTCTGAAGTTCTTAAACACCCTGCCCCAGTATGCAGCTCCAACCAGATACGTTCTACCTTGTTCGGTGTTAGAGGAGACGCATTGGTGGCTTCAAAATTGTCATCTCTTATCTCCGATCCATATTCCACCTCCCACACATTACTTAACGACGGACGCCTCGGATATAGCATAGGGAGGACAACTGAACAACCAGACCATGTCTGGTGTTTGGAACATAGAGGAACGGTATCTACATTACAATGTAAAAGAGATGTTAGCTATTCTAAGAGTACTAGAGTTGCAAGCAGCGAGCATGTCAGGAGGATCAGTTCTCATTCAATTGAACAATCAATCTGCGGTAGCCTATCTGCGCAACCAAGGCGGGACTAAGTCCCAATCACTCATGCATATAAAGTTCCAAATTCTACGCACCCTAGACGTTCATCAAATTCATTTCAAAGTCTATCACATTCCCGGGAGATTCAACAACAATTCGGATTACTTATCCAGACACCGGCCGATCCCAGAGTGGCATTTAGCACCAAGTTGTACAGAAATGATCTTTGCAAAAATGGGAACTCCCGTGATCGACCTGCTTGCGTCCAAGACTACACGGGAGTTGCGAATTATGCAACCCTAGACTTGAACGATCACGAAGCGTTGTTACACAATGCTTTCAGCGCAACTTTGAATTTCCCTCCACCATCTCTTATTCCTAGAGTATTGATGCACCTCAATAAAGCAACAGGCGTGTATCTCATTGTGGCTCCACGTTGGGAGAAAGTATTTTGGCGGGCGAAATAAAAGGGGCTAATACCTGAAATCGCACTTAATCTGAAATGATTCTTGGTCGACACGACAACCGGGTTGCCATCCCCCAAGGTCCAGGAATTGATTCTAGAGGTCTGGAAATGTGGGAGTGGGGAGACAAAATAAAATCATGGGATTCTAGCCATATATCTTTACTCAAATCGTCTTGGCATTCTTCCACGTGGAGAACTTACAAAGCACCACGGGATCGTTGGATCTCTTGGTCGAAACAGCATAAAATAAATCCAAAGCACTCTAAAGGATCTGATTTAGCACAATTTTTAGCTGAACTGTATATTAAATTTAATCTCTCCTATAACACAATTCTTCTTCACAAATCTGTAGTTTTCACACTCTGTAACACAGAGCTATCTGGTAAATTAAGTGAGAATGTTCTTGTAAAACATATTTTAAAAGCAATATCTTTAAAAAAACCTATTGCTCCAAAACCACCTAATCTGGGACATTAACACTCTGATCAATTTTATGAGCAATTACTCTGTAGACAGTACGAACATATTTCAAACTGTTAGACATACGGTAGCGCTGTTGTGCTTTTGTTCGGGTTGTAGAATTCACGACCTAACACTTTTGGGCGTTAACAGAGATCAATGCATTATCGAGGATGACCTAATTGTTTTGTGGCCTCAGTTTGGGTCCCAAACAGACTTTAGAGATTATAGACAATCGGGATGGAAGCTCATGGCTAACAATCAAAATCAAAATTGAAATCGTATATAATGGGTCAATAAACTATTACTATTCTAAACGAAAGACGTAAGATTTCTGGTAAATCCAATTTATTTATAACCTTGCGAGGCCCACCATCATGCCTACCAAACAATGCAAACATGGCAGGATGGTTCAAGTCGCTTCGAAGGCAGCAGGCATCTCTGCAACGCCAGAAAGTGTACGGTCTACTGTGGCGTCAAGGAGCTGGATTGGCAACTTCTCCTTGGACGATATTTTAGACAAAAGGAATTGGAAATCAGTAAAAAAAAATAAAAAAAACTATCGACGTGAAGTAATGACTTCAAGCGCGCCTGGTGAAGTAAGATGTGTGTGCGAAAGAGACAGAGCTATGAGGGTAGAAAGGGATGACTGCTACAGCGGGAAATGGAGTCGCCTATATCAATGTAATATATATTAGCTTCTGCTAAGGTAAGTATATAATAACCGTTTTATTTCAGATAAAGGTAAAAACAAAATAAATATACAAAACTTACAACTAAATAGCAGCCTGTTAGTTTCTAAGGTGAGGTTATAATTTTTTTGTGAGGGTATTTTACAGCACGAATGTCCGAGTCTAGCTGTGAATGAGTGAGTGTGCGTGCGTGTATTTGCTTGAGCGCTTACGAATATCTGTGTGAGTTGATCGACAAGTTAGTGTTGGTATACTATAGTATTTAAATGTATGTTTTTACGATTAATAATATTTAAAAAAAAAACTCTCTACTTTACAATAAATACAACATTTTACGTCATACTGAAAAGCCATTTCTGGACCGTTATTTTGCAGCGATATCGTGTCAGCGGTAGCTGGTTAATTTTAGTATATAAATAGGGAGCTGCCCAAGAGAAAGTTCTTCGATAGAACTCAGTGTGTCTGATACCCATCAGACACACTGGTTTCTACTGAATGTATCGGTAACAGATGATAAGGGTGCTATTTTGTGGTATCTCAGTATGACAGACACTATATAAAGTTGTCTAACTCTCAGGTGTCCACATTCATTGTACAGTGCATTAGTTGAATAGAGGAAGGGCTTCCTATATGCAACCTTTAGAACGGCTCTTTGCTCGTGTTATAATTTAAGAAGATCATTTTTATTTGTTCCTCCCCAAACCACTACGCAGTAACTTAAAATTGATTTGCAAATGGCATTGTAGACCAGCTTGATAACCTCAGCGTCTGCAACAAATTTCAATCTTTTGAAGACGAACATAAGCTTTCTCACTCTACCAGCAAGAGTAGTAACATGCTTTTTCCTGCGGCGGGGTGTGGCCCAATTTACCTATCATCTTGCGCGCACGACGATCAGTCAGTGCATCTAGTTGTGGGAATATGACAAAGCCGGTTCCTGATTGGTCGCACCTCGTGACGCACAGCGGCTACGGAGCAGGTACCAGGGCTACAGCTATTTGAGAGGATTGTCCAGTTATGACTTTCGTAGTCGACGATGCTATCACTTTGTTGTTTATGCACTCCTACTTTTGTACTACCAATTTTAGGTGATATTATAACTATTTTGCAAGACAAAAAAGTTTTACACATGTCCTAACTAGGGCATGCAAAACTCGGGTAGTTAAAAAAACCCGAGGTTTTCGAGTTTTCAATTTTAAAAACCGTTTTTTTTTTCGAGTGTTACCGGTATTTAGAGTTTTTCTTTATTTGGGCCTTGAAAGAACTATTATTAGTGTATGTAAGTAAAAAAAAGCCTGAAATGTAATTAAAAAATGTTTTACTTTCGTGTGCTTATTTTTTAGCTTTACCAAAAGATCAATCAAGTAACATTTGGTACATGTACTACGAGTATTAATAGTCAAAGTAACATTTGTTACCAGTAATAATAAAAAACTGACTGTCCGTCTCCAAATTCTATCGAGTTGCAAAAAGGTGTGAGACAGGGAGACGTTATTTCTACGAACTGTTAACCTCTACACTGAAAGATATCGTCGGTCAAATCACGAAGAGGCGTATCTGCCAAATCATCGGTTTTGAGTTAGCTATACCTACCATCTTAATGGACGCGTTTTATTATGTCACGAAGAGACGTAAGTTAAATCCTAATAGAATCTGAGTTATAATATTTTACATAGAGCCTTAACTACTTTTC
Organism: Alsophila aescularia; assembly: GCA_946251855.1. Taxonomy (NCBI): domain Eukaryota; kingdom Metazoa; phylum Arthropoda; class Insecta; order Lepidoptera; family Geometridae; genus Alsophila; species Alsophila aescularia. The sequence continues at coordinate 75,332,109 of OX276374.1, read as the reverse complement.
TTTAAGTTTTGAATATCAAGAATAGGCGCAATGTCAGCTACGTCAATTTATGACAATATTTTTTTTTCCATGAAAAGATATAATTTTCTGGTGCAACTGTGATTTTATCAGATAGTCGTGATATAAAGCCCAGTATTATAAGACAGTTTACACCTTTGGAAGAACCAGTTAATAATTTAGCACCCGAACACGGCGCTAAAAGAGAACGTGAAATTACAAAACCAGTTAGAAAAAATACATACAAGGAAGCTAAGCTTTTGCGACAGCAAGTAAAGGAATAAAACTCGTATTTCACCGTTCAAAAGTAGTGCCTGGAATGAAAGTTGGTTCTATTTGCAATTTCGACAACTATGCAAATAAGGAATGACCTGTTACAGATTTTTGGAAGAAAAGCGTGATGATGTATTTATAAATTTCTATTCAGAAAATCTTACTTTGTGGGAATACGTAACGAGATATGTAGAAAAAACCTGTTCGTCGAAAAACTGTTGCAACAGTATCTCGGCGTCATCGCTCTGTTTATATTTGCCTTTAAATGGAAAGAACGAGAAAGTATGCAAGAAAATGTTTCAAGCAAGTTAGTCAATGTTAGCAAGTCTATAAATTTATATAATTGTTGATTGAAACCTTTCAATTAATCCCATTGAATTTGGATTATGTAGCGTTCCTATATGTAAATCTATTTTATAAAAAGATAACATTTCTTTCATTAAAGTATTATTAAATTCAGAACCTGGGTCTGAACTAATTTTACTTGGTATTCCATAATATGAAAAATATTTTATTAATGCTCTTATTAGATTTGGGGTAGATTTTGTATTTATTTCAATTGCTTGACCTAACTTGCTGAATGCATCAATTATGGTCAAAAATGATTTATTTTCAATAGTAAAAGTATCTATAAATATTTCTTGAACGGGTTTTATTTGGGTTTGCGTTAATTGCAATTCAGGTTTAATTGGTTTACGATCATATTTCATACGTTTACATAATTGACAAGAATTTATAACGCTTGCAACTGTTTGATCCATATTATTCCAATAATATGTTATTTTTAAATGTGCCAGTGTTTCTTTTATACCTCTATGATTTGTTTTTCCTTCATGATATTTTAAAATTATTTCACGTTGTTCGTTTTCATCTTCGTCATATACTACTCTTAATGTGCATTCAAATAATTTTACTGAATCCTTTTTAAATAAAGTAGTGACAACTGTAGCAAAATTTTTTCTGAATGCTTCTTCTTCAAAATATATAAAATATTTAATTTAAGGTCTTATGTAACCTTTTAAAAATTATTTTACTAAATTTGTATGATTTATTGGCATATGTACTTCTAAAACTTTTTGTTTATTTCTTGAAATATCTTTTACAGACATTTTATTTAAATTCCACGAGTAAATTAATATTTGATTTGGTTTTGTATCAATTGCTTCATGTAAAATAGGTATGACATTTACATTTTATGACAATTAATTAATTGAAATGCATCAAAAAATCTTGACTTCTCATTCCACATACAAAGTCTACTGCTCAGACCACTTGGCATATCGAGCGCTGGGAGTAGACATATCTCTATTGTGGCATTCTGAGAATCTGAATTGATCTCGATTGTAACTTTATTTTTTCTTGTTATTCGCGGTTTTGTTTCATCATAATATTTTGAATTCGACATGAAGACTATTGCCCAAGAATAGGCTCCTGGACTGTTGGTCGATTATATCACTTTTGATTTACAATTCATCATCAGCCTGTGTCCGTCCACTGCTGGACATAGGCATCTCCCAATGAACGCCACAGAGCCCGATCTTCGGCTCTTCTCATCCAGTTTCTGCCAGCCACCAGTTTAGTTGTAGTTTATTGTAGTCGTCACTCCACCTGGCCACTCAATCTACAATTACTACTATTATTCGGAAAAAATAACAATAATTTATTAGGATTGAGACTGACATAGAAGTTTCTGATTGAGACAGGATAGGTAATTGACTAACCTAAACTAACAATGCCAAATCAAACCTATGGGCCTCGGTGGGACGTGGGAGTCACGCGCTACCTAGAGCTCAACCTTGACCATGGTGTCATTGACCCAAGGTCATTTATCTTGACCCCGAGGTCACTAACCTGTCCCAGCTCGCAGGCCAAAAGTTGTATGATCAACGTGGATGATGTCACGGGCAGAAGCTGTTTTATCTATCTATCTATACTTATAATAAAGCAATAAGAACGAAATAGTCTGAACAAAGAAGGTAATAAAATAAACTATGGTATAAGGTACTTAAAATAAGCTATAAATAAAATATTACATGTTTGAAAATCGTCTCTTTCTGTTTGTTTGTCTGTATGTTCGTTCACGTATACGTATAAAAATACAGGACCCATTACGATGCGGTTAATACAGACGACTTGAGAAGTTCCGCCTTTTAGAAGACGATTTTAAAAGTGGGCTATTATACTTATAATAAAGCAATAAGAACGAAAAAGTCTGTGCAATGAAGATAATTAAGAAAAAAATGGTAGACATAGTTAAAATAAGCTTCTGAACAAGAATAAAACATTTTAAAAATCGTGTCTGTCGCGCCTGAAAATTCGCGGGTACAACTAGTAATTAATAAATAGACGAAGTTTTGTACGCACGTAATTTAAAAATATAATACGAGTATATTCCTCGGCTAGTAGTCCAACCACCATGGCTGATGAGAGGCACTCTAAAAGATAATGTACATTGAGCTTATTGTTCTTCTAGAGTTTTCCTTCCTAAATAGTTATTTTTCATCAGTTTCTTACCTTACCCTTATGTCCCGTCTTAAGCTGGCTTTCCTGAAAGGCGGCATCGAAGTCGACACAAACTGGGCGGATGTGCGCGCTGTACTCGAAGGGATCCGCCACTATCACCACCGCTATGTCATCCTGAAAGTGCGCCGCGCTCCCTTGGAAGAGGTCTGTCAGGTGATATTCCTTCACCTGCGAACGAAGTTTGTGATTGTGCAAACCAAAACAAATTAGGTAATGTATGTATTTAATTTGAAAAGCTAATTTCCCTCATTTGCTGACTAAGAGTTGAATCTCGCACATATACGCCCGTTAGAGAAGAGAGCACCAAGAAACTTGCTTGGCTTGGAGGGAATAAAAATGGTCTACAGGGTTGTTTTAAATTTTTCTATATTTTAAATGTCAGAAATTATATTATGTAAAAAACAAAAAAGGTAGAAGTGCCAATGAGATGTCCACAATCATCAAACTGGCATAAAAATAATAAATATGTATAATTAAAAAAAAAAGAAAAGCTTTCACGGGTTCTTTTTTTAGTTGCTTTTTAACTTTTACGTTTTTATTAAATAATTAAAAGTAAAAATGCAATAAAAAATTAAAAAGAATAGAAAACAAAATGAAAAATGCAAATTTGCAAAAAAGGGAAAAAAACATAACATAACTAATAAAATGTGCCGTGGCGGTCTTGGATGCCGTGGCGGTCTCGCCTTAGAATAAGACCCCTCCCAATCCTCCCGTGGATGTCGTAAGAGGCGACTAAGGGAATACATACCGGAAAATGGGCAGCAGCGTCCTCCGAGTTCATATTTGTAACACTGCGGTCACCAATCTGCCTGGCAAGCGTGGTGACTATGGCAAACCCCCCCAATATGATAGACACACAGCAAAGACGGCTCCCAGTCCCCGGCGGCTCCGTTATTCCTGGAACCGGTAGCAGCCATGGTAACAGCGGAGCAGGGAGTGCTAAGATTTCCGGCAGAGACCCCAACTACCAACCCCACGATCTCTGGACCTGGACGCATCTTGAGGACCGATTAGAAGTTGATAGATCTGGAAGAAGTAGTAAGTAAGTTTCGCTGGGGTATTATAGGGTTATCAGAAGTCCAAAGAGTAGGAGAGGATACGATGGCCCTGAATTCCTGCAACTTACTCTATTACCGCGAGGGCGACCAGCAGTCTCAACACAGTATCGGGTTTCTCGTCCACAAGTCCCTCGTCAACAACATTGTGAAGATTGAAGGCGTTTCAAACAGGGTGGTATACCTTATACTCAGAATTACCAAACGTTATTCGTTGAAGGTCATACAGGTGTACGCCCCACACTCGAAACGCCCGGATGATGAAGTAGAGGCTATGTACGACGAAATTTCTAATGCCATACATGCCCCGAAAACACACTTCACAGTGGTGATAGGGGACTTCAACGCACGGCTGGGCATGAGGAATGGCGATGAACTGAGAGTGGGGAAGTTTGGATTTGAAAAGCGGAACCAAAGGGCGATCACAGGGTCAGCGATTGGCCGACTTGTTGGAGAAGGAGGGACTCTTTATGATGAACTCCTTCTTCAAGAAGCGCCCGTCCAGGAAATGGACGTGGCTGCACGGTCGACGGTCAATAGCACGAGATAGATTTCATTTTGACGACCAATAAACATATATTCAATTATTTTTCTGTGATCAACAGGGTTAAGGCCGGCAGAGATCATAGTGATAGACTCATTGAATATCAACGTATAGCTGGAGAGGTCTCGTTTGATGAGATATACTCTTCGCCCAAGTCCTGTCCAAATAAAAAAAACCCCGAGAACTTTCAGTTGGAGCTCCAAAATCGCTTCCAAATCCTTACCGAATGCGATACAGTGGACGAACTAAACAACGGGCTGGCGGAAATTGTTCACGCGGTTGGGTCGGAGTTCTTTAAGACCCACAGCAAAAATAGAATACAGAAACTCTGTGAGCATACACTCAAACTTATGCGAGAGAGATGAGGCTGCAGTCTTCAGTGGATATGTCGAGTTACAGCTTGCTTAATAAACAGATCTCCAAGTCAATGCGACACGATTTGCTTTCCTAGAAATACTACTTGTATTAACAACGTAATAGATAACGGAACAAGGGCACCAAAGGGCTGTTCGCAAGAGATCTATCTATTGGGCAAAGCCTGTTGACGAAGCTGAAAACCAACAGTGGCAGCATCGTTTCGTCGAAGCCAGAGATTTTGAGTGAGCTCGAAAAGTTCTATGGACAATTATACACCTCATAGCGTAGTCCTCCTAGCACGACTAGCGATACAAGAGCCCGTTTGACCCGACATTATACCGAAGATATCCCGGATGTCAGCCTATACGAGATCAGAATGGCTCTCAAACAGCTTAAGAACAACAGGCACCAGGGGAGGACGGAATAACGACAGAGCTACTGAAAGCGGGTGGAACACCGGTACTTAAAGTCCTTCAGAAGATGTTTAACTCCGTCATCCTCGAGAGTAATACGCCAGAGGCGTGGCAAAGGATCGTAGTGGTTTTGTTCTTTAAGAAAGGTGACAAAATCCTCTTGAAGAATTACACGCCCATTTCGCTGCTGAGCCACGTTTATAAGCTGTTTTCGAAAGTAGTCACAAACTGTCTGGCTCGTAGGTTCAACGACTTTCAGCCTCCAGAACAAGCTAGATTCCGGAAAGGCTTTAGCACTGTTGACCACATCTATACGCTCCGGCAGATTATAACGAAGACCGAAGAGTTTAATCGGCCACTATGTCTAGCGTTTGTGGATTATGTGAAAGCTTTTGATTGAGTCGGGACCTGGGCAGTGCTACAGTCATTACAGTGGTGCCAGATTGACTATCGGTACATTGAAGTGTTGAAGTGTTTGTACAGCATGGCCACCATGACAGTCCGTCTTCAGGGTCAGAGCACAAATTCTATCTAGTTGCAAAAAGGGGTGAGACAGGGAGACGTTATTTCTCCGAAACTGTTCACCTCTGCACTGGAAGATATATGCAAGCTTCTGAACTGGAATGGATATGGTATCAACATTAATGGCAAATACATCACTCACACATCATCATGGCACAAACCCTGGAAGACCTAATCACAATGCTCGGTGACCTCAATATTGTTTCCTAACAGGTGGGTCTTAAAATGAACATGGGTAAGACGAACATCATGTTTAATGCCCCGGCATGGGTACGACACCCATGCCGGTTTATGTTGGGAACGATATTATCGAAGCTGTTTATCACTATGTCTACTTAGGTCAGATGATCCAACTGGGTAGATCCAACTTCGATAAAGAGGTCAACTGACGAATCCAAATCGGATGGGCAGAGTTCGGGAAATTACGCCATATCTTCTCGTCGCAAATACCGCAGAGCCTCAAGACGAAAGTTTATAATCAGTGCGTGTTGCCAGTGATGACATACGGCACTGAGACGTGGTCGCTAACTATTGGTCTCATACAAATGCTTGGCGTTTCATTACGTGATAAGAACCTTTACGAGGAAATCCGTAGAAAAACTAAGGTTATCGACATAGCTCTCAGAATTTGCAAGTTGAAGTAGCAATGGGCAGGCCATATAGTTCGCAGAGCCGACAACCGCTGGAGAATAAAGGTTCTCGAATGGCGACCACGAACAAGCAATTGAAGTGTAGGGACTCACACGATGGACGGACGATATTGTAGCCATCGCAGGGAGTCGGTGGATGGAGGCAGCACAAGACCGTTCGTCGTGGCGCTCTTTGGGGTAGGCCTAAGTTCAGCAGTGGAGGCTGAAATGATGATGATGATGATGATGATGATGAACTATTAAAAGCGTGTTAAAAAGTGTCATTCATTAAAAAAAACTCGTGAATGTTTTTTTTTTAATTGGGTTTACTTATTAATGAGCAAAATAGGTACTTACGTCAGATTGCTGCGCGTCATCTCTGGTGTCGATCCAGTTGCGGTACACCTTGCCGACCGCCACCGCGTAGTCAGCGGCGGGCACCATTCCCACTTTGTCGCTCCAAAAGCAGTGCGCCGCTACGAAATCAAAAGTTGTTTAAAATATTCAGACTAATGCAATGTGGTGCAAGGGACAAACTAATAAATTATAAAGAGTAGGTACAGTTTATTTTAAGGGTTCGGTCGTAGGCCACTCATATGAGGTTTTCCATCGCTCCGTTCTTCGAAAGGCACGTTGAGCTGTCGGTCCTGGTTGTTATTGATTTATAGCTGTCGTTAAGCCATGTCAGAAGCTCGCGGGGGCCTGATAAACTCTGACACCAGAGGCCAGCACTACCTCATACGACAAGCAAGCAAGTATACTTGGATCGCTGGAATTGAGCTTGGGGTTGGCTGTTCTCCTCAAATATTGAGCTGAGTTCCTCACCTGATATGACAATGTTGTTTCTGATAAGAGAGCCCCCGCATATATGTTCGTACGGACGCGTGGTCCTGGTGTAGATGCCAGCGTGCCAGGGAACCTCCCCGGACTTTGCAGACACACCGTTGATGACGAGCTCGGTGCCGCCTGGGGTCACTGTTCCGCATTCTGTTAATGTAAAAACCACAGGGGCAGAATTAACCTTTTGTTAAGATTATGGTACCAGAAGGTAAATGTTAGCATTTCTTACAAAAATTCAGGTTATGCTTTCAGCAGCATATGTTTGTTCGTCTGTTTATTCACAGCATCTAATCTACTTAACCGATTTCAGCTGATAAGTTTTTTCACTTGCTAGAGTACATTATTATAAGTAGGTAAATATCCTACTTATATACAATCTAATAAGTAGTTAGGTGTGTACTGTAATACTACTGAGAAACGGTTGGAATTACAGTAATACAATTTATTTCGCTTTTCCGTAGTAAAATAAGGAATCCTTATAGTTTCATGGGGTCCATCTGTCCATCTGTCTATCTGACCATCGTTATGTTTGTCACTTTTTATTTAGACACTATTACCACCACGTGGTTGAAATTTGGTACACATAAAGATATAAGATTTATCACCGCTACATAATAGTTGTACACATTTTTTTACATGACAAGAAAGGCAGGTTTTTTTTTGCTAAAATTCTATACTAAGTCTCATATTATTATATCGGTGACCATAGAACATAAAAATAACTTTTAATCATGCTAGACAATCCAAACACATCAAGATATTTACAACAGTGGCAATCAGACATGTTGTCTGGCATTCAAAAAATAAAAGCAGTGGCCCGAGGATACCGTTTCGTAAAGGTGACCCTAACAGAGTCACCTTTACGAAACGGTTTTGAGGTGAAATTGTTTCCTTACTTAGTTTACATTTAGATAGTTCCTCCGTCCATGATCCATCGCGGCAGCGGACGGAGGTGAATCCGTCCACTTCAAACCCTTGTCGGCAGGTGATGTTGACGGTCACAGACTCGTACGCGTCTCCGGGTTTCGCGTCGGGTATGTCAGTGATGTAAATTCCATTGGCTGGGTACTCTGGCAGTTTGCATTTGCCATTTTGTGGCCTATAATTAAAAAATAACCCATATCCATACAACAAAACAGGAAAACTGTTAAATAATACGTAATGTGTATAAACATACAATTCCCCTATCTTATACCTGTTTATTGGAAGAAGCCATTATTCTGTACGATTTACAAATCGTCCTGCCGTTCGCCAATATTACTGTTAGGCTTTTAATACCTCATTTGTAACAATGGAGCGATACACACTCTATTTACTTATCACACGAATCACATTAATATTAAAATGTTGAAACTTTGTATTTACTCGTATGTTTGTTAATCCTTCACACACAAACGGCTGAAAAGATTTTGATGAAATTTGGAATGGAGATAGCTTATACCCTGAGTAATAGGTACATCGGATACTTTTCATGATCATAATCAACATCATCAACAGCAATCCGGCGGGTGTAACTGAGACGTGCAACTATTCTAAAATATTAACTTCATTGTTACCTGTGCGAACCAACGTTATACGAGTAGACATTTGCAGAGAGCGTCGAGGCTGTTGATAAAATAGATAACATATTATTATATTAGTACTTTGATGAGCCAAGCAATTGGTGAACCGCAAACAAAACAAAAAGTTTTGATGATAAATAAAATGGTTTTTTTCACTGGTCACTGCGCCATAGGTCGTAGGGTCAATCCTCACTTTGGTGGGAAGGAATAGGGAAAGATTGCCCTGATTGATAGGAATGGGTATGTCTATATTGGTCAAACTATTAGATAGGGTAAAAACAATATTGATGTATTTTTAGGTAGCATTTAGAGTTTTTCTTACTTAGTTGCTTTTCTACAATGCCTGAATTGTGTCAACCCGTAACGAAGGAGCCGAAACGTCGACACTGACTGTGAGACTGGTCTTCAGGCTCAAAGTTACTCAGCGAGCTATGGAATGAGCCACATAATATGCTCGGAGTTTCTCTAAGTGATCGAACCCGAAATGAGATGATCCGGTAGATAACTAAGGTAACTGACATACTTCAGAATGAGATGATCCGGTAGATAACTAAGGTAACCGACATACTTCGGAATGAGATGATCCGGTAGATAACTAAGGTAACCGACATACTTCAGAATGAGATGATCCGGTAGATAACTAAGGTAACCGACATACTTCAGAATGAGATGATCCGGTAGATTACTAAGGTAATCGACATACTTCGGAATGAGATGATCCGGTAGATAACTAAGGTAACCGACATACTTCAGAATGAGATGATCCGGTAGATAACTAAGGTAACCGACATACTTCAGAATGAGATGATCCGGTAGATTACTAAGGTAATCGACATACTTCGGAATGAGATGATCCGATAGATAACTAAGGTAACCGACATACTTCAGAATGAGATGATCCGGTAGATAACTAAGGTAACCGACATACTTCAGAATGAGATGATCCGGTAGATAACTAAGGTAACCGACATACTTCAGAATGAGATGATCCGGTAGATAACTAAGGTAACCGACATACTTCAGAATGAGATGATCCGGTAGATAACTAAGGTAACCGACATACTTCAGAATGAGATGATCCGGTAGATAACTAAGGTAACCGACATACTTCAGAATGAGATGATCCGGTAGATTACTAAGGTAACCGACATACTTAGGAATGAGATGATCCGGTAGATAACTAAGGTAACCGACATACTTCAGATAAGTAAGCTGAAGTGGCAATGGGCTTGTCACATTTGTCGTAGAATCGATAACTGATAGACAAGACACGAGTTCTAGTGGAGACCGCGAATCAGCAAACGTAGTTTAGGTCGCCTTCTGGCTAGATGAAGCGACGGTCTGCGCAAGGTATCTACCTGTAACTGGATGAGAATACCCGAAGATGAAGCGACGGTCTGCGCAAGGTATCTACCTGTAACTGGATGAGAATACCCGAAGATGAAGCGACGGTCTGCGCAAGGTATCTACCTGTAACTGGATGAGAATACCCGAAGATGAAGCGACGGTCTGCGCAAGGTATCTACCTGTAACTGGATGAGAATACCCGAAGATGAAGCGACGGTCTGCGCAAGGTATCTACCTGTAACTGGATGAGAATACCCGAAGATGAAGCGACGGTCTGCGCAAGGTATCTACCTGTAACTGGATGAGAATACCCGAAGATCGGGCTCAGTGCCGTGCCATGGGAAAAGCCTTTATCCAGTACTGGACTTATACAGGTTTTTGATGATTATAAAATAGCTACATATGGTCCAGGACATTACATTTGTATTTTTTTTGTACAGGTCTTCATTTTACGTGTCGACTTTTCGACCTTTGTAGAGGTGAAATGGCATGTTCTGGTTGATATTTCGTAGTTACATGATCATCGCAGTCTAACTACGGTGCGTGCGTCTAACGTTTTTAGAGTCTTGTAATAGGTATCAATTTTTTAAAGCGCCACTTGATGAGCTTGCTGCTGTCTTGCATCCTTACTCATACATATTTAGTTATATATTTAAACGGGATTTAATTGCGCTAAAAACGTTATTTTATTACCCTTAACGTTTTTTGTTAATTGCATTCATTGTGGTCACGAGGTCCGTGGTCGTGGTGGAATCTTTCCGTTTAAATATATAAATAAAGTCAAAGTTAAAGTATTTTATTGTAAATAGGAAAATGAGCACTTTTACAAGTCAAAATTAACGATATACATAAAATATTATAAAAAGATCAAATCAATAAAAATTTAGGGGAACCAAGTATTCTTTGAGTTTGAAAAGGAAATTTCCCAACAGAACTAAATCTCACACTGGAAAAGGAAATAGCCTTCTGACCGGTGCTTCGCAAATACGCCCGTTAGAGAATAGAGCACCAAGAAACTGTACAGGGATGTATTTTTTCCATATATGTCAATTCTTTATATTTTTTTCAAACGTCTCGAATTATAACAAAACCTATGTAAACTACAAATATAAAACATAAAAGTGACAATGAGATGTCCCACAATCATCAAACAAACTGGAAAAATAAAATATAAATTCTGACTAGATATGTTGTTTAAAACAACGTGACATCACGTCATGATATATGGTATGTTGTGAGACATCTCACAAAGTACTTTTTTTATCACTTATTATTATCATAGAGCTTGGAGACATCAGGCCATGCATTTCTGTCATTAATATAATCATTAACATTGTAATACGCATTCTTTATGAGATTTACTTTAATAAAAGTTTTAAAATGTGTTCGAATCGTGAAAGTTTAAAAGTGTACTTATTGTGACTGCAGGTTGCCAACTTTTAAGTATAACTACAACTCACCTATGATTACAAAGTACATCCAGATTGCGTACATCATCACACAATTATTAGTTACACATCACATTTATTTATTATTGCAATATAAACAAAATTTAAAATATAAATTGAAAGATTTCACTTTTAACTATTCAGTTATACCTAACTAATTTTAAATGGCAAACAACTAAATAGCCATCGCCCCGAGGAGATATATCTCTTACAAACACCACTCTTTGTGCAGATGAGAGCTACACTTATATTTTATAGGTTTTACGTAAGCATGTAGATCGTCGATTTTTCCTGTTGCAGTCTAATAATAACATTAACTTGCTAAGTATATTATCTAAATGCTAATAAGCCTTACTTGCAATAGAGGCGTGGCTGCTGTTGAATAACATACAACCACCACTCGTAGATAACTTTGTTTTCCGCTTTTAAATTCAATTGGTCTGGTAGTAGAGGTACCTCTTGAAATTGTCCGAAAACATATTTACTTTGGGCAAATATTGCAAGGTAACCGACTTAACTAGCTCTAAGGATAAGCAAGCTGAAGTGGCAGAGGGCTGATCACTGGACACCCTGTGCCAGGTAGAGTGACAACTTGCAAATGCGGCTTTTGAGAGCTGAGGACCGAGCTTAGTGGGGTCCATTCGGAGAGGCTTACGTCCAGCAGTGGACAAATATAGGCTGATAACGATGAACATAAAAAAAAAAAACAAAAAACTTGACTTCGAGCAAACTAAATATAGGCAAATAAGCTTCAAGAATAATAATAAGTTTTGATTTATACGAAGCGAAGACAAGATCGTACGTAGCGTGCACGCAGTTTTTTTACTACGTTCGCGAATAAATTAAATTATAAAAATATATGGAAAATATTGCATTGCATTGCATGTTATCTTGCACATAGTCTGCAATACCCAACTTCAGTCATCTTTAGTTATAAATTTTGTGTGAAAAAGGCTTAAATTTAAATAGTTAATTTATATTACAATTAAATATTGATGGTAGTGAATTTTACTCAAAGGAAAAACATTATTATTAAAATAAATTGTAACTGATTTTAAAGATTTTTGAAAACTAGCTCGCCTCATTCGGGAATAGAGCCGATAAAACTGCCAAAAACTTTATCGTGGCTTCAATCGGCAGGGTCAATAATGAGTTGTACAATACTCTAACTCTTTAGTGAACATATTACAATAAAAAACAAAATAACAGTAATTATACATAAAATACAATGTTTTAGATTAGGTGGCCTTATCGCTATCAGGTTTTTTTCCATGCTGGACAGGAATAGAATATAAACATTGCGGTCAGTGATGGAGACTTACTTTGGAACAAAAAAGTTATTAGATAAATAAAAACAACTCTAACTTTAATTTTTATACATACTTACCATAAATGTGATGTGATGTGTTATCATAAATTTATACAAAATTTACATAATAATAACATAACATTGGCAAATTTATAATCTATACTTATAATACAGCAATAGGAACGAAAAAGTCTGTGCAAAGAAGATCATTAAAAAAGAAATGGTCTAGGGTACATAAAATAAGCTACTGAACAAGAATATAACATTTTAAAAATTCATGTCTGTCTGTTTGTCTGTTTGTCTGTCTGTATGTTTGTTCGAGCATAATGTAAAAACTACTGGACCGATTGCGATGTGGTTTTCACTGTTGGATGTTAAGCTTTGACTTAAAAACTGGGGTACTTTATATCTCAATCCGATGAGCTCATTGCTCGGCTTCTAGAGCAATTAATAAAAGTATTTTTGACGGCTGAAGGAATTTTGATCAAATGTTGGTATATTGGTATTTTAGGTCCTGGAATAGCACAAAGAAATGACCACGCGTGCGAAGACCATGTCTTTGAAGACCGCTATCAAATTAATGTTTGTAGAAAACTTCGCTTCGCTCGCGTGGTCATTTCTATAGGTTAAAAGTACTCTAAGTGCTATTCCAAGACCTAAAATAAATATTTGATCAAAATTCCTTCAGCCGTTACAAAGTTTTTTATCGATTGCTCGGAATCTAATCATTGGATTACGATTACGATACCCCAGGTCTTGGTCAAACCCTAAGCTATCCAACACTGAAAACTGCATCGCAATCGGTCTAATAGTTTTTACGTGATGCGCGAACAAACATACAGACAAACAAACAGACAGACACGAATTTTAAAAATGATTTATTCTTGTTCAGTAGCTCAGTCCAATTTTTTAAAATTATCTATTTTGTACAGACTTTTACGTTATTATTGCCTATAGCTGTGCCCGCAGCGTTGCTCGCGTGGTAGTTTTTCTGGGATATAATGATCTTTTGAGTTATTTCAGTACCAATATAGGTACCTACCTACCTGTGTTAACAACCTTCAGTGGCGATCCGACATGGTCGTGATAGGTTAGAAGACGAAGACGCGAGCGAAGCGTAGCGAGCATAAAGCCCCATAGCTAAGAACCATCTTGTTTACCTCAGCTTAGAAACAAAAACCCACAGTTAAATTGGTCCATTCGGTTTGAAAGATACGATTCTCATCCCCCCTTTTTTCAACTCCTCCCCCTTCCCATATAGCAAAGAAACATGATGAACCATCTCGATCACATCCATTTTAAAACATAAAAAACTGCATCAAATTTGGTCCATTCATTTGGAAGCTACGAACTTCACCATATTCCCCCCCCCCCCCAAAACCCCCTCCCACCCCCCTATTATAGCTAAGACAAATTTTGTTTACCTCAACTTTGAAATACGAAAACACACACACACACTCACACACATACAGTGATACACACCCTAAACTTATAACACCCGTCTCTTTGTTCGGGGGTTAAAAATGTAAAACAGTAAGCAGACCAACCAATAAAAACAGCCGCAAGAGGTCGCTTTTTTATGAGGGAATTTAAATTATTAATGATAATTTATTTCTGTTTTAAACATGCACTTCAGGTAAAACTAACAAATTTACAAAGTAAAAAAAACAAAGTAAATTGACAGGATTATTTTCTGTTTTTTGAGTTTTTTCTAAATTATCCGAATTGGAATTATTGTGAGCTATTTTGTTGTAACGATTTGACGGTTTACTTGAGGGGTAAAAAAACAATTTAAAAAAAAAACAAAGAAATTGTAAAAATAACGCATAAAATATGTAAATGCATTAAAATATGGAACAAAACATTTAAAAAAGTGCGTGATTTCGATCCACGCACGTCTGGGTTGGCAGGCAGAAATGGTCCCGCTAAACCAGACAGTATAGTGGCGAGAGGGTCGAAATTATGATACCAATTTAATGAATTTAATGAATTATATTTTAATGTTTTATTTATATTACATTTAAATTACCTTTTTTTTTTTTTTTTTTTAGAAAGGATATGTGCTGTTGGTCTATAACTGACCTCTACAGCGTCACCGGACGGTGGGGCGGGCGCAAAAGCGCTCCGCCGCAATGCGTGACGCAGAAGGCGCACGCCAAAGTTAAGTTTTTGGCCACTTGCTCAAGGGCACCCAGGGGGTACGAACCTCGGCTTGGACAGTTGCCATTGATTACTTGGGGAGTATCGAACTAAACACCCCTCGATCTCTACTGTTAGGTAGTGATCGAGAGGGCCCTCATGAAATGGCTGGAGCCCTTTAAATGAATTGCATAACTGACCACCGATTCGGAATACACCTTCGAGAAGAATCGGCAAGAAACTCGAAGGCGAATAAAGTCGAAATTAATTACGGGACCTTCGACCTCGCATCCGGCGAGGTCGGTGTCTGTGTCTAATTGTGTTGAAAGATGGCTTTAAATTACCATAACTTTGAATACCTATCCCCCAGGAACCCTATATTTTATGGGGATAAAATAACTGTGAATTCCTCGATAACGACAATCACAATGACACGCACACGCCGACAGTCGCGTCGACAATCCATTTTTCAAGACGCAGAAGAATCGGACCCAGCCGCAGGACCGACGCCACGCTTCACCGCCAACGACATTATTATTACGTTCGTAATTTCCAAAAAGTGATACTGTTCTGGCTCAATTGTAATTATTGTATTAATTTTAGTGGTTGTATACAAAATAACATTTTTATTATGAAGTCGTTTGTTTTATTTTTTTGGAATAATATTTTATTTTTTATTTTTAGTGGCCTAAGCTAACATCGGAAAGAATATATAATGCCAAAGAAAAAAGTAGACACTTAAGACTCAAAGCGTTGGTAAATTATAACCAAGAAGGAATAAAACCTACATATATAACAACTAAATTGGTTTTGACCATTTTCCATCATTTTGTTGTTGCGTTCCTGTGACTACCTTCCGGCTCCATCATCAGACCCTGAAAACCACATAACACCAGAGAACTAATCAAGACAAACCAAATGAGCCCAAACTCGAAGGGGTTCCATCATTTTGTTGTTGAGTACCTGTGACTACCTTCCAGCTCCAACATCCCTGGATACCACATAAAACTAGAGAACTCACCAAGACAAACCAAATGAGTACAAACTCGAAAGGGTTCCATCATTTTGTTGTCAAGTTCCTGTGACTACCGGCTCCATCATCAGACCCTTGATACCACATAAAACCAGACATGATCTCATCAAGAGAAACCGATTGAGCCCAAACTCGAAGGGATTCCATCATCCGATTGTGTAGTTCTTTTGACTACTACTACTACTACTACTACTACTACTACTACTACTACTACTACTACTACTACTACTACTACTACTACTACTACTACTACTACTACTACTACTACTACTACTACTACTACTACTACTACTACTACTACTACTACTACTACTGTAGTTTTTAATTGTCATCAGAACTACACCCAGGTGCAAAACTTCAGCATCTTTGGACGTCCTTAAATAGTTCAAAATTGACTTGCAATCCAGTCCTAAACATTATAACACAGTAAATTAATTTAAAGCTTGTTTAAAGCTACTAAACCAATTTTGATGAAATTTATACAGTACCACACTAGAGGTCGTATTATTCAAGTAAAAACAATCATCTAATTCGGTTCAGAAATCCTAAGATATTAGAGAACATAAACTATAAAACAAATTGATATTGTAATAAAACTATTGGCTTTTGGGCGTTCATCAATTGAAAGAACATGTGATGGAGGAACTTGAATTTTATTATTTAATAATGTGGAATGCAATGTGTAACCATCCCAAGCCAATAATTGTACAAGAAAGACCATGTATATGAAAGACACCGACATATCTATAATTCTTACCATACAACAATCATGACTGATGCATCGGACAAGAGTCTCGGTGGAGTCCTCCAGCAGCTACAAGGCTCAACGTGGCATCCAATAGCATTTTACTCGAAGACACTCAGCAAAACATAGAAAAAGTACTGCGTATACGAACGCGAATTGTTAGCGATGTACACTGCAGTCAAGCACTTCCGAAGATACATAGAAGGCTCAGAAGTGGTTATTCACGCAGACCACCGACCTCTACGCCTTGTAAAAATCACCGAGCAACAGCGCTAAACTCATACGCGAAAGACAGGTACAATTTAGTTCAGTTTTGCACGGATATCCGGTTTGTTAGTTAACATAAGAACCCAATCTCACTATCAAGGCTAGAAGAGATCACATGCACCTCAACACTGGACTAATATCAACTCGCAGCTGACCAAGAAACAGATGAAGAACTAAAACAGCTACGGACAAAACAGAATTTGAAATTTGCTCACATCATGCTGCCAGGCGTAAGCAAACCAACCCACTGCGAGATGTCTGCAGCTAATCCTAGACTGTATCTACCTACTTCAATGCGAGAAGCTGCCGTCAAAGCACTTCACGAATTAAGTACCCAAAACACAAGAAAGCAGATGACTGAGCGATACTTCTGGCCCAGCATGAATGCAGACGTATCAAGATGGGTGAGAACTTGCCTTGGTTGTCAGAAGAGCAAGATACAATAATATACTGTATAACCTCTCGGGCAGTTGCAAGACGCTGGACGATTCGACCAGATATAATATATAACCCAACGATATCGACATACACGTCGATATCGTTGGCCCGATACTACCGTCTGAAGACTGCACCTACATAGTCACAATTAAAGATCGTCTCACCAAATGGATTGAAGCTGTTCCGACAAGAAACATCTCAGCTGAAACTGTAGCCAGAGTAGTCTATGAACACTGGATATGCAGATTTGGTTGTTCGCTAAGGGTCATGACAAAACACGGTCAACAGTTCGAGTCAGCTTTATTCCATGCCCTAATAAAGAATTTTAGAGTCACTCGACTACGGACCACCGCGTACCATCCTCAGGCCAACGGCCAGATAAAACGTTGGCACTGAACAATGAAATCTGCACTGATGGCACGAGGAGCTAGCACCACCTGGACGAAAGAGCGACCTACAGTTTTACTGGGGCTACGCGCATCGCTAAATAAGTCGACGGATCTAAGTCCAGCCTTATGTACTTACGGAACTACGCCTGCCAGCCGATTTTTTCGTACCTACAAAAAATAACGCAGATAAACCAGCAGAATTCATAAGGAAGATGGCCGAGACAATGACGTAATTCTCGTTGAATAACGCACAAAAGCACTACTCCTAGCGCACTCCATTCGTACACAAAGACTTGTCCAGCTGTACACTCGTCTTTGTGCGCATCGATTACGTAAAGAAGCCACTAACACCACCGTACGAAGGACCGTATCAAGTACTACAGAAGCATGAAAAATACTTCAAGATTCAGCTGCCTATACGTACAGCAATAATATCTATAGACCGTCTGAAACTAGCATACCTATACGATGATGTAACCGAAGACTCAGACATAACGAGCGCTACGCCACAAACAAGCGCTACGTACTTCGTAGCAACGATTCCCACCGTAGCACCAGACAGCGAGGCAAGGATCAGAAACCTGCCCAACGAGCCCTACATCACAAGAAGTGGCAGAACTAGTCGACGCACCATACGCTTCACTTGACAGGGGGTATTGTGGTGATATTCACCATCACCACCTGATGATGAACTACATGTGGAAGAAATTGCATTCGTGAGATTATTATTACTGATTGATTTGATTATTGATTATTTTATTGCTGAGATGCATCTCAGCAATACTTATGTGATCAACCGGTGGTCTGCGAGCGGGACCAGGAGCTACGTGCGCCGACGCTGAGTATATAAAGATTACTGACGCGCGTAGCACCTGGGAAGTATTTATATACTCTTTGGCACCTGGCACCTGCGTGCTAGTTTTACAATGTGCGAATGCGACAAGAGATGCGCGTCATCAAAACTAATGCTGCACTCTTTGCACTGACATTGCCATAAATTAAGTACTAGTGACAACTGTATACACCCCATAAGATAGTGTTTTGGATATGTATCGAAATTTAGTACATAAGTATTATAAATAAATAAAATTAAGCAAATTAGCGAATTAGAGAGTTAAGTTAATTAAAGAAAAGCAAAAGTAACATCAACATCATCATCATCATCATACAACATCAAGAGTTTTACTTCACTACCAAAAGCAACCTTCTGATAGCGCTCCAACAGATCTCTGATCATAAGTTGTATCCAAGGTCTGATAATGAAATCGGAAGGTAGTACGAACTCAACAATCGGATGGTTCCCCTTTGAGTTTGGGCTCATTTGGTTTGTCATGATGAGTTTTCTGGTTTGTTGCTGATGAAAACAAAAAATCGACTGCGGCTGTCGAAGTTGGATGTAGCGTCTTCGACGGTAGATACCAACATACCAACGCCGACCGCCAAGTTGTAGTAAGTGACGAATTAAAGTAGTATTTTATGCAGCCGTAACAAAAAAGCAATGAATGTATGGATTTCAATTTGTTCAAAATTTTTCCTTATCCTATTTATGATTTCGCTTATAATATGCATCAAATAGTGAATGCATGAAAGAAAACAAAAAAATCGCCTTGTGACTATTACGCAGCAACCGATGTTTCACATCTTTGGTCAAAGTTAAAGTATTTTTTTGTAAATAGGCAAAATAATTGCAGTTTTACAAGTCAAAATTAACATCTCATAAACAAATAGAAATACATATATATTATAAAAAGATCAAATCAATAAAATAAAGGTAAACTAACTATGCTTTGAGATTTCCCTTTCATGTGCCAACAGTGTTAAATCTCACACTGGAAAAGGAAATGCCCTTCTGACTCTACCGGTGCTTCGGAAATACGCTCGTTAGAGAAGACAGCACTAAGAAACTCTAACTAATGGGATATATTTTTTTCCATATTGTTAATTCTCTATACATTTTTCAAGTGTCAGACATTATAGTAAACATTATGTAAATCTATATACTTATAATAAAACTGTAACGGGTCCAATTCTGTACATTGAAGAAATTTTGTAATTTCTTTTTGGAGGGTACTCTATATTCGATACTGAAGCCAAAAATGTTTTTTTTTTTCATTTTTGTCCATCTGTCTGTCTATCTGTCTGTCTGTCTGTCTGTATCTTGGCTAGGCATCACACCGAAACTACTGGATGAATTTAAATGAAATTTGGTATGATTTGAGTTCATACTACGAAGTAGGACATAGGATACTTTTAATCCTGAAAAATTAAAGGGTTCCCGCAGGATAGGCGTTGAAAGTTATTTAAAAGAACACGTATCACGCTGAAACTACTAGACGGATTTTGTTGCAACTTGCCATAGTCATAGTATATATAATGGGTAAAAATTGAGGATATTTTTTATCCCGAAAAAATAAAGATTCCCGGCGGGATAATGTCCCAAATTCTGTAAATTGAAGATATTGTGTAATTTTTTTTGGCCTTTCTATTTTCAATACTAAAGCCAAAACTGTATTTTTGTAATTTTTGTCTGTCGATCTGTCTGTCTGTCCGTCTGTCTGTCTGTAGCTTGGCAGCGCATCACGCCAAAAAAACTCACGGAATTCAAATGAAATTTGGTATGATTTGAGTTCATACTTCGAGGTAGGACATTGGACACTTTTCATCCCGAAAAAAAGAAAGGGTTTCCGCAAGATAGGGGTTGAAAGTTATTAAAAAGAATACGTATCACGCTGAAACTACTGAACGGATTTTTTGATGCAAATTGACACAGTCATATATCTATATTTATAATAAAGAAATAGGTACAAAAAAGGCTGTAAAAAGAAGATAAATAAAAAAATGCTCTTGGGTGCCTAATAAGGGTATTGAACACGAACATAATATTTTTTTAATCGTGTAGCTCTGTCTGTTTGTCTGTATGTTTATTTGTTCACGCATCACGTAAAAACTGTTGGACCGATTGCAATGCGGTTTTCAATTTTAGATAGCTTAGGGTTTGATTTAAAAACTGGTGTAATTGATATCTCAATCTGGTGAGTTAGAAGCCGAGCAATTGATAAAATAAATTTTGATCAAATGTTGGTATATTGGTCCTGGAATAGCACATTGTGGTACTTTTAACCTAAAGAAAAGACCACGCGTGCGCAGCCGCGGGTACAGCTAGTTACAAATATAAAAGTGACAATTAGATGTCCCACAGTTATCAAACAATCATACTGAGAAATTTAAAGTAAAAAATCTAAATATTTTAGTTAATCTGGTAATTTTATTTCAAGTAAATGACAGACACAGACAAAAACAAAATATAAATCATTCAAAAACAGATTTATAATAAATGAGAAGGCAGTATTAAAGAATAACTAAGCGGCTTCTCACAACACGCGCCCTTAATCTATGTTAACTTATATCAGTAACATTCTGCAACATAAATCATTTAGAAAAAATCTCACCTTAGGCCCATTCAAACATTTTTTTAACATATCAGCTACCATTTCATTCATCGGCATGTAATCATTTTTCACATGATTTTCTTCTATTGCCTGTCAAATAAATGATATCTAATATCGATATGTTTCGTACTGTTATGGTTAACTTTGGTGCTTGCAATAATGTGTAACTATTGATTGCCATTATAAATAGTGACAGGCATATCTGCGACATTCACTTCGTAGCTTGCAAGCGTACTTGTGTGTTGAATACATCGTCCTTATGGCGGAGTCGCTGCAAGAATTGCGACAAATGCTGGCTGCCCTGGCTGACGCCGTATGACGAATTGGTCCCGCATGAACATAGACAAAACAAAAATCGTGATCAATAACAATATTATACCGAAACCAATAGTCATCAGTGGCATGCCTCTCGAAATTGAACAAGAGTATATTTACCTCGGAAAAAATATTAAACTAGGTAGAAATCATATTGAGAAGGATGCCAGCAAAGAAGCAAATCTTCTCGTCGCTGATTCCACAATGCCTGAATACAAAAGTCTTCAACCAGTGCGTCCTACCCGTAATGAAAAACGGAGCTGAAACGTGGACATTGATGGTGAGACTATGGAACAAGCTATGCTTGGAGTTTAAAATATGTAATACGAAATGAAGTGATTCAGCAGAGAACTAAACATAGCCCAGACATAGCTCAGAGGGTTGGTCACATTTGTCCTAGAACCGATAACCGTTGGGGTAGACGAGTTCTAGAGTGGAGACCGCGAATCTACAAGCGTAGTGTTGGGCGCCCTCCAGCTAGGTGAAACGACGATCTGGGCAATGTAGCTGACAGTCACTGGAAGAGAAGAGCCGAAGATCGGGCTCTAAGGCGCGCCTTGGGAGGGGCGTATGTCCAGCAGTGAACTAATATAGGTTATTGATGATGATGATGATGTGATAGCTAACATAATAATATTTTTTATTCAATGACTGCAACTACCCACTTACTTATTTAGAACTAGCTGTGCCCGCGGCTTTGCCCGCGTGGTCATTTCATTTAAAAGTTGCCCTGATGTTTTATTCCAGGACCAAAAGCCAAACCACCACCAGACCAGTTGTAGGTTTAGTCCAGAGGACCAGGAGGAGCAGGACCAAACCTACAAAGTACAATATTATACTACATTTCTTAAAAAATCGTACAGCCGTCAAATAGTTTTTTATCGATTGCTCGGCATCTAATCATCGGAATAAGGCACTGCCTTGCCTTTTATAACGCATATTCTGTGAAGTACGGCACTCCGTACGTACAACACACTTGCACTTCCATGACACTTCATAGAAATGCACGTATTGCAATGAAATGAACGCATATAATATAATATGAAATAAACGCATGTAATACAATGTGAAATAAACGCTAGAATAAACGCACCGCGTTCCACTGCAAGGCAGTGCGTGCAAGGCCTAAGATACCAAGTACCCCAGTTTTCAAATCAGTCGCAAGGGCTTGAGTTGAGAGCAGGGCCTGGATTCTGTATGACCACTCACGCCAATTCCACGCCACCTGCGTGGAATTAGGGAAGGTGGGTATTTACGCAACCAGGTTTTTAAACCAGGTTTTGGCTTGTAAGTACGCCGCCCTGGTGCGGACCCGCAATACTTGCAAGGCTTTGAAAGTATTTTACTCACCAACTCGCTCTTTCGCCACGTCCGCACCTACATACTCGGTGGCGGGTTCGGCTGAGTTCGGCCGCACTCGGCCAGCCGGGTCACAACAACCTAGGTGACTGATAGGTCGCTCAAAAAACTTGCAAAGCTTCGAAGTTTTTTTAAGCAAACGCAATTGTGCTCTTTATTTACATAAGCGCACGGGTCAATTTCCTATGCAGTATTTTTTTACTTTCAATTCCACGCTTCCAAGTACTTTTTTCGCAAACACGATTGTGCTCCTTATTTATATGGACACGAAGATAAATTTCCTATGCAAGTATTTTCTAATTTCAAGGCTTCGGTTTACAAACCACTTGAAAGTATTTTGAACGCTGGTTTTTATAATGAAAGATTCATGACATGAATGAGTTAAATTTATTTTTTTAATTAATAAATTACTATTTTACTGTAAATAATTCGCTTAATTTCGCTGCGCGTTTTACAACTGAAGTCGACTTATTCTATCAAAAAAAAACATCTAAATACGTTTTAAGAGCCTTTAGGGACCATAATGTAAAAAAAAGAAGAAAACGTGTTGTTCGAGTTCATTTAACGTTCAAACCACTTCGTAACAAACCGCTTGCGTGTTTTAAGGGTAGACAACGCCATCTAGTTTAAATGAAGTAACTTGTTATCATGAACGTCTCGTTATTGAGTAGAGAAAATTATCTCCGAAGGTAAGGTGGCACAGATTAGAGAGTAACTAAGGTGGTGAGGTAAATTGGATGGGGCATCAAGGGATTCAAGGGTCGGTCATTATTATGAAGTCCATACGAACAAATTTTAATGCAACGAAACATTGTGTTCCTAGTACAAATTATTTTTTATGATGTTTCACAGAACGACGTACTTACTGGCACTTTAACTGGCTCTTAATAATTACCTACCCTACCTACCTACTTTTTGAGCTTTTTCAACACGATATGAGGATTGATATAAAAAAAAAAGTTTTCTATACTTTCTCTGTGAAGAGCAACACATGTGCCTACCTCTGTATGTACACATTTCAATACCGACAACTAACCATTTTGCCAGTAAGACATTATGAAGAAACCTCCGATATAACTATATAATTATGTAGGTACGCAGGTAGTACATTATAATATCTCAATGGAAGAAACAATCGATTTTGAAGTTCATCTCAATAAAAATTTTCAAAAAAAATTCACGTACAGATTTAGCCCAGTTACAGTTTTAATGGTTGCAGGAATGAAATGATTGCGTGTTTTAAGGTCAATCAGCGCCATCTAGTTAAATCGGAGGGAGAACTTTGATGCCTTTGGTTTATTCGCTTGAGTTGTTGATGCCATTGTGCTATCTATACTCGTACCAAACTCGTACTATACCATCTCGATTACCTCAGCTAGCAAACATAAAAAACCGCACCTAAGTCGGACCATTCGTTTGGATAGCTCCCATTATATATATTGTTTTCAAACAAAACTTGACGGTTTACTTCAGGAAATTAAATGAGCCTTAAAAAAATCAAAGAAAATGTAAAAAAAGGCACAAAATATGTAAATGCTTATAAATATTGAGGCAAAACATTCATAGCAGCGCGTGGATTCGATCCATGTGCCTCTGGGTTGCGAGCCAGACACCGCTTCTACTGTGCCACTCTGACTTGTGGTATAGGCGCCGAATTTACGGTACCGTTTTATAAACGGATGTGCAATTATTATTCCTTTCAAATTAACATAACTTTAGACTCATATCCCGCAGGAATCCCGTATTTATTCGTGATTAAAAGTATCATTCATTTTAACACATACTATAAACTTTGACTGTGCCAAGTTACTTCAAAATCCGTACGATAGTTTCAGCGTGATATGTGTTTTTTTAAAATAACTTTCAACCCCTATCCTGCGGGAACCATTGTTTTTTTCGGGATAAAAAGTATTCTAAATGTTAATCCATAACATAATCTATGATTGTGCCAAGTTGCATCAAAATCGGTCGGGTAGTTTCTGCGTGATGCGTGTTCAAAGAGACAGACAGACAGACAGACAGACAGACAGACAGACAGACAAAAAATAAAAAATAAACCTTTTTGCACTCCATATCGATTTTGAAGTTCATATCAATTAAAATTTTCAAAAAATATTTAATGTACAGATTTAGCCCAGTTACAGTTTTATAAATATCACTATCACTTTATTATAAATATCACTAGCTGCGCCTCGTGGTTTTAGCAGAACTGCAGCATGAACTATGATGATGGATGATAATGACGAAAAGTATCCTGTGATATTCCAAGACCTAAAGCCCTGTAAAATACATACCCATACATAATACTAATATTATGGACATATCAAAATCTAACAAGCACAAATTAAATATGTATATAACCCCCGCCCCCTCCCCCCATTATAGCTAAGAAATAACTCGATCACATCAGTTTTCAAACATAAAAACTGCATCAAAATTCCTTCTTCCTGCTCCTTTCGTTTGGGAGCTAAGATCCTCACCTCCATTCCATCCCCCCCCCCCCCCCCCGCCTATATTATAGCTTAGAACCATCTTGTTTAGCTCAGCTTTGAAATATAGGAATCCGCAGCTCAATCAGTCCATTCGTTTGGAAGCTACGATTCGCACCCCCCTTTTTTCAACTCACTCCCCCCCCTCATATAGCTAAGAACCATCTCCTTTACCTCAGTTTTCAGACATAAAAAACCGCCGCTAAAACTGTCCATTGGTTTGGAAGATATTATTCTCACCCCACCCCCACTCTCCTCCCCTTCCCTCCTTCCCCTTATTATAGCTAAGAACATCCATCCAGCTTACCTCAGCTTTGAAACATAAAAAAAAACATCTAAATCGGTCCATTCCTTCTGAATCTACGATTCTCCATTCATTTGGGAGCAGTAAGTTTTTTTTAAAGTTTTTTTTCTCAACCCCTCCCCCCCCCCTCCCCCTCCTCTCCCCCTCCTCCCCTCATTATACGAGTAGCTAAGAACATATCGATTACCTCAGCTTCGTAACATAAAAAACTCATCTAAATTGGTCCATTCCTTTGGAAGCTACGATTCTCACCTTCTCCCCTTCCCTCGTTCCTCCATTATAGCTAAGAACCATCTCGTTTACCCCAGCTTTCAAACATTCAAAACCGCATTCGTTTGGAAGCTACGTTTCTCACCTTCTCCCCTTCCCTCGTTCTTCCATTATAGCTAAGAACTATCTCGTTTACCCCAGCTTTCAAACATTCAAAACCGCATTCGTTTGGAAGCTACGTTTCTCACCCCCTTTTTCTTACCTCCTCTCTCCTCGCCCCTCTCCTCCATCTAGCTAAGAACCACCTCGATCACATCAGCTTACAAACAGAAAAAAACCTCATCAAAATCGGTCCATTCGTTTGGGAGCTACGATGCCACATACAGACACATACACACACAACACACACACCCTCAAACATACACACATACACACACACCCTCACACACACACACACACACACACACACATACACACACAGACACATAGTGATACACACCCGTCTCTTTGTTCGGGGGTTAATAAAAATCAGTTTCAGTGCTGTTTCATTGTAAAAAATATACACTCATTTACAAGCATTTATAATATTTAATAGATTACGTAAGTACATAGATATTATTTTTAGAACGCAAGAGGAAAACCATCTGCATAAAACCTCCACAAAAGCATTTCAGACATACACATAATAATTCTTTTGGTCTCCCATCCGTTTTGTACCTCTACCTACTACATAGTTTGTGCAAGATTCTCGGGGAAGGCTCGTTTCTTTTTCTATTTAAATCTAATTATTAATTCCTAGTTAAAAGTGCAGTTGTATTTATCTATAAATTTATTGCTTTAACAAATACTTAAATGGTGACGTGTAATTATTGCGTGATGATGAACGCGATGTGGATTCTCTTAATCTTAGGTGAGTAGTTTCTTTGAGGTTGGGTATGTTGTGTGACAGTTACGTTTACTTCACTGAAAGCTCATGCCCACTGGTGGTGAAACTCTTGAACAATCGTGGACAAAAAAGAAACGTATATATGTTGTTTTTTTTTTGGGTGGCGGCGGAAGAACACTAAAAGATGCGGTAAAACAGAAGCAGACACTTAATTTTCGGCCAGCCACTAAAATTACTCGAGGCGCAGTGCTGTCATTACCTAACAAGGTCGCATCCATGTAGCCTCAAAAACTTTTGTAATTAAACACTTTTATCGCCATCTAGCGGTGGGGAAACTTCAACATGGATTAAAATGAATGAGCAGTTTTCCATTAGGCATTGTCAGTTTATTTCTTTCATCGTCAAGAGATGGCGCTCGCGTAACTTTTGGTATCTACTCTACTGAACGTAGTAATGGAAAGCAGGTAAAAACAGCGTTTCAACGTAAAAATACACAAACCTCGAGCGAACCAAACCAATGACAAGTTGTTTGTGTAGTGAAATTTTGCAGATAGATTAAATCTATATAAAAAACGCACCATTTTCTTTGTATCATTAGCTGTAATCCCTACCAATATATAAAAGTAAAACGTTGTATGTTTGTTCGTTTGTTTGTTTGTTTGGGGAGCTTTCATGCAATAACGGCTGGATGGATTTTGATGAAACTTGGAATAGAGATAGATACAGAATAGAGATAGAGATAGTATATCCTGGAATAAAACATAGAATACTTTTTATCCCAGAAAATTGTAAGTTTCCACGGAAAAACAGGAAAATGTGGTCAAATTTTGATAACTCGCTGTAGGAAACGGTTGCCATGGAAATGAAATAACAAGTATATCAAAAAACAACAAGAGTGTTGCCACAGAATACCTAATAATACTAAGTAGTGATGCTATACCTACTTTTGCATTGGTTTTTAACATCCAAGAAGAACATAGGATGCTTTTTTTTCGCGATAAAAAGTAGTCTGTGCCTTGTACTATTACTTATTCTGTGTCTGTGCTTACGAAGTCGCGGACGGGAAAATTAGGTTATAATGTAGAATATCAAGAAGGTAAAAAATACTACCAATAAGTACTTTAAGTAATGAATTTGTTACAAAACTTACGCACAAAATGCCATAAACAAGGGAACGCAGAATGTCATACCCGCCAGTAAGTGTAATTTAAAATTTTTGGTCGTTCCCAAGGAAGTTCTATGTACTTATATAACTTCCTTGGTCATACCAAACTACAATATTGTTACCAAAACTGTCGCGAACGCCATCTAGCGAGAGATAAAGAATGCTAAAATGACACTTGGAAAACCGCTCCGCTAACACACAGTACATATATATATATATATATATATATATATAGACGTATGTACTGTGATATAGTGTATTAGATAAGATGTCTACGCAATTAATGCGGGGCGTCCCACAAACTAATGAACGTTTCAAAATATTGTGGTTATCTACATTTCTACACTAATTTTATAAAGAGGAAAGATTTGATTGTTTGTTTGTTTGTTTGTAATGGATAAACTCAAAAAATACTGACCCAATTTAAAAAAAACTAAATTAAGCTAAATTATCACCCAGTAACACTATCAGTATCTTATTTTTCAAAAAATTAGAGTTCCTTTCGAAAAATGCAATAATGTAACCCGAGGTATCAAATTTTGCAAAAATCTCGATTACTTTGTTTACGGAACGTTGCCATAGAAACGAATTCACAGAACATATAATAATCATTGACGTAGGAAATGCTAGCTACTAATATACGAAATAATAATAAGTCTGTCAAGTACGTAAGTAATAATGCAGTTGGCTATGGTCAAAAGTACTGCTGGTAATGATTTTAAATAAAGTTTACTGGCGTTTCTTTTTAGAAGTTACGACGTGTGTCAAAATGCTATATGTAAGGAAATTGCCGTGAGGTAAGCGCTACCAATAAACTCAAACAATACTAACCGATTTCTAGACGTAGCGTAGACGTTTCACGACAAACAAATGGCCGTGCGCCACGACATAGCTCCATCCAGTTTTTTAAAACCAAAGAAGTTGAATTAAGCTTACTTCCCACCCAGTTTTTTAAACCAATGGAGGTTGAATGGCGGTAAACCTTTTAACAGTAACCGTAATTCAGCCTCCTTGCATTAAACAGAATAATACTATAGACAAAATGGTACGTCAGGTCAAAGAGATTTCAGTATAAAGCCTATAAACAAAACATTATGGTTACCAAATGCATCATAGTATATGAAGGAAATACAAGCTAATTAGAGGAGATACGGGATAGGAAGTAATAGAACAGAATAAATACATAATTGGTACATAATAGTGAGGAATTGTTGGTACATTTAAGTATGTGTAAGGAATTAATGCAAAATATTTATGCAAATTAAGTATTTAACGTAAGGAATTGTTCTTACGCTATGTTTGTGCAAATAAACATTTTGTGTAAAAAAATATTGTTGCTTGCATACGGGGTACCATGATTAAAAGTGCAAATGTAACGGAAATGCTTGTGACAGAGCGATGGATATGACGTAACTACTATATTATGACGTAATAAAATTCTATAATTGAAAAAGATTTAAAGACGGCGAACAAAAGTTCAGATTGGCATAGAAATCGTACTTCTGATAGTAAAACAAATGATTGTCTGAAAACACTTGAATATCAGAAAATCAATTAATGAAAGTCGGGATAAGTGATAGGTGTCAAAGTGACAAATGGTGAGAGAAGGCGAGGAAGGAAGTGACAGGTGTCAGTGACAATTGGTGGTAGAAGGTGGGGAAGGAAGTGACAGATGTTAAAGTGACAGTTGGTGGAGAAAGAGTAGGGAAGGGTTTTTTGAAAAAATTCAAAATGTTGTGATGTAGAGTTAGATTTTATTCTCAATCTTGTGTATCTTCGAGTGTTAATGTGTAATATTGATGGAATATTAACCATTAGGTGTTCGTTAACGTGCACGAGTGCGGACAAAAGAATCAAACGCAGAAATAAATGGCATTTTGTGTTTTTTCCAAATCTCCCTCAGAAGTTTCAGTAAATGTCCACCATTTTACTGATTCGTGACTTTGACAATAATTGTCTGTGACGTGACATTACTTTAAACTATACACTTGACATTGGTGAAATTGCTAGTAGGCCAGTGCCTCCGCAGAAGCCATCCAATAAAAAAAGAAGAAGAAGAAAGAGTAGGGAAAGAGCGGAAACGGAATTCGTTCAGATTCCTTATTTAAAAGTGAAGTGTGAAGTCGGATGACAGCTGTCAAACTTTACAAAACTATTACTCAGAAACTATTTATCGTTGACTAGTAGTTTCTTTACAGAAGTGATTGATCTTATCGATATCTCCCTTTTGGATTACAGCTGTCAATCTTAAATGGGCCACAACTCTAAAACTATTGATCCTAGACTAGTAGTTTCTTTATAGAAGTGATATATCTCATCGATATCTTTGTTTGAGATAATAGTTGTCAAGCTTAAAAGAGCTAATAACTCTGAAACTATTTATTCTAGACTAGATCTTCCTTTTGGATGATAGCTGCCAAACCTTAAGGGGTCATAACTCTGAAACTTAGACTACTATTTTCTTTACAGAAGAGATAGATCTCATCGAATAGTTTCTTTACGTAAAGGCTAGATCTCATCTAGATCTTTATTTCATTTGACAGTTGTCAACAATTTTTCTCTGCATGAATACCAGAAGACCAGAAATACGGAAGAGGTAAAATGTAAGTCTGTAAGAGGATAGCATTTGTAGGTATGGATTGGTATAGGTGGGGTTGGGTATGATGTAATATAGGACCTCCTCTGTCAAGTGAGAGAGAGTATCATCGACAATTGTTACTTAGCAACTGTTTTGTTATTAGCTGTCTATATATGTCTACAGAAGTAAAACAATGTTGTGTTCAAATATAATTTTCTTTATTGTGTGCTAATTAAATAATACCCTCTGAAAATGGATAACCTGCATTTATTCTCACCAAAAGTCCATTAGGTTATGGGCCCAGGAACATTCTTGTTCCTTTTCAGGTGGTGATTTGGAGTATCTAATCTCGAATTGCAAAAATGCAAGGTGCTACCAATGTTAGTAGTTTTGAGAAACTTTCTGGCCAGGCCAACTATGGCACATGGGCCTTTGCCATGGAAATGTTTCTGACAGATGTGGATTTGTGGGAGTGTATTAGTGAAAATTTTAAGCTAGATTCAGTGGAGGCAAAGAAAAGAGATGCCAAAGCTAGAAGTAAAATTTGCCTCATGTGCACGGAGAAGATATATCCCATGATAATGCATGTCAATACATCGAGAGATACTTGGCTGGCGCTGAAGCGAGCTTATGCTGACGGAGGACTACTGCGGCGGCTTTATCTGTTGCGGAAGCTATTCAACGTCAAACTACCGATGTTCAACACTATGGAGGAGTACTTGAATGACATTCAGACCACGAGTCAGGCGTTAATAAGCATAAAAGCTGGTCTAGATGATGAGTTCGTCGGGATTATAATGCTGGCGGGTTTGACAGATGCCTTCAATTCCTTAGTGATGACGTTAGAGCATTCGAGCATTAAAATATCGACAGAAACTGTCATGGCAGCGTTGTTAAAAGAAAGTATGAGGAAGAACACAGCAGAAGTCGACTCAGCACTTATGTCAAAGAGTGACAAAACCAAGAAAGTGGTAATATGTCATCTGTGCAAGAAGAAAGGGCAGTGCAAAGACAGAAAACCTAATTACAAGAAGGTTACTACAACATATGATAAAAAGGATAGTAAAGAGACTCTCGGGCTGATAACTGCTATGTCAGCGACGGTCAGCAAAGGCAAATGGGTCATAGATTCCGGTGCTACATCACATACGACATCAGACAGACACATTTTGGAGAACAAGGAATACGTTGATTCAAAGGTGGTGACAACTGCAAACAATGATAAAATTGTATCCAATTTAAAAGGGGATGTGTTTGCCATGGGACGTTCTATAAGGTTTGAAGATGTGCTAAATGTACCAGGTTTGATGACTAATTTACTATCAGTAAGTAAGATGTGTAGTAAAAACTGTGTTGTTGTTTTTGATAAATCTTGTTGTAAAGTTTTTAGGAAAGATGACGTCACTATAGGTTGTAACGCTTTGTTAACAGCACCCCTGAAACAAGGTTTATATGTTTTAGATAAAGAGGCAGCGATGGTTCTAACGTCTCCTCCAGATACTACTTCTAGTGCTTTTCACTTATGGCACAGAAGGTTGGGTCATTTGAGTAGACCTTTGATGGAAAAATTAAAAGGTTTAGCAGATGGGCTGTCATTTGGAGCGGTGAGCATGGAACCGTGTGAAGGTTGCTGCAAAGGGAAAGAATGCGTCAAGAAATTTCCGAAAAGGAAAGGTAAGAAAGCAAAAGAATTGCTCGAACTAGTGCATTCGGATTTGGCAGGTCCAATGGAGGAAGAGTCCTATGGTGGGAATAAATACTTTTTGATTTTCGTGGATGATTTTAGTCGAAAAACTTTTGTATATCTGCTTAAATCGAAAACCGAAGTATTCGCGAAATTCATGGAATTCAAAGCACTAGTAGAAAATCAGACGGGCAAGAAAATCAAAAAGTTACGTACGGATAATGCCTCTGAGTA
This sequence comes from Alsophila aescularia, assembly GCA_946251855.1. Lineage (NCBI taxonomy): Eukaryota > Metazoa > Arthropoda > Insecta > Lepidoptera > Geometridae > Alsophila > Alsophila aescularia. The sequence goes on along the minus strand of OX276374.1, from coordinate 75,299,606 downwards.
CGTGAATTGTCAATTTGGAGATTTTCTTAAGAAGCACGGTATCCAGCATCAGACGTCTGTACCGTATACACCACAGCAAAATGGGGTGGCAGAGCGGACTATACGGACTATTACTGAAAAGGCGAGATGTATGATACACGATGCTGGTCTAAGCAAGAAATTATGGGGAGAAGCCGTTGGATGTGCGGTTTATCTAAAAAATAGATGTCCGACCATGGCCCTGACGGATAAACTTCCAGAAGAGGTCTTTACGAATGAACTAGTTGACTTGTCGAATCTGAGAGTATTCGGGTCCAAGGCTCAGGTTCTGATAAAGGATCATAGCAGGAAGAAGTTTGATCCAAAAACAAGTCCAATGATAATGACTGGGTATTCCAATAACCAAAAGGCGTACCGATTTATCAGTTTGGATAAAAACCCAACAAAAATAATTATTGCTCGAGACGCAACATTTTTTGAGAATGTGCCCATGATAAAGGAGAAACAAGATACCGTTCCGAATAAAAATTGTGTGGATATATATCTACAAAATGACATTCCTGGGTCTAGTCGTCCTACTACTGAACCAGAGGCACCAAGGTTATCTGAACCTGTTGCAGTGGGGGTACCAGTGACTACGCCGAATGTCCTAAATGAACAAATTCAAGAAGACTCTAGACCGCTGAGTCCGATTGTCCATGTAGATGTTCAAGAAAGCACGTCTACTTCAACATACGAATCAAACTCTGGAGAGAACTTCTTCGACTCTGTTGATCCAGAGAATCATGTGGCAGAAGATTTGCGAGATCCAGTGAACATAAATATTGCTGATCCTGTAAATGATATTGTTGCTCCTACTGAACGACGTTACCCAGTTCGAGATAGACATCCCAAGAGAGATATGGACATGGTCTATAATTTTCACGTAGCTGATATTCCTGATCCTGTATCGATTCAAGATGCCATGGAGCGTTCAGATAAAAAGCTGTGGTTGGAAGCGATGAACGACGAGTTTATCTCCCTGAAGGCCAATAATACCTGGGAGCTAGTTGATTGACCTGTGGATGCAAACGTCGTAAAGTCAAAATGGGTTTTTAAACTCAAGGTTGGAGCGGATGGTAGCGTGCAGCGCCATAAGGCCAGGCTGGTCGCTAAGGGCTATTCGCAAAAACCAGGCATAGATTTTTTCGAAACGTTTGCACCAGTTGTCAAAATTTCGTCGATTCGTCTTCTACTTGCACTGGCAGCTGAGAAGGACCTAAGCATACATCACTTAGATGTGACTGATGCTTTCTTAAATGGAGATATACAGGAGGAAATTTACATGGAACAACCAGAATTTTTCGTCCAAAAGGGGGAAGATCGCAAGGTTTGCAAGCTAAAGAAATCTTTGTATGGCTTGAAACAAGCGGCTCGATGTTGGAACGAAAAAATTCATACGCACATTTTGAAAATGGGCTTTACGCGATCCAATTATGATCAATGCGTTTACACCAAGATAAAAGGTGAACTGTTTGTTGCTATTGCACTTTATGTTGATGATTTTTATATATTTACCAATAATGAAGCTGCAGCTAAAGCAGTTAAAGAGCAGATTGAAAGTTCTTTCAAAATAAAGGATCTTGGAGTAGCGAGAGAGTGTCTTGGAATGCGGATTGAGCGAGATAAGGACAGAAGACATACATAAACAAGATCATTGAAAAGTTCGGGATGCAAGACTGTAAGCCAGTTAGCACACCGATCGAGACAAATCTGCGTCTGAAGCCTGGACCAAAGAATGACGATACGCGGTATCAAGAGATTATAGGATCACTCATGTACCTGGCGTGTTGTACTAGGCCAGACATATCATTTGCGGTTACGATGTTGAGTCAATTCAACAACTGCAATGATTCGACTTACATGGCGGCGTTGAAACGCGTGATTAGGTATCTGAAGGGGACAGTGGAATTATCGCTGTGTTATAAAAAATGTAACAAACCTTTGGTTGCTTATTCCGACGCAGATTGGGGGAATGGGCCTGATGGGAAATCTTTCTCTGGTTATATCCTGATTTTCGGTGGTGCTGCGATAAGTTGGCAATCTAGGAAACAGCGATGTATAGCACTGAGTACTGCTGAAGCCGAATACATCGCTATTTGTGAGGTTGCTAAGGAAGTAGTTTCTGTTAATGGATTATATGCTGAACTGACTGACCAGACAGACACTATTACTATATTTAGTGACAGTCAAAGCGCTAGTAAGCTAGTGTATACTCCTGCAATAGGGAAACGGTCAAAGCATATAAATATTAAGTATCATTTTGTTCGAGAGTTGGCAGAGCAAAGGGTTATCTGTATTGATTATTGTGAAACCACCCTTATGCCTGCAGATATGTTAACAAAGGGAGTTGCAAGGCAGAAGCATTTGTTCTGCTTAAAAAATTGTGGATTAAGTGGGGATGATGTAATATAGGACCTCCTCTGTCAAGTGAGAGAGAGTATCATCGACAATTGTTACTTAGCAACTGTTTTGTTATTAGCTGTCTATATATGTCTACAGAAGTAAAACAATGTTGTGTTCAAATATAATTTTCTTTATTGTGTGCTAATTAAATAATACCCTCTGAAAATGGATAACCTGCATTTACTCTCACCAAAAGTCCATTAGGGTAGAGGTAATTGGGGATTAATGGAGATGTGGATAAGGATAGGTGGGGCAATTCGGAATAACTCGTGATTTGTACCTGGCGTAGACGTTTCACGACATAAAAACGGCCGTGCACCCCGGCATAGCCCATACAACTTATTTTTTTCAAAATTGGCAACAACCAGACGCCATATTGTGAAAAAGGAAAAACGGAAAGTCTACGAACTATGTCAAGTGGGGTATCATTGAATAGGTATTTAACAATCATCTTAGGTTTCCCTTATTATTTTTCATTTCGAGTTACGATTTAGGATCTGTCATGATTTAAAGATGGTTAGCAACCATTCTCATTAATTCTTATAAATATAAAGTAAAAAAAATAAAATAAACATAATTTACTATAAAAACAAAACCTCTTTTTAGTATTGTACAAGCATTAGATTTTTTGATTTAGAACTATTAGATGCAGTCAGAAGCATCATGCATTTTATCAGCTAGGACCTGGTGAGCTACCTTCATGCCTCTGACTGCATCTAATATTTTAAAATCTAAAGGTTTTTTTGCCTATTTTTAATTTTGTTCCCAGTCGGGTTTTTTGTTTTTATAATAATATATTTTTATTGTTTGAACAGCCTCACCACTTTCTGCAAGTGAAGTTAAAGATGCCGTTGATTCGCGCAGGTAAGTGAAGTAAGAATATTATTTTTAAATGCTGCAACAGAAATTAAATTGATTCTTTCATATCACCCTAATGTTGATTATTTGAACAGCAATTGATTATCTGCCCCTATATATCTGCCCAATATTATTTTACCTTCAATATTTTTTATTTTTGAAATTGTGTTAATCTTCAACAATAATGATGAAGAAGTATAGTAATTATATTATATACCCGCAAATGTTGCAATCGGCAGGTCATTTCATAACTTATTCCACTAAGAAACTGGAAAGTAATCGTTACGGAGTTGATGTTTACATGTTGGTTCAGTTCCGATGACAATGCATTTAGGCTGCATCATTATCAAAAATCATTATTTTCTTGTACTTAGTAGATTACCGAATAGATTTACCACTTACCTATATTTATTTAGTGGAAATTTAGCCATAAATGTTCGTTTTTGACCCATCGCTCTAACAGATCGCCAACCACAACTTTCACAAGTTTTATAGCTCATTGCATAGAAAACTTTCAAACTCAATCACACTATCAATTATTTCATGTAGAAACAAACACGTTCAAAGCATTAAATACATCAACATACTACGAATAAATTTATTACTTATTCGTAGTCAACATACGATACCTAATTATCACAAAAGCAACCTGCCCAATAATTTTGTAAACAAAGTTAAACCACAGAACACATATTCATACTGTCATAGCGCAGGCGTGCAAGAAGGTCATGCATATAGTGAAGTAGAAAAGATAGCCGCCATCAAAGAGTATATAAATACTACGTGCCGCCATAGAAATTAGCTCACGTTTGATACAACAGTTTTTTACCAAGCTGTTGCGCCTGACTGTCATCATATATAAACAAGTCGGTTTGACATTGTCTTTGTTTTTGTTCTATTTCTCGATGTCCGTCTTCTGGCTCCATCACGTTTCTGTGGTATGACCTTTTTTCTTTGCAGAAATTAATAATAATTTTTAGTTTAGTCCATAACTCCCGAGATGTTTGGCTTTCTTCAATAATTTTTATCTTGAGTTCGTCAGGACTCGGAAGTTCGTCTCTTGACTCGATCGCAATATGGAAGTATTCATAATTTGCCAGTAGGATGCTAAGCAAATCCGGTTGCAGGTTTATGTCCATATCCGCCAGTTTCTCGAAGATGTCCATGAAGTTATTTAAGTGCTCTCGGACATCGTTTTTGTAGTGAGGTAATTTTTTTTTTGTCAATATTAATTTTTTCGATCTGCTATGGAGGTGAATTAAAGCCATATTATTTCCCAATATCATAGAATATTTTTCAGTACAAGCGACACTTATAACACAAGACAAGTGAGCTGAAGTGAGCAGCATTTAAGATACAGCAGTATATGGTAGATAAGACTCCTTGTTGAGATGCGTGAGTTGTGTAAAAAATTATATTCTAAACAACAATAATGTAATTAATTTTACAATTTTTCCTCTTAAGTTATTATAAGAGCGGCTTAAGGCGTTCGGCGGCTTAAATAATTCAATCACCAGAGGCCAGCGCTACCTCATATAATTAACAAAATAAAACAACAGTAGGTACCTATAGTGTTTTTTTGTTTATAGCCCACAAAATGGCAAATGCAAATTAACTGAGTACCCAGTCAATGGAAAATACATCACAGGTATACCCGACACGAAACCTGGCGATGAATTTGACCCTGTCACCGTCAACATCTCGTGCGCACAAGGTTTTGAAGTTGACAAATCCAACACCATTCGGTGTTGCAATGGATTATGCACGGAGAAATTACATAAATGTATAATAAGTAAGTATCCAATTACAATAAAATTTATGGGTTTAGAAAAGGTGTTCCACAAGGCAGTATCCTCGGGCCGGTGCTTTTTTTAATGATATCTTTAACTAACATTTGTTTTTTACTGAAAACTAGCTTTAGCTTACGATGTTCCCAGCTATGTATTGAGATACTCGGTATCTTGAAGTACTTGGATTATCTACCATATTTAAAAATATAAGTTTTTAAAGTCATATATTTTTTGCTTTATATTATTTATATGCCTCTTTTGCCTGTATGATAATTTAGTTAGTGCGTAGCTGGGCCCTTTCTTTTCTAGTCGTGTTATTTTTTTCTCCGTTGGAATCACTTGATGGCGTTTTTGAAGTGTAAAGTATCCAAGAACCCTCATCGTTCAAAAGCGATCCATCTTTATGTAATTTTATCACCTCATGTTTATAACGGCAATAAATATTTTTCATTTCATTTCATTAATCTTAAATTACTAGTTTTTGTAAACAAGTAGGCAATAAAATGTTGAACTCTGACGAAAGAGCCTGAGACCTATAAATGTTGAACTCTGATGAAAGAGCCTGAGACCTATAAATGTTGAACTCTGACGAAAGAGCCTGAGACCTATAAATACCGGTAACGAACCTAGTTTCTCAACCCGGTTAGTCATGTTGACTTTGTGAAGTTCTCACGGAAAATCAAAAACAATGATGTATTTTGTGTGAAATTGTTTGTCAACCACAAATTATCCACTCGCACACACATACGCAGCCGCATACGCAATTGCTATGCGTTTGTTTGGCGTTATAGACTCGGTCGTTTTAAGCCTTCTTGACTCGGACAATGCGAGCGAGTAATGTTTTTTTCTTTGATCGAAGTCTCAGAATAAGGGCTATAATGTTGTCTCAGATAAAATAAGTACCTACAGGAAATACTTAGTATCTACCTCTTGCATCTGGAGATCAATCCTTTAAAGTAAAAGAGAAGGCAGAATTACTTAAAAGTAGTAAAAACCGTATCCGAAATTTTCTAAAAAGTTGCTTGCCATGCGCGCACGCGCATGTATGCGCTCAGTACTGCGCAATGTTAGATTTAGCGCCATCCGATGATCATGTACGACTAATAAGAAAGTTATTATCAAAAGACTTGATGTCTCCGCTCAGATGCCTACAAATTTTAGAATATATATATTTTACGCGTACTAATATTTATTACTAAAGATTTTTTTAAAGTTTTTAAGAAATTTCCAACTTACTAGAACGCGGCGTCACATATTTGTGGCGGTTTTAAAAGTCTAGACTGAGTGATCAGTAAAACAATGCCTTTGACCGAATAAATTGTTGATATACTACTACTATATACTTTTGATCCGGTAACATTGAGTCGTGATTTCTTTTATAGAAGTTCGCCCAGTATATTATATTTATTAGTTAATAAAGGTATATCAAAATTTATTCATTCATTGTATGGTTTTGTTTTACAGCGAACTCATTCATCTTTCATAAACAGAGAAATTATTTTTAACCGCCACAAATTTTTGATGCCTCTTGTTAATGGTCTGGATATTTTTAAGTATTTTTTTTTTAACAGAAATTATTTAAAAGTTTATTAATATAGTACATTCTAAGATATTATACAATGTTTAGGCATCTGAGTAAAGTTTGATATCAAGTTTCTTATTATTAGATTTAGAAATTTGTGGCCATGACTTACCTACTTTACATTTTGTTGGCTAACAAAGTTCAACAGAATATAAATCTAGTAGATATGTATAGGGGTGCGTTCACTTACTACGTTCGAGGACGCACGGATCACCCGCGCGATCACTCAAAATCGTTCACGGCGTCGTCGTCGGGCGTTCGCCTGGATCATCCGAAAAATAGTAGGGGAGGGGAGGAATAGTATGAAACTGACACTTGACAGTTGTCAGTTCTATGTGGACGTCCAAAGTCGTTCACTAAGATGATCGAGCGATAATCGCACGGATGATTCGAGCGTAGTAAGTGAACGCAGCCCAGTAGTTGCAGCGGAAGTATGTGTCTCGGAAGTTGTCTGCTAGTCGCTGCGCAAACTGCTATCTTTCAGGCGCAATCCCAATGTTGACATTGAAGACAGCATTGTCTAACTGCCTCGCTCACTCGCTTACGTTTTTCGCATATTCTGTCTCGCTCTTACTTTATGCTGTTTTATCCTCACAGCATTACCTGCGCAATCGTCCACAGAGCCTAACTTCACAAACATAATAATTCGCTGCGAGTGTTATACTTTACGTAGAATCCATTCACCTACCTACCTACCTACCTACCTTCACCTACTTCATTTGTGATGTAGTAAAATTAACTTATTCTTTTTGCGTAAAGAAACAAAGATACATTTTGGATTTTATTTTAAAGCACTTTTGAGTTGAAAAACTAGACAATTTAACTCTATTTTGTAATTTTTCAATAGATTTGCCCTTTTTTTTACAAAAAATTAAGATATAATATCTCAGTCCAGATGCACACATATCTTGAATACCATTACATACAACAGAATGCGGCACAACCCCAGAAGGCACAGATCTCATCATCAACGGTGTTCCTGCAAAGCGCGCAGAGGTGCCATGGCACGCCGGCATCTACACCAGGACCAGACGCCCGTACAAACAAATATGCGGAGGTTCTCTTGTCAGAAACAACATTGTTATATCAGGTGAGGAAGTCGGCTCGATATTTGAGGAGAACAGCCAATGCCATCGGGTGTTTCTTAAATATACCTCTACTCAACGCTCTTGACTTCAGGAACGTGTTGGCGTCGGCTATGTTTTAAAATCCAGGAATCGAAAATGTATTCTCCACAAGTATACCTTTACCCAGCATTTGTGAGGACACTGGCCGAGCTGACATCGGGTATACATTTGAATTTAGGATTACGCACAGCGTATTTTGAAAATATACCTCCTCACAACGATACCGCAACACAGATAGAGGCGCTAGGTGGAAGCCAGATTTGGCCGGGATAGGTTAAAAGACGAACCCGTTGTCTTCATATTATACGCTTTATATTAGCTTCACATGTATGTTTGTATATTTGTAACAGACTCCTTTGGACGCTATTTTGACCCACTTTAAACGGTCAGATTTCATTCAAATTTTGCACACCTGTTAAAGACCGATGACAATGCAATAATTCACAAAAAAACATTAAAAAACACGCTTTGTAGGCGATGGATCGCAAGGTCTACACGATGTACTGGAGACTTCGGTTCGTAGCTCCTAGTAGTTCAGGTTCCTGGTTCGATGTGGACTGTAGTTCAATTAAACACTGTTGCTTGTTCAAGTTCCGTTGATTGAATGGTCGGATCCAATGTTTATGCCAAAAAACTTATCGCTATATATACAGTTATACGGTCTTAAAACTAATGCGGTATACACGCCGCAGTTAAAAGGGGCGTGGCCTATTTTGCATGTTGTCTGCGTTCATGCTGTCGCGGGCAGGCTCGGCGTCCACAACATCTCTCCCCCCGGCGCAGCTCGCGTAGCCTCTTCTTCCCTTAGCAGGACGGCGAGTTTGCTGGTAGGGCGTCGGAAGGTACCGCTCTTAGTTTTTACGTCGGCGACTCGGACGCCGCCATCTGGACCGGGATAGGTGCGCTCAACAATCCCGATTGGCCAGACGTTCCAGGGCAGCGTGTGGTCGACCACAACCACGATGTCGCCGGCTTGCAGTTGTCGTCGGAGGTTAGCTGGCTCCCCCCGTGGTACAAGCGTGGGGAGGTATTCCCGCAGCCAGCGCTTCCAGAAATGGTCAGCGAGCGCTTGGCTTGCTCGCCAAGTTCGTCGGTCAGCTTCATCGCAGGGGCCTGTGGTAGGTAGGCCGATCGATGATCCCAGCAGGAAATGGTTCGGTGTGAGTGCTTCTGGGTCGAGTGCACTCACGCTGACGTAGGTGAGGGGGCGAGCATTGATAGAGTGCTCGGCTTCGATCAGGAGGGTCTGCAGAACCTCTTCGGAAGGTGCCTTTTCTCTTAGCGTCGTGTGCAGAGCGGTCTTCACGGAGCGTACTAAGCGCTCCCACGCTCCACCCTGGTTGGGCGCGCCTGGTGGGATGAAATGCCACTTCATCCGGTGTAATAGCCCTTCGTCACTTAGGGCGGGTGCCCATTCTGCGTATGCCTTCTTCAGTGCCACGTCGGAGCCCCGGAAGGCCGTTCCGTTGTCCGAGACCATAAGACGTGGCCAGCCTCGACGTGCAGCCATCCATCGCAGCGCCATCAGAGCTGAGTCAGTGGACAACGAAGCTACGAGCTCTAGGTGCACGGCGCGCGTCGTGAGACAGGTGAATAGTCATCTCTTTTCTCGGCGGCGCCCCACCTTGACCTGCATTGGCCCGAAGTAGTCCACCCCGCAGTTAGTGAACGGACGGTGAAATGGGTCAAGGCGGGCGCGTGGCAGGTCCCCCGTGGCGGGCGGCCGCGGTCTTGCTCGTCGTACTCGGCAGAGGGCGCATTTACTTTCTACGGCGCGTACGGTAGGTCGCAGGTGAATGACCCAGTACCGCTGCCGTAGGTCGTTCGTCACACGCTCTCTGTTAGCGTGACCGGCGGTGCAGTGCTCCCTTAGCACGATGAGCTTTGTCACGTGGTGACGGCCGTCAAGGATAACCGGTCGCTTGGTTTCCAGGGGCGCGCTGGATGCGTCGATGCGCCCCCGCACCCGCAGAAGTCCGTCTTCGAGCACCGGGTCTAGCTTGAATAGTCTGCTTGCTCTAGGGACGGGGCAAGCAGACTCGATCCTCCTCAGTTCGGTCCCGAAGTTGTCTTCTTGGGCGCGTCGTATGAGCGCTTTCTCAGCGCGTTCAATGTGATCTGCTTCCATGCGCGTCGTACGGCGCCGGCATATGTCGACGAATGCCAGCACACGCGCGGCTGCCCGCACCAGCGTCTCGTATTTAGAGAAACGAGTGGGTTCAGGCAGCCATCGGTCACTATATTCATCCCGCTCGTTCGTGTGCGGGATCTCTAAATGTTCGTCCTGCTCGCTCGTGTGCAGGACCTCTTGTTGGTCAGTGAACGCTTGGTGTGTGGGCCATTCTTCTTCGGGTTCGCGAAGGAAGCTGGGCCCCTGGAACCAGCGATCGCTAGCGGCTATGGGCGTGCGGCTCAGTCTCGTCGCGTCGTCGGCTACGTTATGTTCGGTAGGCAGCCATCTCCACTCACGTCGGTGAGTTAACTCCGCTAACTCGCCCAGCCGGTGCGCTACAAAGGGCGTGTAGCGCTTCGCGTCGTTGTGCACCCAATGGACTACGGTCGCAGAGTCGGTCCAGTAGGTGGTTTTTGTTACTTGCACGCGATGCTCCTTTTTTATAACGTCCGCGAGCCTCGCGCCGATGACCGCTGCCTGAAGTTCTAGGCGCGGTATGCTCTGCGCGCGTCGCGGCGCTACCTTGGCTTTAGCAGCCACCAAGGCAATGGTCACGCTGCCGTCGTGGTGGATGGCCCTCCAAAAGGCCACCGTAGAGAATGCCTGCTCGCTCGCATCGCATAGTATGTGCAGGTCTACGCGCTTGTGTCCCTCTAGCGCGTAGCTACGGCGTAGGCGCAAGCGAGTTATCTCGCTCAGCTGGCGTAGCCATTCTGCGAAATGTTCGGCTTCTTCTGCAGGTATCGGCTCGTCCCATGGCATGTGAAGACGCCACAGGCTCTGCAGGATGATCTTCGCTCGAATGGTGTACTGACTGAGGAGACCAAGCGGGTCATAAATGGACATGACCGCGCTGAGGGCCTCTCTCTTCGTGGGTGCGCGGATCTGCGCGCGCACCTCAGCCGGTACGCGGTGCATTGCGGTGTTGAACCCCAGTTCGTCTCTGTTGGAGTCCCAGCAGAGCCCGAGTATCTTGCTCTCAGGGCTCCCTGCTGAACTGAGTGGGCGTAGTCGCTCGTAGCTCTGGCGATACGTCTCGTAGCACGTTCGTGTTGCTAGCACTCCAATTGCGCAGAGTGAAGCCAGCGGCCGCGTGCACCTCGCGTAGCTCTTGTATGGTGCTACGGGCCTCCTCTTCATTGGCGTAGCTGTCTACTAGATCATCCATATAGTGGCTGTTCGTGATGGCCACTAGAGCGCGTGGGTGAGTCTGTGCATGTGCGCGCGCATTGTGGTTGCGCACGCTGTGCGCCATAAACGGTGAGCTGGCGGCGCCGAAAATCATGCTCGCCATCTTGTAGTGGCGAGGCGGGTTAGTTCGGTCCCGGCCTCGCCATAAGAACTGCTGTGCGGGCTGGTCTTCAGGTCGGATCTTCACTCGTAGAAACATCTCTTGTATGTCGGCGGTGACGGCGATCGGCCGTTCTCTGAATCTGAAGACGATTCCTTGTAGTGATAGTAGAAGGTCCGGGCCCTCCAGCAGCTGGTCGTTCAAGCTCACGCCGTGACATTGGTGAGCTGCGTCAAAAACAAGCCGTTGTTTACCAGGCTTGTTCGGGTTCTGTACTGCGAAGTGCGGGAGGTACCAGCAGATGGGGCTCCGTCGTTCAGTCCCGTCGCATGGCACCGCATAATTCTTAGCCAACAGATTTTCTATTTGCGCGGCGTATTGGTCCGCGAAGTCTGGGTAGGCGTCCATCTTTCGTTCGATGCTTTGTAGACGCCGGAGAGCCGCGCCGTAGTTCGACGGCATCGTGACGTCATCTCGCCGCCAAGGCAAGCCCACTTCGTAGCCGCTGTCTGTTTTCTTTATTGTTTCTTCGAAGATCTTCGTAGCTCGTAGATCTGCGTCGCTCACTCTCGAATGGATAGCGACGCCGAGCACGTCGATGCGGAAGTGCGCCTCCACAAGCTCGTGTAGGCGCTGGTCGTGCTCGTTCGTACGCTGGTCGGGCGCGTATACGTGCAGCACGCTCTCGTTTTCGTAGATCAGGCTGCGGGGTGCGGTTCCATGCATCACCCAGCCAAGTCGGGTTCTCGACGCGGCCGGTTCATTTGGCCCGCCAAGACGAAGCTCACGGGATACAATGAGCTCCCAGTGGTCGGCGCCTACTAAGATGAGGGGGTGTGCCAGGTCGTAGCACACCTCTGCCTCCATCAAGTCCCGTAGGTGTCGGTGTTGTAGAAGCGAGCTCGGGACGGTCTGCCGATGTAGCTTTAGGTCGCGTACCGTGCGCGCTTTGACTTTGTATAGCGCTGTTTCCTTTGCTCCCCTCAGTGAGAGTGAGACGGTTTGGCTATCTTCCTCTCGCTGCGACATGTTAACGCCATTCAGATGTAGGGGCTGCGTAGGGCCTTCTGCGCCGATCCGTTTCGCCAACTCATGGTCGATGAGTGTGATAGTGGCGCCTTCGTCGAGCAGCGCGTAGGTGTCGACCTCCCCCCGTGGACCAGTGACAACCACGGGGCAGATCTTCAGCATCACGGTCTTCAGGCCGGCAGCATTGGTGGGTGCTACCGACAAGACCGCTGCATTGTGGCTCGACGAATGTTCGGGTTGCGCAGCTGATCGTGCGTTAGGTCGCGCTTCTTCGTGCAGTGTTGAGTGGTGCGGGCGGTGGCATTGGTTAATGCCGCACAGCTTCGCCTTCCATTGGTACCGACGATGTTTCTTGTCGGCGCATCGGAAGCATACGCCTTTCTCTTTGACCAGCTCCCAGCGCTTATCGACGGTCAGTGCCCGGTAGGTTGGGCACTGATGTAGCGCATGAGCTTGGTTGCAGCTCTGGCATCGGTCAGTCTTTGTTTCTTGTTCCGCGCCCTCGTCGGTAGTGTACACGGCATTTCTCTTCTTAGTTGTCGCTGCCTGTCTCGTTTCACGGGCGGCAGAGGTCGCTGCCGGTGCGTATGTAAAACGCAGTGCCATGTCTGCTTCTCGCATGAGGAATCGAGATAGCATGACAATTTCTGGCTCCGAAGGTGACTGATGTTCGTTGGCGTAGTGGCACCACTGCGTTTTGATGTGCGGGCTTAGCTTCTCCAGCACCTCACGCGCCAGCATCGGGTTATACAGGTACCCCCGCCGGTCGATGTTCTGTAGCACGCAGACGACGTTCTGAAGTTTGACAGCGAACGTGTTGAGGTCGGTCGCTGTCATCCCTGGCTTCGGGAACCTTCTTAGCTCTTCTAATGCTCGGTCGATGATGAGCTCCGGTCTCCCAAAGCTCTGTTCCAATGTTTTGATGATGACGTCAGGATCAGTGGCTGTGTGCAGTAATGCAGCCACGGCGTCACGTGCGTCGCCCTTGAGGCAACTTCTCAGCCGCTGTAAGTTCTCAGCGGCTGAGATGTGGTACAGGGCTGTGGAGTCCCGTACTGCTGCCTTGAATGGCAGCCACTCGTTTGGTGCCCCAGTGAAGACGGGCAGGTCGGAGTTGTAGCGGGCCCGAGGTCTGGCCATTCGTTCAATGGCCTCGGCGAGTTGTTCGATCCCGGATCTGCGGTCAGATCGACCCGGGGTAGGTGATCTTGTAGAACGCTCAAAGCGTGCTCGTCGTGGTTTTTCTTGTTGCCTCTCGGTGTTGAGGCGCGGCACATCCCCGCTCTCCCCCCGTAGGGTGGAGGGGTTTGTGCGTTGCAACCAATCGTCCACCTTCTGGTGGTTGTCGTTGTTCCGCACGGTTGGCTTGTCGTGAAGGCTCTGATCTTCTTCAATATTCGCGATCTGAGCCGCCAATCGCTTCTTCACTAGGTCCGCTTCCATTTCCAACTCCTTTCTCTTCAATTCAGCAAGTTTCTCGGCCGCCTCTAACTCCGCCAGCCGCAGCCTTAGGGTGGAGTTCGCAGTTCGTTGCGAGTGCGCCGGTGACTTGCTTCGTTCGATGTTGCCGGACGGGCCGGCGGTCGTGCCAGCAGCCGTGCCAGCGGCCGGCACAGATGGTGATGCCGGCGGCTCTAGGGATAGCCTTCGAAGGCGCTCTTCGTCCAACCGCTTCCGCTCTTCCAGCTCTGCCAGGTCGCTTTGGCTCCTCGTGACCACCATGTTCGATGGGCGGCAGACGTTCACTGGATAAGCTGTTGGTCGCTTAAGTTCTTCTGGTTCTATCCGGCTCCGATGGACCAAGATGTAGGCGATGGATCGCAAGGTCTACACGATGTACTGGAGACTTCGGTTCGTAGCTCCTAGTAGTTCAGGTTCCTGGTTCGATGTGGACTGTAGTTCAATTAAACACTGTTGCTTGTTCAAGTTCCGTTGATTGAATGGTCGGATCCAATGTTTATGCCAAAAAACTTATCGCTATATATACAGTTATACGGTCTTAAAACTAATGCGGTATACACGCCGCAGTTAAAAGGGGCGTGGCCTATTTTGCATGTTGTCTGCGTTCATGCTGTCGCGGGCAGGCTCGGCGTCCACAACACGCTTTATATAGAAAACCAAACTAAAAAATAGAAAATAAATTTTAATATTGTAAATAAGAAAAAAATGTTTTATATAAAAAAAGCGTGGGGTGCTTCTCATACTGTCAATGAAATATTTATAACTATTAACCCATGCATCCCACGTTTTTTTTGAAATAAAACATTTTTTTCTTATTTACACTATTAAAATTTATTTTCTATTTTTTAGTTTGGTTTTCTATATAAAGCGTGTTTTTTAGTTTTTTTTAAAAAAAAAATTTTTAATCTATATGTGTTACGACACACCTGGCCACACAAAATAAAGATTTAAAAAAATATACTGAACATTTTATTATTTAATTATGTTTAAAGAATATGATAAAAAAACACAATTGAACTAGAACAATATCACGTTTTTTTGTTTCTTCGAGTGATAATGACTATGATTATATACATTTATAATTAATTCTAGACACCATTTATAATTTTTCACAAATTGAAACTTAACTTGCTTGAAAAGAATTCAGGGAGAGAAAATAAAAAATAAAACTTATGATTTTGTTATGTAATGTTTTTTTTATTTTTAAATATGTTTGTTTTACTAATAGTTTAAGCATTAAAGCCTGCTTGTTTTCATCATTAGCCTGTATTCATCTACAACACTACTGAGTTCATCGAGTGAACTCAGTCTGGCTCTTCTAATATCTAATATCTTCAATATTATAACACTACTGAGTATTTATTTTAATCACTTTGAGTATTCGCAGCGGCCCACTGCTTCTGGAGCAATAAAAGGGGTAAGCTGCCCGCCACTTACTACGCAGTGGCAGTCGGGAAACTGTACCGCCCCTGGATCGATACCAGAGATGAAGCGCAGCAATCTGAGGTGAGTACTGCCTAACTGATGAGGCAATATCTATACGTATAATAAAGCAGTAAGTATTTAAAAATCTATAAGTACAATGAAGATAATTTTAAAACAAATGGTCTATTGGTGAGCGTTAGAACCACTTGTACTTTTAAAAAGGATACTGAACATGAA
The DNA here is from genome assembly GCA_946251855.1 of Alsophila aescularia. Taxonomy (NCBI): domain Eukaryota; kingdom Metazoa; phylum Arthropoda; class Insecta; order Lepidoptera; family Geometridae; genus Alsophila; species Alsophila aescularia. Next base: position 75,284,209 of record OX276374.1, on the reverse strand, counting down.
TATTATTTATTTTAAATCGTTTCTGTCTATCTGTTTGTCTTTATGTTTGTTCACAAATCACGTAAAAACTACTAGACTGATACGACGAAAGTTCTTCCATACCAATCCACCCCACTTCTTGACCTGATTAGGATCTCTCTTTGAAATGGTTGCTCCTTTCTGGGCATTTTGAACCCTATATAAGGGTACATAATCACTGCTGCTGATTACCAGTAAGTCTATTTGGAAGAAAATTCCCAAAAGTCTTTCATCCGTGTTCACTGTAGGTCAGTGAACACGGATAAAAGACTTTCATGTTCACTGACCTAGTAGCTGAAGCTATGACTAGTACAGAGCTAGTAGCTATGTAGGGACAAACTTTGTTCACAGGTAAAGGAATTACATCTGCCTGAACATTTCGGAGGGAGTGTAGCGAACTTTCAGGATGACATAGCGGTGGTGATAGTGACGGATCCCTTCGAGTACACGGTGCACATCCGCCCAGTTTGTATCGACTTCGATGCCGCCTTTCAGGAAAGCCAGCTGATGCCGGGACATAAGGGTAAGGTAAGAAATAAATGTAAAAAGAGTTTTCTACTCACCTAGACAGGGTGGGTAGAAAGCTCTGCAGAAAAATGACGAACTAAAATAAACTACCGTCATTGAGCTACCCAAAGAAGGTTTTTAACCCCCGACGAGAAAAGAGAGGATTATTCTCGAGCTTCCCACTAGTGGGGATTTTGAGGGGTGTTATAAGATTAAGGTGTGTATTTGTGTGTGTGTCTGTGTGTGTCTATGGCATCATAGCTCCCAATCTGACCAACCGATGTTGATGCGTTTTTTTCTGGTTGAAAGCTGATGTGATCGAGATGGTACTTAGCTATAATAGGGCGAGGGTGGTGGGGATCCTAAACAAATTTACCGATTTTGATCTAATATAAAATTACAAAGATTACTTATTCTATGACAGCAACGTTATTGTCTACAGATGGCAGCCTGGGGCCTTACTGCTGAGGATGGTGGCCCGTCCCAGGAGCTCGAAGTGATAGATTTGCCTTACATTACAACCAAGCAGTGCCTATCAGAATCACCGCCTGACTTTCACAAGTACATCACCAGCGACAAGATGTGCGCGGCCTATAAACAAGGTAAATTCATATGCTCACAGAGTTCCTACTCTGTGGGTAGACACCTAACATTTTGTTATTTTTGCGCTAGTATTTTGATCGTTATCTTGCTAGTGCTGGACTATTTATCAAATTCTAGCTTTACCACCACTTTGTACGCGTGGACTACTGTTTATTATATTTTCTTCTAGGATATTAAAAACTCATGCATAAGTAGGTATAGCATAGCAACCGTTCCTTACCGTGAGTAATCAAAATGTTCCAGTTTTCCCGTGAAAAATTTCAATTTTCCGGGATAAAAAGTATCCTATGTTTTATTTTAGGGTATAAGCTATCTCTATCCCAAATTTCATCATAAGCGTCCAGCCTTTATCGCGTCAAAGCTCGCCAAACAAACAAACAAACAACGTTAATTACGTAGCGCTACCATATCAAGATCGTCGACGGTGCAGATGCACTTTGCACTTGTTATTGGGGAAACATCAAATAGCCGATGCAGCATGTTGTCAACCGACGGAACTTGTTATTTGATTATTGTAATTATAGGCATTATATATTCCTACTTCGATGTGGAAACATTCATTTATAACTTTTTAATTAAATTAGTAAACCATATTTCGTTTTTTTTCGATCCTCCTTCTGCGTAATTGGCACAGTCGGTAGGATACACACGGGACGACTTCAGGACTCTTTCTTAATCGATAAACGCGTCGCAAGTCACCTGGGTGGCTTGCAAGCTCCATCAACGGGTATCCAGAATCTACGGACCTGCAGCAGACCAGACGGAGAATCCAAACCTTGATTCACGGACAGAAACCAGATATGCAGTATATATAAGTACACTTGAATTTTTCTCGTGTTGCTTCCCTTAATCCTAAGTCAATCTTAAACCTCAAGATTTACCATCCCCGAGCCTCTAGTGCGCGGAAACCTGAATCACGCCAGGCCCGCCAACGAGTACTTGATAGTTATAGAAATGTAGAGTTAGATAATTTTGAATTACATCAGTTATTTAGAATGCAATTAGAAATGGCTCATGACCCGGACACGATATTGAAGGCCCGCCGCCTTGTCCCGTATTTTGATGGTAACCCTAACATTCTCACACGTTTTATTAAAATAGGTGATCAGTTAGCCACGACTTATTTGAGTACTGTCCCCGGTAGTGAGTTTCCTAATGGATGTTTATTAAACGGGATACTTAATAAGATCACCAGGACCGCTGCGTGCACCATCAATTCCAATGGAATACCAGAAAATTAGTAAGGCATTCGAACTGCCTTGATTATATTTTCGGATCAGCGTGATGAAACAGCTTTGTACAATGACCTCTTCCTGGCCATGCAGGGTAATAAAACACCTCAGGAATTTTATGATCATTGCCAAACTTTATTCAGTACGCTAATAACATACCTTATTTTACATGAAGCCGTACCGACTACCATAGAAGCGAAGCGTGAATCATATCGGAAAGTCACCATGCAGGCTTGTTTTCGTGGTTTAAGAGAACCCTTAGGGTCCCGTATACGTTGTATGCGCCCCGCCACCATCGAAAAAGCGCTTGAGTATATTCAGAAAGAGCTGAACATAATATACTTGCAGTCACGGAACGAAAGTCAACTGACCCCTAAGTTCACTCCCGCACTACCTGGGGTACCTCTTGCATCCCCGTGACCTCATAATTTCCAGATGCCATCGCCTAATTGGTCAGTCCCTGTGGGAATGCGTCCCATGAGGCATTCGCCTCAACCTTTTAAATTTGCAGACTCAAATCAATATCGCATGCCCACAAATACACAGCAAATGTTCGCAGCACCACCACCTAACTAGAACCCCCATAGTAACGTTTTTCGTTTACCACCCCGAAATAATCCACCTCAATATCAAGGCCCTCAGCCTATGAGCGGAGTTCAGAAATACTTTTCTGAGTATCCCCTCAATTTTGATCCCTTTGAAGTAACCAACATACACGCGACAATTAGGAACAATTATTCTCTTACCTTGCCGTGCTTCTCAGAATTTAATGACGCTGATAGCATTAAGTTATTAATTTATCAGTTTCATGACTATTTCGATGGGCTTATAGGTTTAGATTTACTGAGTAGTTGGGAAGCCCGCATAGATTTGAGAGAAGGTCAATTATTGACTCGAACTGCGTCAAATTCCATCAGGATGTACAACTCGTGCAACGTGAACATATACGAAGATACTATTCCAGCGGGGACTTCTAAAGTCATTCGTACCCCCGTGGATATACCAGACGGCGATGCTTTTATTAATGAACAAGTTCTGTGTAACTGTATGGTGCACGAATGCATAACTACCATTTCTAATAACCGTGGCTATTTGGAAATCGAGAACCTGACTCCAAATGACGTGATGAATCAAGTCAAGTGAGAATCTTGACCGTCCAGCGCACGCGGAATTATTTAATACCGAGGCTTTAATACACCGAGGTTAACTGGAAGATAATGCTTGCTAGCATTCTTATGTGTGCAATAAAGAATTTTCTATCTATCTAATACCGAGTGGACGCGTACTCAACAAGTAACGACACGCGCACAAGATGTAGTTTCACGTTAACGAACAGACCATTTAAACGAAGAGGAAAAAGCGAATCTTAGAACTCTTTGTTCTCATTACTCGGGACGTATTTTATATTGAAGGTGAGGTGAGTCTAACTTTCACAAATAAAATCAAACACCGGATTAGGACCACCGACGAGATGCCAGTGCACACTAAAAGCTATCGGTATCCATTCGTGCATTGCCAGGAAGTTAGGGACCAGATAGGAAAAATGTTGGAACAGGGTATCATACGACCGTCTGAATCCGCGTGGAGTATCCCATCTGAGTAGTTCCAAAAAATGTAGACGCCTCTGGAAAGCTGAAATGGCGCCTTTTGTTTGATTTTCGTAAAGTAAACGAAAAAAGTCTGGACAACAAATACCCCATTCCAAATATTAGCGACGTTCTTGACAAATTAGGTAAGTGCCAATATTTTACAACTTTAGATCTGAAAAGTGGCTTCTATTAAGTAGAAATGGATCCTCAGGATGTTGAGAATTCCGAATTTCTCCGAATGCCCATTGGACTCAAAAGTTCGCCGTCCGTTTCAACGTGTTATAGACAATGTCCTTAGAGGGCTTCAAAATGAGATATGCCTAGTCTATTTGGATGATATCATAGTGTTCAGTACATTCCTCCAGGGACACGTGATTAATCTCAAAAAGTCTTCCAGAGACTTCGAGAGTCCATCTTTAAGATCCAGATGGACAAATCTGAGTTCTTAAAGCTTGAGACTGTCTATCTAGGCCATATCATTAGCAGAGATGGTATAAAGCTGAACCCCGACAAGATTTCCGCAGTTAAAAAATACCCCATCCCTAAGACTCGGAAGGAAATCAAACAATTCTTAAGCCTTCTCGGTTATTACTGAAAAATCATCCCAGATTTTGCTCGTATCACAAAACCCCTTACGCAGTGCGTGAAAAAAGGTAGAAAAAACATTCTCGACAATGAATAAGTCAACTGTTTTGAAAAATGCAAGACTCTCTTAACTAATGACCCCATCTTGCAATACCCAGATTTTATTAGAGAATTTAATTTGACGACAGACGCTTCAAATGTAGCTATTGGAGATATACTTTCATAGGGTTCAATAGGTTCAGACAAACCTATCTGTTGTGCATCTCGAACTTTAAATGAGAGCGAGATGAATTAAAGTACCATCGAGAAGGAACTCTTTGCATAGTCTGGGCCACAAAATATTTCAGGTCTTACCTATTCGGACGAAAGTTTAAAATCTTGACTAACCATAAACCATTGTAGTGGATGATGAATTTGAAAGAACCAAATTAACGACTTACGAGATCGCCATCTCAAGAGATTGTCAAGAGATTATCCGCCACTATCATGATGGGAAGACTAACCATCGCGGAATCAATGAATGTCATTTAGCCCTTTCTCGCAAATACTATTGGCGAAAGATGAAAGAGCAAATAAAAAAATGTATAAGTGAGTGCACCATAGCTAAATACGATAGGCATAGAATCAGACCTTAATTCAATGTTGTACCCCCAGCCACTAAACCATTTGAAATAATCCATATGGATTTATTCACCGCACAAAATGAAAAGTATGTAACCTTATTTGACGTAACCTTTATTGACGTTTTTAATTGACGTTTTGTAACCTTTATTGACGTTTTTACTAAATACGGTCAAGCTTATCATCTGCGTCACGGAACAGCTGTCAGCATTTTACAAGCTCTTTTGCTATACTGCAACAACCATGGCGTTCCCATGACAATTATCACAGACAACGGAACAGCGTTTACCAATCGGCTGTTTATGGAATTTACACGGCTCCATAAGATAAACCATCATAGAATATATTACCTCATTCCCCTAACGACAGTGGGAATATTGGACGATTTCATTTAACACTTCTTGAACACCTCAGAATCCTCAAACTACAACATAAAGACGAAGCGATAATAAATCTTATGCCCTACGCTATTATAGCCTACAACAGCTCAATACATAGCTTTACGCGATGCAGACCATTTGACTTATTGACTAGATATTTTGATCTCAGAGATTGCCTTGACATTGGCATAACGCAACAGTTATTACAACAATACGTACAAGCCCATAAGGAACAGATGAGGAAAGTCTATGACATAGTGAATTCTTCACCCCTTGCTAATCGTACCGCACTAATCGAGCTGAGAAATAAGAACTGGGATTCTGAGAAGGAATATGCACCCCAAAAACAGATTTTTATAAATCGTGTAAGAATCCTCTTGCTAGTCGACAAAATGTAGCTCCACGCTACACACAGGCACTGTTTTAGTTGACCTACCAATCCACATATATAAACGTGTCCCCGTAGCTAAATCGAGACTAAAGCGTGTCCCAAAAAAGCCAATTTGTTACAGAATCCTGCTAGTAACGATCCTCATAATGGTTCGACCTAGAGCGATAATACTTGAGAGCCTAGATGACGGCCCGGGACTACTAACCTTATAAACTCAGACTGATGAAACTCACTACTCACCACCATATATTCCTGCAGTACGTACAATTGAATGACATCGAAAATAATGTCCACCCGTTACAGACTCAATTACTAAGCTATCAAGACAAAATGATAAACGATACTTACGAGATACGATACGACACGAGATTCAAATAAATTATCTTACTGACAAGCTTGGCAAAGTTTTAGATCAATTACAATCTTTAGAACCTAATCGAGTTAAAAGAGGCCTTGTAGTCGGACTGGGTTCCATTATAAAAAGTATAACAGGAAACCTAGATCACACTGATGCGTAAAAGTATAATGAGGCGATTAAAACTTTGGAAAATAATGAAAATAAAATAGTAACTGAGTTCAATGACCACATAAGTATGAGTAAAGAGTGGATGTTCAAACATAGTGACGTACTGGCACAGTTAGTTGACAATCAAAATACAGTTAATAATACGATACAATTAATATTAAGAAGTAACGCATTAAGAGAAAATAGTTTAATTAATGTATGCTAAATTAATGTATGCTAAGTTTGCCCAGCTCCTAGAAGTAATAGGCGAAAATGTAGAAGATCTTACTCAAGAGCTACTTAGATTAGAAATAAAATATTTTCCCAAAAAAAAACGACTCCATAATCAAAATCATATTTTGATTATGGACTCCGAAAAAAGCATTCGTCCACAGGTTAACAGGCTATTTCGTGTATTATTAGCATAGAGCATTTCCTACGTCAATGATTATTAGATGTTCTGTGATTTCGTTTCCATGGCAACGTTCCATATACAAAGACCCGTATCTCCTTCTTAGTTTGTGACCTTACGTAGTATTTATATACTCTTTGGTTTGCTATACAAAGTAATCGAGATTTTATGCAATATTTAATACCTCATGTTTCATTAATGCAATTTTCGATCGGAACTCTAATTTTTTGAAAAATAAATCCTGTTGGTGTTACTCGCTGATAATTTAGCTTTCTTTATGAGAAAGAATTTTTAAAATTGGGTCTTCATTTTCTGAGTTATCCATTACAAACAAACAAACAATCAAATCTTTCCTCTTTATAATATTAGTGTAGATGGCTGTGCCAAGTTGCATCAAAATCCGTCGAGTAGTAGGAACCCTTTAATTTACTCCCGCAGGATATGGGTATTTTATTTGGAGTTGGTATTCATATTTTATGGTTTAGAGTTACTTCCGTAGTTCACCTCTAGGGTACTCAAGGAATATTCCTCCAAATTTCATATACCTAGGTCCACCGGTTTAGACTGGGCGTTGTCTGTAAGTCAGTCAGTCAGTAGGGATGTCACGATTCTGTTTTATATGCATGATTAAAATAATTTAATAAAACTTTTATTTTTTATTCTGCCCAATATCTATATATACTCAAAATAAAGCAATTAGGACGAAAAAGTCTGTACAAAGATGATAATTAAAAAAATAGTCTGGGGGTACTTAAAATAAGCTACTGAACAAGAATATAACATTTTTTAAATTCGTGTCTGTCTGTTTGTTTGTTTATTTGTATGTCTGTTTTTCTGTATGTTTGTTCACGCATCATGTTAAAACTACTGTACCGATTGCGATGCAAATTTCACTGTAGGATGGCTTAGGGTTTGACTCAAAAACTGGTGTACTTGACATCTGAATCCAGTGAGTAGAAACCGAGCAATCAACAAAAACTTTTTGACGGAAGGAATTTTGATCAAATGTTTTGATATTGGTATTTTAGGTCTTGGAATAGTACATAGAGTACGTTTAACCTAGAGGAAGGTCCACGCGTGTGAAGCCGCGGGTACAGCTAGCTAGAAATAAAAATTATAAAAGAAACGAACCTACAGATAATTTTCAAATGACTATTCAAATCCGTAGAAGAACGAAGGTTACCGACATAGCTCTCAGAGTTTGCAAGTTGAAGTGGCAATGGGCAGGCCATATAGTTCGCAGAACTGACAACCGCTGGGGAATAAAGGTTCTCGAATGGCGACCACGAACAAGCAAGCGAAGTGTGGGGAGACTCCCCACACGATGGACTGACGACATTGTAGCCATCGCAGGAAGTCGGTGGATGCAGGTGGCACTCGTCATGGCGCTCTTTGGGGGAGGCCTATGTTCAGCAGTGAACTTCTAAAGGCTGACATGATGATGATGATGATGGTGATGATTCAATTATACCCTACTTAACATAGTACGTCGACTTAACTTTTTTCTTTTTCTCTTTTTATGGCGTCTGGTTATCGCCACATTGAGTTTTGATTGCTGTCAAGTATTTAGTAACACTCGCAAGATTAAGAAAAATCGATTGACGTAAGAATCATCAAAATCAGCCAACGCGTTTGGTCTCTAGAGCCTTCATCTACAGCACCACAAAGGAACAAACATGCAAACAGGCTGATCAGCACATTAACCTCCACATAGTCGGGTAAAAAGAGTCTCTGTAGTGAACACTAGCACTGTGCTAAACTTCTATAATATCGATTCAGCTGTTTGGACTTGAAAGTCAAACATACAGATTGAATTCAGTTGGGGTTCCCTTTAAATCGGTGCATTTCGTCAATTTATTCTAGCTGGCAAGACACTTTGCAGAGGCGACAGCGGCGGCGGTTTAGCATTTCTGGGGAAAAAGGACAAAGACATCGAGCGGTACTACCTCCGCGGCGTCGTGTCCACAACTCCTAACAACAGCAACCTCTGCAACGCCAACACCTACACGACGTTCACGCTGCTGCTGAAACATGAACACTTTATTAAGCATTGGATGGCCGAGGGTGAGTGTCTTACGTAGTATTTATATACTCTTTGTGAGTTACTATCCAAAAAATATAATATGAGCGCAACAGATGACGTACCCTCCGAAGCACAGAGCAATAAAACCCGCACTTAACTCAGAAAATGCATTGGTCGAGGAGCCGAGGGCAAAACCCGGTATCATTGGATTCTTACTCACACTATTATACCGCTAGACTTACCCCAGCTCTGGTAAAACACTATGTGACTATGCAGACAGTATAACTGTATGAGGTGCTTTAGTCACTGTTGGTTTAAAAAAATACAGAAGTAGTTTTCACCGTGTTTGATTGGGTTTGTCATGTTACAGCCGCAAAGCAAAAAAAGGGCGCCTGCAGCAGTGCCAGACCCGTCAACCAAAACGTGGTTCGAACGTTTGTCGACCGCGCCTTCACGCCACCGGCGCCCTTCCAACACTTGACCGTCGACCACAACACCGGTCGCGTGTACATCGGCGCGCTCAACAGAATCCACCAGCTGACCCCTGACTTGGAGCGCACTCAGTGGATTGTCACAGGCCAAGTCGAGGACTTTGCCAACCTCTTCTTGGACCTCACGGAAAATGCAAACAAAGTGCTTGTAATTGACTACGTGAATAGTCGATTGATCACGTGCGGTTCCGCTTTCCAAGGAATATGTTCGGTGCGCAACTTGAGTAATATCTCATTGGATGTGCATGAGATTCAAGAGAATATTGTGGGGAATAACGTTGCGTCGTCTACTGTGGCGTTCATCGCGCCGGGGCCCCCCAATCCACCGTCGTCTCTTGTCCTGTACGTGGGAACCGTGTTCTCAGGGATCTGGGGCGGTTCTCTTTTCAAAAAATTTCATGTGAATAGCCACTCCCTTGATGACTTGGAGTTCGCTGGTAAGACAAAACCGTATACTAGCATAGGCAGAGCTTCATTCGTTCGTAATAGCTATCCTATAAATTTTGTTTACGGATTCAGCTCTGAAGGGTTTAGCTATTTTTTGTTAGCGGAACTACTAAAGGAACCCTTTAACTACTATAATACCCGTCTGCTTCGGGTGTGCCAAAATGACGAACACTATTACTCGTATACTGAAATACCGATCTCATGCACTGGAGTAAGCGTTGGAAAGAACATGACATACAACTTCGTAGAAGCAGCGTTCGTTGGAAAAGCTGGTCAGAGTTTAGCTGCAGAGCTCGGGATATCAACTCAACAGGACGTGCTCTTCGCAGCGTTCAGCTCGCGCAAATCAATCAACAGCTACAAGCTTTCTGAAGGGTCAGCTCTTTGTATGTATTCGCTAAAATCTATTCGCCGTAAATTTACACAGAATATACAGACATGCTTCAGTGGCATTGGTGAAACAGGAATGACATCGATTTCCAGCGAGATAGATAAATTATGTGTTGCAACAAAACTGCAGATAGACGAAGATTTTTGCGGGCTTGAATTGAATTCGCCTCTAATCGGTAAGCTGGCCATAGAAGCAGTGCCAGCCGTGGTGTTTGACACGCGACTGACAGCGGTGGCAGTGACCACCATCGGCGACCACACGGTGGTGTTCGCGGGCACTGCCGAGGGATATTTGAAGAAGATCCACGTCGACAACTCATCTTGCGCCGTCGAGTACGGAGAAATTGACATCGACGTAGGCTCACCGATCAACAAAGATCTCATCTTTGATACTCAACTGACGCATTTATATGCTATGACCGAACGTAGAGTGTCTAAGGTAAGAGTTCAAGAGTGTTACGAATATAAGTCGTGCTTAGAGTGTCTCGGAGCTAAAGACCCATTTTGCGGGTGGTGTCTTATCGAAAATGAATGCAGTTTGCATCCGGTTGGCCAAAAGGCAACCCAAGACTCTCCGCAATGGATCTCGTATCGTAGCGGCCGATGCCCGACAGACACCGATGTGAACAATTCCGTGCACGTTTAAAAGCGGTAGGGCCTTGCAATGGACATTGAAACGGAAATACGCGGGCGGGATCGTCGTTGAGTCTCTTACTCACTGATATAAGTAATAATAATATTTTACCTAAGCACATAGAGAGGGGTGCGAAACTTTATTAGATGGACTCTACATATTACATACACGTATACCTACATAAATATGTTGTATTCTTAGAATATTATTCTTAGGTTATAATACAGAAATATTAAGTATTTTGATCAAACTTTGTAAGGATATGGTGTAATTACTTGACTTGAATTGTATAACAGACCAAATTTATAGGTATGGCCAGTAAATCATTCTATTCTATAGAATCTTTTAAGAAGGCTTGGACTACGTTATTATGACAAATGCACAGGAGGGCACGGTGCAGTGGTGTAGTGATCTGTAAATGTAGGTATTGTCTAAGCTTCTTTAAACAGGGCAAGTGTATTTAACTAACAACTAACTACTACAAAATAAAACAAGCTAACTACCACATGACAAAATAGGGCAACCCACATGCCATTAAAAAATAAAATAAAATATATTTGGGACAATTCCACACCAATTACCTAGCCCCAAACTAGGATATCCTGTAATATGGGCACTAGGTAACGGATAAACATACATAGATACGAATATCACACCCATGACTCGGAAACAAACATTTCTGCTCATCACACAAATGATTGCACCTTGCAGGATTCGAACCCACGACCGTTTGATTTCGTTCCTAGGATCACTAGCCACTAGACCAACCGGCCGTCATTATATGTATTCCAACCCGCATGGCTTAAAGGTAGTCCAAGTTTTTTAGACCAGTACCAGTTGGTAGTGTACCAAACATGCTGACAGCGTTGCCCCGTTGAATTCATCTCCTTATCCTTATCCCAATATTATGTGGGGTCGGTTGCATTGCAATGCTAATTCAATAAGTCAAATAAATTACCAGCATTTTGGTCACGCGTCGCATCGACCAGGCGCGGCACTCAGATAGGTTATTGAAAATACGATGAGCTCCCGGTCCCCACAGTCCCTACGTCTCAATACCAAACGTGTAACCACTACCGAGGCTAGCATACTTTTGGCCGCTTGAGCTGCTCTGCCGAAGTAGCCGCGGTGCCAACTCTACTCTGCGTCCCAGAAATATGGCCTCTAAGCTTCTTGGTTCTTGTACTTTATTTTTTTAATAAATTGTTTAATTAGGTAGTTACTTGTTTGTTTTATTTAAGGTACAAGCTGTGTGTTATTACAGGACCAAATACTTTTGGCCCCTGTAATAACACACAGGACTATTGTTTTTGTTTTGTTTTTATTATTGACCGTTGAAGGAATATTTTGTAGGTAGACAAATTGGACGGAGCCGAGATTTTAATAAAATAAACAACAAATTAAATTTGAAGTTAATTTTATTGGTCTTACTTTTGACCGTACAATTTAAGCGAAGATAAAATAATGTCAATTTGTACTTAGTAACTTCCTTATATAACTTTTATAAATGCGTAGGCGATTTCTAGTACATTCTTCATTTGCAATAACAACTAAGTAGTTACATTTCTCATACTTTAGCGAGAAAAACATCTAAGTACATAAATGCTTATTCAGCTATGCGCAATTAAATCAAATCAACATGTAGAGTACCTCTACTGCGCATTATTCATAGAAAAACAACATAAGTACAAAAAGTGCTTACTTGGTACTTTCACAATCTAAGGAAGTACCTACTTGTATGATTAAATATGTCGCAATTGGACTTCGGTAAACAACGGTGGGTTTGTGGTACATATAACTAGCTTCACTCATCAAACAAAATATTTTATTGACTTCATTGACTTTATCAAATTATAACCAAACCATTCATAAGATTAGAATGAATGAAGCTAATTTAAATCTGGCTATCGACGAGATCTCTGCTAATTTAAAAAATGTTACTTTCATTTCAAATGAGTTACTTATAAAAAATAAACTGGACAGCATCATTAACCGACTTGAAACTGCATTACTTACAATTTCGTTTCAATTAGAAGACATAACAAATGCTGTCTTACTCAGTAGCAGAAATATTATACACCCATCGGTGATAACTCCCACGCAGCTATACCGAGAACTCGCCGATAATCACTTACACTTGTCTGCAGGTGTTAACCTACCGGTAAGTTTAGAGTTAAGTAAAATGTTTATTATTTTAAGTAAGTCGCGAGTAGTTTGTTATTATTATAATAATAAGATAATATTTGTTCTTAAAGTACCACTTGTAAACTCAGAGGAATATTTCGTATACCGAAACTTACCTTTACCTATTCCACATAATACTGTAAAACCAAACACATACAGCCTCATTATACCTAGCAGTACATTTATAGTAATGACCAAAGACAAAACCCGTTACTGTACATTAAATGAAATATTAAAGTGTGAAAGCGCCAACCCTGAAAACTATATTTGTGACATACCCAGTGTATTCTCGACTTCCGAGAACCCCACCTGTGAATCTGAACTGATAACGCGTGTGGTTACGTCCCTACCAGGGCAGTGCGAAACTAAAGCGATATTCGGACATGTAAACATTTGGAATTCTATGCGCCATAATAAATGGATCTATGTGCTATCGAAACCTAGAAAATTGTCAATAGAATGCGAAGACTCTAAAGTTTATAATCTTAACATTTTGGGTACCGGAATATTTACTTTGCCCACTTATTGTTTAGGTTTTAGTAAAAGTACTCGCTTAGTGCCTAAGTTCGATTATGCTGATGTCAGCTTAGCGGTTTTAAACACGGACTTTAATCTTATTAATGAGTCGTGCTGTAATCCTTCTATGATAAGAAAACTTACGTCTAGTGTGTCTCCTATTAAGTTAGAAAATATAAATTTGGAAAACTTAAGTTTGAATAAAAAATTGATAAATACTTTATTAGACAAAACAGATGAAATTCTGAACGAAGAGTCGTTTTGGAGTAAATATGGGACACATTACGCTATTAGTACTGTAACTTTTGTTTTAATTTTGATTATTCTATTTTTAGCTTATAAACTATATTATAAGTTTTATTAACAGTCTAAATTCCCGTAGACCTTCAATTTCTCAATCAGAAAACAGCGCTGATATACCTTTGCCCCGTCTTAGAGAGATTTCATGAGAAAATTATTATTTGGAAACTTTTTCTATTTGTTACCTAGTTCTTAAGAATTATGGCTTTATGAATAGAAATGAGTGATCAAAATAACACAATAAATAAATAAAATATTGAGAAATTAAAAAATAATATGCATATTTCAACATAAACTTCAGTTTCTCATTCAACCCTGAAGTTTAGTCTTCTTCAGGGGGTTGTTATATCTTCCTTCTGCATGTATTAGTGCAGTATAGGCATACAAACCTAATAGATCATCATTTGTTGTTTGCAAGTATATTCAGTCATAGAAATGGTACTTCAGTCTCCCTCCACCCTCTGACGCGTAAAGGCTGCTTAAGGATATTTTCTGACTTTGTGACACATTTTCTATTTTCAAAAAACAATTAATAAATAATTTCATTTTAGCGAACTCGAATCTTTTTTTTAAAACTCGTTTTCTACAAACCCGCGTAACAGTGCGCGAAAGTGCTCCGCCGCAATGCGTGATGCAGAAGGCGCACGCCTAAGTTAAAGTTTGGACACTTGCTCAAGAGCATCCAAGGGGTACGGACCTTGGCTTGGACAGTTGTCATTGATTACGGGGGTCTGACTAAACACCCCTAGATCGCTAGTTTTAGTAGTGATCGAGGGGGCCCTGATGAAATGGCTGAAGCCCTTTGAATTGTTTGCGTAACTGACCACCGATTCGGAATACACCTTCGAGAAGAATCGGCAAGAAAATCGAAGGCGAATAATATCGACTTTAATTACGGAACTTTCGATCTCGCCGGCGAGGTCAGTGTCTGTGCTAAGTGTGTTGTCGAGGTGTGTTGTGTTGGTGAGGACGGATTGGACGAATCTATCGCTGTCTGCACCGCGGCAGCGATTTCATCGTCCGGATCGCTCAAGATGTATCTAGGGCGTCCACGGAGGGGCTAACTGGACCTGCAGCGATCCAAGGGCCTTATCTTGACTCTCGGCCTCTAGCAGAATTTTTATTTATATTGTATGTTTTTGTTTGGCGGACATCTAGAATATGGTTACACTTAAAATCTGACTTATTTCTCTAAATCAGTTACTCTGGGAACCCTCAGAAATTTATTTTCATTTAGATCGGACCACCAATCCACGGCTGTATTGGAATCAGCCATCTTGTTTTTTTTTCACACTACAACATTTTTGATGAATATATTGACAATTGTAACTATTCTAATAATATTATCATATCATATCAATACTTACCGCTAATAAAATTAATACCCTATTTTATCGGAAATTAGACCTTACCCTTTCAAGGCGAACGCCACGTCGCCAGCGTCACCAGCGTCACCACGAAATGACGTAGTAATGAATACGTAGACAGCTCTGACACAGATTAAGGTAATATTACTCTCCACGGAGCGAAGTGCTCCCACACCAAAGGCCCGTGGGCGACTGTCTTTATTTATATAGAGTACTAGCTGTACCCGCGGCTTCGCACGCGTGGCCATTTCTCTTGGTTAAAAGAACTCTATTACTATTCAAAGACCTAAAATACCAATATACCAACATTTAAACAAAATTCCTTCAGCCGTCAAAAAGTTTTTATCGATTACTCGGCTTCTACTCATCGGATTGAGATAATAAGTACACCAGTTTTTAAGTGAAACCTTATCCAACAGTGAAAATTGCATCGAAATCGGTTCAGAAGTTTTAACGTGATGAGTGAACAGACTAACAGACAAACAGACAGACACGAATTTTAAAAATGTTTTATCCTTTTTTAGTAGCTTATATTTAGTAGCTTTTTTTCTTTCTTTTACAGATTTTTTGGTACTTACTGGTTTATTATAAGTATAGATGCCCTTCAATTTTGGGCAGAATAATAAAAATATGTGTTATATTATATTATTTTAATCATGCCTATAAAACAGTACCGTGACATACCTACTGACTGACTGACTAACTGACAGACAATGCCTAGCCTAAACTGGTGTACTTAGGTATATTAAATTTGGGGGAATATTCCTTGAGTATCCTATAGGTGAACTACGGAAGTAACTATTAACCGTAAAACATGAATACCAACTCTAAATAAAATACCCCTATCCTGCAGGGACCCTTTAATTTACCGGTATGAAACGTATCCAATGTCCTACCTCGTAGTATGAACTAAAATCATGCAAAGTTTCATTTGAATTCACTCAGTAGTTTCGGCGTGATGCGCGTCCAAGATACAGACAGACAGACAGACAGACAGACATACAGACATACAACAGTCAAAATGAAGAAAAAAAAACAGTATTGGTTTCAGCACGAACAATAGAACAGCCTCCAAAAAACATTTACTAAATATTTTCAATTTGGACCCTTATCCTGCAGGAACCATTTATTTTTTAGGTATAAAGGGTATCCTCAATTTTCACTCGTCATATAAACTATGACTGTGCCAAGTTGCATCAAAATCCGTGCAGTAGTTTCTGCGTGATACGTGTTCTTTTAAATAATTTTCAATCCCTATCCTGCGGCAACCCTTTTATTTATCGGGATGAAAAGTATCCAATATCCTACCTCGTAGTATTAACTCAAATCATGCCAAGTCTCATTTGAATTTATTCAGTAGTTTTGGCGTGATGCGCGGCCAGGATACAAACAGACAGAAAGACAGACAAAAATTTACTATATATCTTCAATGTACTAAATTTAGACTCCTATGCTGCAGGAACCCTTTATATTTTCCGGATGAAAAGTATCTTCATTTTTTACCCATTATATAAACTATGACTGTGCCAAGTTGCATCAAAATCCGCCCAGTAGTTTCAGCGTGATAAGTATTCGTTGAAATAACTTTCAACTTAAAATCTGTAGTTTCTGATTAGCACCTACATACAGTTCCAAGCGGATGAAGTCGCGGGAAAAACCATCAGCTTTTAATAAATAATCTGTTATTGTATGTTATTCAGACTGTAGTCACAAATTCTTGTGATAATATTAGGCAGCAAGAGGAAAATCGACGACATAAACCTGCCTCAGATATACACATAACACTCAATTGGGTCCGCGTTTGTTTGTTTTGTTCACATAATTTTAATAACCAGCTAACCCTATCTTTATTTTTTTAATGACATTGTTGTGCAATAATAGTGTAATAATGTATTTGAAGTCGATCTTCTTTGTAATCTTAGGTGAGTAGGTATTTGTAAGATTGATCAATATATGACGACTGGTGGACCTGCAGGCAGACACAAAGTATGTAAATAAGTAGATATATATTATCTTAAAGGCTAAATATGAGCGGTAACTCTGGTTACCATAAAACTATTAAAAAAAAACTGGATCTGCACGAGCGCTCGCTTTGAGCTATTAAAGGTGCAAGAAAGGAGAGAGAGCCGTTTTTTATCCCTACTGTATTAGAATGTACTGTTCTAGGCAGTATGTAATGTAGCTCTTTCATCATCACCAACATCCTGTGTTAGTTCACCGCAGATTTGAGAGCCTGATTTTCAGCTCTTCTCATCAAATTACTGCCATCCTAGCTATCTCGCAGATCGACGCTTCGCCCCATTTATCCAGAAGGCGTCTCACTATTTGAGAAAACTGTATATTTTAGCCGTGGCTTCTTTAAATAATAATATTTTTTCTTTCTTTCAATAGCGTCACCACTTTCTGCATGTGCCTTTAACGTTGTTTTGCACAGGTAAGAGTGAACTACCTAAATATTCTCGATGTATAATGTAAAATGTTCGTCGACCCATTGTCTGTTACGCAGAGTCGTCAGCGAAAGTTGGCGAACAACAAGATCGCTTACAAATGTACAGGATGATGGCTTCTTCCACCAAGACACTTATAACAAAACAAAAAAACATGCTGCAATTGTATTAAATTTAAAAACATACTAGCTTTCCCGCCTGCGACTTCGTCCGCGCGGATTACTGTTTAAAGTATATTAAAAAACAATTCAAAAGCATTGAGGTATTAAATGTAGTACCAATTCTCTTGTTGTTTTTTGACAGACTTGTTTAAAGTCTGTCAAAAAACTCGTGTCAGTTTCGTTTCCATGGCTACCGTTCCTTAAAGCGATTAATCAACATTTTTCAGTTTTCCCGTTGAAACTTACAATTTTTTCGGGATAAAAAGTATTCCATGTTTTATTCCAGGGGATAAGCTATCTCCATTCCAAATTTCATCAAAATCCATCCAGCCGTTTTCGCATAGAAGTTCCCCAAAAAAACAAACAAACAAACAGACAACGTTTCACTTTTATAAATTGGTATGAATGGATTATTCTAACAGCTTTCCTGTTATGCCTTTTAACAACTATTATGGAAAGGTTTTTTTCCTTTAT
The DNA here is from genome assembly GCA_946251855.1 of Alsophila aescularia. Classification (NCBI taxonomy): domain Eukaryota; kingdom Metazoa; phylum Arthropoda; class Insecta; order Lepidoptera; family Geometridae; genus Alsophila; species Alsophila aescularia. Next base: position 75,265,932 of record OX276374.1, on the reverse strand, counting down.
AGTACACATAATGGCAGATGCAAATTGCCTGAGTACCCAGCCAATGGAGAATACATCACAGATATACCTAATGCGAAGCCTGGAGATGCGTACATCTCTGTCACAGTCAATATCACCTGCGGACAAGGATTTGAAGTGGACGGATCCAACTCCGCCCGCTGTCGCGATGGATCATGGATGGAGAAAATACCTAAATGTATAGAAATAAGTAAGTGTGCAATTTCACTTCAAATTGTTGTTTTTCTGAATGGTATCCTACAAGGCAGTATCTTCGGGCCGGTGCCTTTTATTGTTATTGACCGAGAGAGAGAGAAGAAAGCGAAGTGTCTCTGCTTCAAGTTCAATCAATTTGCTTTCATGTGTCAGTTTGCTGGTACTCATATACAGGTCATGTTTTACAACCGATCTGGATGAAACTTGGTATACAGGTTTCACGACTAAATAGTTTTTGTGTCGTCACTAACCACCCAGGTCAAGCCATCCGGTTTGAGTGGTGCGTTAGTAACAAACTGATTTTTGATTTTGTACTTCCTCCAAAAAGAGGAATGAATATCTCCGCCTTATGAGATCCGATCATTTCAAAGATAGTAACTTTAAGTTAGTCTCATAAAAAATTTACGAAGTACTGACGAGGATCTTCGGCGTGATGAGTAGAATAGCTCCTCAAAATGCAATAAATTACTCACTTTTAGGTTTCTACCAGTGGAATCGGCCCTTTACTAGGTAGCTTGATGGAGCACCTGGGTTTATTAATGTTTGTTTTACGATAAGGTCACTAGATAGCTTGATGGAGCACCTGGGTTATTAATGTTTGTTTTACGATAAGGTCACTAGATAGCTTGATGGAGCACCTGGGTTATTAATGTTTGTTTTACGATAAGGTCACTAGATAGTTTGATGGAGCACCTGGGTTATTAATGTTTGTTTTACGATAAGGTCACTAGATAGCTTGATGGAGCACCTGGGTAATTAATGTTAGTTTTACGATAAGATCACTAGATAGCTTGATGGAGCACCTGGGTTATTAATGTTTGTTTTACGATAAGGTCACTAGATAGCTTGATGGAGCACCTGGGTTATTAATGTTTGTTTTACGATAAGGTCACTAGATAGCTTGATGGAGCACCTGGGTTATTAATGTTTGTTTTACGATAAGATCACTAGATAGCTTGATGGAGCACCTGGGTTATTAATGTTTGTTTTACGATAAGGTCACTAGATAGCTTTATGAAGCACCTGGGTTATTAATGTATGTTTTACGATAAGGTCACTAGATAGCACTACTGTGCACTGCAAGATTATTGCAAAAAATGTTGTGTTCGTGAGGTCTACTGTTTGCTAAACTCTAGTCATATAACTTTAATATATTCCTATCTAGCTAAAAAATATCATTGAAAACTAGCTTTAGTACATGATGTTGCCGTCGTTGTGTTATTCACGGGAATATAATATAGTGGCAGCTCTGACTACTAACCATACTCCTATTATGTTGCCGTCGTTGTGTTATTCACGGGAATATAATATGGTGGCAGCTCTGACTACTAACCTTACTCCTATTATGTTGCCGTCGTTGTGTTATTCACGGGAATATAATGTAGTGGCAGCTCTGACTACTAACCTTACTCCTATTATGTTGCCGTCGTTGTGTTATTCACGGGAATATAATATAGTGGCAGCTCTGACTACTAACCTTACTCCTATTATGTTGCCGTCGTTGTTATTCACGGGAATATAATATAGTGGCAGCTCTGACTACTAACCTTACTCCTATTATGTTGCCGTCGTTGTTATTCACGGGAATATAATATAGTGGCAGCTCAGACTACTAACCTTACTCCTATTATGTTGCCGTCGTTGTTATTCACGGGAATATAATATAGTGGCAGCTCAGACTACTAACCTTACTCCTATTATGTTGCCGTCGTTGTTATTCACGGGAATATAATATAGTGGCAGCTCTGACTACTAACCTTACTCCTATTATGTTGCCGTCGTTGTTATTCACGGGAATATAATATAGTGGCAGCTCAGACTACTAACCTTACTCCTATTATTTTTGAAATAACTCATGTATAGTCTCCAACTGACCTTTATAGAGTTATAACACTGTTATAACAGTGTTATAACAGTGTTATAACAGTTAGTGTAAAAACTACTAAGTAATATTTGTTCTTAGGTACAAGCGACGTTAGTCATCTCCTTATATTATATCACTAACAGTGCCGCGGGTTTGCCCGCTTGGTCCTTTCTCTTGGTTGTAAGTTTCTTGTGGTATTCTAGGACCAAAGTACAAATTTCGTCCAGACGTCAGATAGTTTATATCAATTGCTCGGCTTCTAATTATCAGATACCTTACCAAGTACCCGTTTTTAAGTCTAAAATTAGCAACTAAGTTTGTCATAAATTAAGTTGAGTGGGTTAAGTGATGGGAAGTTTAAGAAGGGTGGAGGAAGTTTGGGTTTGGTTTTGGGGGTAATGGGGGTACAAGTGGGCCGTGCAAGTAGGGGAAACAAGTGGAGAATAAAAAGAAAAAAAGAAAGAAAGAAAAATCGTTTATTCAACACTTATAAAAAAAAGTAGTAAAATTAACATATAAATTACACATATAAATCTAATGCAGAATGTAAGTTGGTAATTCCAGTCAAAAATTAAGCTATCCATCAGTCAACTTCATCGCAATCAGTGCAGTAGTTTTTACGTGATGCGCGATTGAACAAACAGACAGAAATCATTTCTCAAAATGTTATTCAGTGTCTTATTTTAAGTGTCCTAGACTTTTTTATACAATACAATACAATAACTCTTTATTGAACACATTACAATAAAAAACAACATAACAGTAATTATATATAAAATCTAATGTTGTACAATAGGCGGCCTTATCGCTATTTGCAATTTCTTTCAGGCAACCTTTGGATGGATAGGAATATAAAATAAACATTGCGGTCAGTGATGGAGACTTACTTTGGAACAAAAAAGTTAATAGATAAATAACAACTATATAACTTAATATTTGTATACATACTAACATAATGTGTTATCATAAATATCATATACAAAAAATACCATAAGGTCTTCATAATATAATATAATATTATCTTCATTGTACAGACTTTTTGCTTTATTACAGATATGGATAGATAGATATACATGGTGTTTGGTAGAGGGTTAGCCAAACAGGTGGTGGTGGACATATTTTTTTTAATATATTTTGACGAAAAAAGAATTGTACCCTGCAATTCTTTATCGTCAAAATTTATAAAAAAAAAAAAAAACAATTCTTTTTCGTCAAAATTTATAAAAAAACTAAAAAATAACATCACAACGATAATAAAATAAATACCTAGCGGTTATTTTTTGTATTTTGTGTTTTCCAAATATATCCACCTATACGCCCACCTACCAGCGTTTGTGGACTACGAGAAAGTCTTTGATTCAGTCGAGACCTGGGCAGTGCTACATTCATTACAGTGGTACCAGATTGATTATCGGTACATCGAAGTGTTGAAGTGTTTGTACAGCAAGGCCACCATGACAGTTCGTCTTCAGGATCAGAGCACGAATTCTATCCAGTTGCAAAAAGGGGTGAGACAGGGAGACGTTATTTCTCCGAAACTGTTCACCTCTGCACTGGATGATATATTCAAGCTTCTGAACTGGAACGGATTTGGTGTTAACATCAATGGCGAATACATCACTCAAATTCGAATTGCTGATGATATAGTCATCATGGCTGAAACCCTGGAAGACCTAAGCACAATGCTCAGTGACCTCAATATTGTTTCCCAACAGGTGGGTCTTAAAAGGAACATGGGCAAGACGAACATCATGTCAAATGCCCATATCGTACCCATGCCGGTTTATCTTGGGAATCGTTCCCAACAAAAACCGGCATGGGTACGACATGGATATCGAATAATCGAAGCTGTTGATCACTATATCTACTTGGGTCAGACGATCCAACTGGGTAGATCCAACTTCAACAAAGAGGTCAACCGACGAATCCAACTTGGATGGGCAGCGTTCGGGAAATTACGCCATATCTTCTCGTCGCAGATACCGCAGAGCCTCAAGACCAAAGTTTATAAACAGTGCGTGTTGCCAGTGATGACATACGGCTCTGAGACGTGGTCGCTAACTATTTGTCTCATACACAAGCTCAGAGTTGCGCAGCGCGCAATGGAGTGAGCTAGCTCGGTGTTTCACTACGTGATAGAATCCAAAATGAGGAAATCCGTAGAAGAACGAAGGTTACCGACATAGCTCTCAGAGTTTGCAAGTTGAAGTGGCAATGGGCAGGCCATACAAGTCGCAGAACCGACAACCGTTGGGGAATAAAGGTTCTCCAATGGCGACTACGAACATGCAAGCGAAGTGTGGGAGACCCCCCACACGATGGACCGACGACATTGTAGCCATCGCAGGAAGTCGGTGGATGGAGGTGGCACAAGATCGCTCGTCATGGCGCTCTTTGGGGGAGGCTTATGTTCAGCAGTGGACTTCTAAAGGCTGACATGATGATGATGGTACACGCCTACCACGTTTGGAGTCTTTATCATCCGTTCATACACCTTAACATTCTTTCTTTAACAGAATGCGGCACAGTGAGCCCAGGCGGCACCGAGCTCATCATCAACGGTGTGTCTGCTAAGCGCGCGGAGGTTCCCTGGCACGCCGGTATCTACATGAGGACCACGCGCCCGTACAAACAGATATGCGGGGGCTCTCTTGTCAAAAACAACATTGTTATATCAGGTGAGGAATGCAGCTTAATATTTGAGAGATCAATCAATCAGCCAAAGTGACACAATTTCCAATCCCAGTGATCCCATAATTATATAATTTATGATTTTGTACCTTTTCTGGGATTAAAGTGCTAATTTTAATCAAATTTTTACAACGCAGCGGCCCACTGCTTCTGGGATGACACAGTGGGTAAGTTGCCCGCCGCTGACTACGCGGTGGCGGTCGGCAAGCTGTACCGCCCCTGGATCGACACCAGGGATGAGGCTCAGCAATCTGACGTGAGTCCTGACTAAACTATTGAAGAGGCAATAGATAAATGCTTGTTTATTGTCACTGATTGTGGTGGGACATTGTTTCAATGAAATGAAATGATTTATTTGTACAAAACACAGTCACATTAAAATATTTACAGGTGTTCGTAAACATTAAATCATCGAGCCTCACCATTGCTGGCATACAAACATATTGAAATACAAAAACATTGAAATAAATTGAACAAAATTAAAAAATTGAAAATAATACATTATAAGTCATAGATGTCGTCATGCACATCATGCAAAATTAAACGTTTATAGTAAAAATGACATACAACGAAAGTCAATCAAAATAGTATAATAATAAAATATAAGTTTATTAATAAGCATTAACACTAACTCGTCCACAAATCTTAAGCAGTTTGGTTTTTTGACTTTTCTGAAAAGTTCTAATTTTAACCCTTTTTTTACTCAAGGCACTGTTTTATAACGTCATGACAATCATCTGTGTCATGTCACAGATAACCGTCAAATTGAGTAACCGTGACAAGAATCGATCGGAAGCGACCCTTGGGTGTAATGATGATTCTATGTCTCTGTAACTTCGACAGCTCATCCAACTCCTTATCCTTGGTCGAAGCTGTGGAGTTATAAAACTACTAATGCCATTTTTAGGCTTATTATTTTGCATTGGTGGAGTCTGGAGAGTCATCATTAATTTCGTTCGCAGGTGAAGGAATATCACCTGACAGACCTCTTCAAAGGGAGCGCGGCAAACTTTCAGGATGACATAGCGGTGGTGATAGTGACGGACCCCTTCGAGTACACGGCACACATCCGCCCCGTGTGCGTCGACTTCGATTTCGAATTTCAGCAAAGCCAACTGAGGACAGGACATAAGGGTAAGGTAAGTAATGGATGTTTAGAAAGATATGAAGAAAAAACTGTAGAAGAACGAAGCCCAAATAAACTACCTTTTAGAGCAGTTACCTATTATCAGCTCATATAACTTCAGCTATTTATTAAGCTCTTCACTCTTTGTGAAGGGCTATTATTGCTCGAATAACTTTTTTTGTCAATTTTAAACATCAATCATCATGAAGTTCAGATTATTAGAAGTATAACTTATTATTAAGACCTGAATTCCTGCAGCAATGCCAAGCTGACTGGCAATATATTTAAGTTTTGAGATGCCTGTATGACGCTATAGCAATGACCGTCCAAGTACAGAATCAGCAGACTAAGCAAATCCTCCTGCATCGAGGAGTGAGACAAGGGGACGTCATTTCCCCGAAATTGTTCACAAATGCATTGGAGGATGTTTAAAAATCTGAACTGGAAAAGACGTGCCATAAACATCAACGGCGAGCACATCTCACACTTAAGATTTGCGGATGACATCCTCATTATGGCAAAAACGTTGCAGGACTTACATCTGCTAAACGGCCTAGCTGAATCATCTCAAAGCATCGGTCTCCGGATAAATTTGGATAAAATCAAGATAATGTTTAATAAACACGTCTTTCCGGAATCGATTGCTGTTCACAAATATCCTCTTGAAGTTTTTCAAGAGTATTTATACTTTGGGAAAACACTGAAGTTGGGTAAAAACAACTTTGAGAGAGAGGCCCGTACAATAATACGCCTGGTCTGTGCAGCATTTGGTAAACTTTGTCGAGTCTTTGCGTCACCAATTCTTCAATGCCTAAAAACTAACGTCTTCAACCAGTGTGTCCTACCTGTTATAACTTACCGTGGACTCTCACGGTACGACTAGTTCACCAATTCAAAGTCTCTCAGCATGCTATGAAAAAGGCTATGCTTGGAGTTTATTTGAGAGGTCGAATCCGGAACGAGGTGATCCGACAAAGATCCAAAATTATCGACACACCCGAAGAAAAATGGTCAAATAAAAAGGTAAATGTAACGCATCTTAGAACTTTTGCAGCCGTATTAACAAACAATACTTGCCTAAGTAAAGCAGCGATACTATGCGAAGTAAGCCATTTCACTATGCGTTCGACGTTGCGAGCCTTTATTATGAAAACGCAGTGCGTCTAATACTGCGCTCTGATTGGTCCGTGTAATATTATGGTCATTCTTAAATATGGCACCTGTGCTGATGACTTATATTTTGTTAATCTGTAGTAGTAAATACTAGAAATTGTTTGTCAAACTTCATGCCTGTTTTGTAAATTATTTGCATAATATGTTTATGTGCGAAGTGAATTTGGCAAGTATGGACATGAACAAAATAGAAATTAAAAGAAATTGAACACTAATAATAATAGAACATAATAGAAATTGTGTTTATGGAATTATATTGATCATAAACCTACACTATTAAATTCTATTTTCATTACTATTGCTATTACTATTGCTGCTTATTTTTTCCGTAGACATAGGTATAATAGAAAATACCTATGTCTATGGATAAAATAAGATAAAACCTAAATTTTTTGGCAGCTCGTGCATTGCTTAAAACGCTTCTTTACGGATGCGTTGCTTCAAGTGAACGCACAGTGACGTTCGGCACTCAAGTGTCGTTTATGAATAGTATTGTAGCACTCTTTGCGTTCGTGAGCACTGTGAGACCTCATAGTAACGTTTGTGAATACTGGTGTTGGCTATTTGGCATGGCGAAATGAAAGAAATTTGATCCTAAATGTTAAAAGTACATTTTTTCGGATATTGTGAATAGACTATAAAATACGAGTATAAGTTTAAAACTAAACCAGACTACGGTCTTTGTGGACTAAAATGTCACAAAAAAGAATTTTCAAACATTTTAGAAGGCCCGTACCTGTTACGGGACCTTCGACTTCGCTGATGAGGTAGATGTCTGTGTCTAAGCATGTGTTGTCAGATGGTGAGGAAGGATTGTCATCGTCCGAATCGCTCAGATGTCTCTGGGGCGTCAACGGAGAGGTTGTGCGTCTGTCGCGTTTGCCTTAAATCATCTGTCATATTTACCGAAGGACCGATAACCGTTGGGGTTGACGTGTTCTTAACTGGAGACCGTGACTCGGCAAACGTAATATAGGACGCCCCCTAGCGACCACATATGCAAGACGGCTGGCGGCGGTTTGAAAAGGAGAGCCGAAGATCGGGCTCAGTGGCGTGCATTGGGATAGGCCTATGCCCAGCAGTGAACTGATGCGGTCTGATAACGATGATGATGATGATAATGAGATACACATTTTATAACATAATTCATATTTCGTAAAATTCGAGTTTTTTTGCTAATTCAATGACAATTTAGGAATGAAAGGCTCCAATGAAGGCTGCGATAGTATATGAATTTTAGAATAAACTATAGACATACCATCAATTGAGGTTTTATAATGTACTTATTTGAAAGAGGATGCCATCGTCACTTACTTAACTTATCCATTCTATGAGGTAAAGTTTTTCTCACAGGTGGCAGGCTGGGGCCTCACAGCTGAGAATGGTGACCCGTCCCAGGTGCTCAAAGTGATAGAACTGCCTTACATCACCACCAAGCAGTGCTTAGTTGAAATACCGCCTGACTTTCGTGCGTACATCACTAGCGACAAGATGTGCGCGGGATCTAGAGGTAAGTTGACATTCCCTTGTAATCAAAATACAAAAGCTCATTAAAAACAATACCGATATTAGTTTAGGTAAGGCTTCAGAGCCTTGGTCGAGCTCCAATATCTTTGGGCTGGGCTTCAAAGTCAAATAAGAAGTTTTAGTCAAAGTCATAATACAAGTTTAAAGCCAAAGCCAACGTTCAAGTTCAAGTGATGGTTCAAGTCAAAGTTCAGAGCAGAGTTGTCCTCACAATGAGACAGGTGGAAATTAGTGTGTCGTCCTATCAGATTCTAGCGTCTCCACCATGTCGAGGCACTCGCGGCGTACCTAAATCTTTGGGAACCCAAGAATATGCGTCAGGTCTGATTGCCGTAACGTTCTGAATTGGCTGACGCGACTAAATATCTACTTCGTATACCGACCAATTAAACTACTGCGACATGCCTACAGATATTCTAGCCCTAATGTAGCAATGATCTGATACTCTTTAAAAAAAAACTTAAAATACGGATCTCAATAACAAATAAACACAATGACAAGATAGGATTCCCTCTAAATCTGTGCATTTTTCTGTTTATATTTTCTAGATGGCAAGGCACTTTGCAAAGGTGACAGCGGCGGTGGCTTAGCGTTTCCAGGGGAAGACGAAGGTATAGAGCGGTACTACCTCCGCGGCATCGTGTCGACAACACCTTACAACAAGAACCTCTGCAACGCTAACACATACACGGCATTCACGCTGCTCCTGAAACATGAACACTTCGTTAAGCCTTGGTTGGCCGACAGTGAGTTCAATTCCTATCCATAATACGATGTCGCGTATTTTCACGTAGCCACTATTATTGACCGAGCGAGCGCGTAGCGCGAGTGAAGCGTCTCTGTTTCAGCTTCGGCAAAAAGGACCGGCTGTTTTCCTCTACAGGTCGCATTTCTGAACCGATTCTCCTGAAATTTTGTGAGCAGGTTTGAATATTACGTTTTTTTCGAATTGTTTCAAAATGGCGGAAATATGAGGGTCAAAAACGTTAAAAAAAAGTGCCATTTCAAAGACAGACTCACGAGGTCTACAGATCAAAGATCCACTAGTTTATTTTGTGGTAGCCATAGCCAGTAAAATTATTGGATACTAGCTGTGTCCGTGGCTTTGCCCGCGTGGTCATTTCTCCAGGTTAAAAGTACTCTATATATGCCAAAAAAAACAGTATCCAAGACCTAAAGTATAAATATACCAACATTTGTAGTGTTAGGCCACCTGGGGAAAGTACCACACCTTAGTCAGATATTCAACTGACAATCAGTAGTGTGTAAATATAAATATACCAACATTTGTAGTGTTCGGCCACCTGGGGAAAGTACCACACCTTTGTCTGATATTCAACTGACAATCAGTAGTGTGTAAATATAAATATACCAACATTTGTAGTGTTAGGCCACCTGGGGAAAGTACCACACCTTTTTCAGATATTCAACTGCCAATCAGTAGTGTGTAAATATAAATATTTAGTATATTTATATTTACACACTACTGATTGGCAGACCTAAAGTATAAATATAGCAACATTTGTAGTGTTAGGCCACCTGGGGAAAGTACCACACCTTAGTCAGATATTCAACTGACAATCAGTAGTGTGTAAATATAAATATACCAACATTTGTAGTGTTAGGCCACCTGGGGAAAGTACCACACCTTTGTCAGATATTCAACTGCCAATCAGTAGTGTGTAAATATAAATATACCAACATTTGTAGTGTTAGGACACCTGGGGAAAGTACCACACCTTTGTCAGATATTCAACTGCCAATCAGTAGTGTGTAAATATAAATATACCAACATTTGTAGTGTTAGGCCACCTGGGGAAAGTACCACACCTTTGTCAGATATTCAACTGCCAATCAGTAGTGTGTAAATATAAATATACCAACATTTGTAGTGTCAGGCCACCTGGGGAAAGGACCACACCTTTGTCAGATATTCAACTGCCAATCAGTAGTGTGTAAATATTTCTGTGTTTCTGTTTGAAGGGCAATGTTTCCAGCAAAATTACTGGGCAATGAGACTTAACAACCAATATGTCAGGGTGACGAGCGCAGTGCAGTGACGCGCAACATTTTGCAACCAAAGTTCTGCAACTGTTAGGGGCAGGCGTCACGCTTACCATCAGGCGAGCGATCTGTCTGTCCGTCTCGTCACTCAAAGTAATAATTAAATTAAGACCAGGCTCTGCTTTTAAAGGGGTTTTCCATAAATATGCTGATTCATCCACAAACCTGACAAATGTGAAACTTAACAAACATACATACATACGTTTTTGAGATCTTTATCTCTCTAAGACTAAGACAAAAACATTATTAACAGAATTTCATTCGATACAATTCCTTATTAAAAATTACGTTATTTTCAGTAATATTTACATTTTTCTACTCACTGTCTTAAGTTTTGTCGAAAATAAATCTCACAGAAAGAAAATATAGTTTATCATCTAATGTTTAGACAAAATTTACCTAACTGAATTATTAGCCTGCCAATAAAATAATTAACTATTGAGACATACTAGAAATTGCTAGACTTCTACTCATTGAATTAAAATACCAATAACACCTGTTTTTAATTCAAGACCTAAGCTATCGAACAGTGAAAACTGCATTGCAATCTGTCTAGTACTTTTTACGTTATGTGTGAACTAACAAACATACAGACAGATATAAATGACATAAAAATATATGTTCAGTAGCAATTTTTTGAGTACCTGATACCACTTTTTATTATTATCTACTTATTCCTATAATATATGTATATATATTTATTACTTCAAATTTATCATTTTTTTGGATTAAAATTTATTTTCAATTTTAACCCATCATATAAACAATGACTGTGTCAAGTTGCATCAAAATCCGTCCAGTAGTATCAGTGTTCTTTTAAATAAATTTCAACCAATATCCTGCGGGAACCCGGTAATTTTTCGGGATGAAACGTATCTAATGTCCTACCTCGTTGTAAGAACTCAAATAGTACCAAGTTTCAGTTGAATTCATTCAGTAGTTTCGGCGTGATGCGCGGTCAAGAAAAAGACATACACAAAAATGAAAAAACGAACATTTTTGCCTTCAGTATTGAATATCAATATGTAATAGTTATTACTTCAAATTTATTTATGCGGAATCCTTTATTTCGGTAACCATCATATATATATACTATGACTGTGTCAATTTGCATCAAAATCCATCCAGTAGTTTCAGCGTGATACGTGTTCTTTTAAATAACATTCAACCAATATCCTGCGGGAACCCTTTAATTTTTCGGGATAAAAGTATTCTATGTCCTATTTTGTAGTGTGAACTCAAATCATTAAAAACTGTTAAATTCATTCAGTAGTTACGGCGTGATGAGCGGTCAAGATACAGACAGACAAAAAAGAAAAAACTGTTTTGGCTTCAGTATCGAATATAGAGTACCCTCCAAAAAATATTATTTATTACTTCAAAATTAACATAACTTTGGATCCCTGTCCTGCAGGCACCCTTTATTTTTTCGGAATAAAAAGTATCCTTAATTGCATCAAAATCCATCCAGTAGTTTCAGCTCAGTACGTGTTCTTTTAAATAACTTTCAACCCTTATCCTGCGGGAACCCTTTAATTTTTCGGGGTGAAAAGTATCCTATGTCCTCCCTCGTAGTATGAACTCAAATCTTACCAAGTTTAATTTGAATTCATTTAGTAGTTTCGGTGTGATGCGCTGTCAAGATACAGGGTGACAAACGACAGACAGACAGAAAAAAAAACAGTTTTGGTTGAGTATAAAAAAAAAAAAAAAAAAATTTCAATGTACAAAATTGGACCTAATACAGTTTTATTAATTCAGTTTAGTTTTCGTGGTATTTTTTAACGGGTCGTGGTCTTCTATTGAGAGTCTGTTTTAAAGATAATCAAAATTATAGAAAATTCAAAAACAGAGAGAGAAATAAAAAAATAAGAATTAAATAAAAGAAGCGCAATGAAGAGGGATAATCTATATACTCGTAACTACTTATAATAAAACTGTAACAAGTCCAATTTTGTACATTGAAGATATTTTGTTTTTTTTTTTGTTGGAGTGTGCTCTATATTCAATACTGAAGCCGAAACAGTTTTTTTTTCATTTTTGTCTGTCTGTATGTCTGTTTGTATCTTGGCTAGGCATCACGCCGAAACTACTGACTGAATTTAAATGAAACTTGGTATTATTTGAGTTCATACTACGAGGTAGGACATAGGATACTTTTAATCCCGAAAAATTAATTCCCGTTCCCGCAGGATAGGCGTTGAAAGTTATTTAAAAGAACATGTATCACGCTGAAACTACTGGACGGATTTAGTTGCAACTTAGCACAGTCATAGTTTATTTATTGGGTAACAATTTAAGATTATTTTTATCCCGAAAAAATAAAGAGTTCCTGCGGGATAATGTCCCAAATTCTGTAAATTAAAGATATTTTGTAATTTTTATTGGAGACCGTTCTATATTCAATACTAAAGCCAAAACGGTTTTTTTTTAATTTTTGATTGTTTGTCTGTATGTACCTTGGCAGCGCATCACGCCGAAAATACTCAATGAATTCAAATCAAATTTAGTATGATTTGAGTTCATACTTCGAGGTAAGACAATAGATACTTTTCATCCCGAAAAATTAAGGGGTTCCTGCAGGATAGGAGTGGAAAATTATTTAATAGAATACGTAGCACGCTGAAACTATTGGACAGATGTTGATGCAACTTGGCACAGACATAGTTTATAAGAGAAGTGTAAATTATGGATACTTTTGCCCCGAAAAAATAAAGGGTTCCTGCGGGATATGGGTCCAAATTCTGTACATTATATTTTTTTGGAGGTTACTCTGTATTCGGTAATGAAGCCTAAATGCCTGCATGTTTTTTTATTTTTGTCTATATGTATGTCTGTATGTAACTTGGCCGCGCATCACGCCGGCAGAACTACTGGATGAATTCAAATTAAACTTAGTATGATTTGAGTTCATACTACGAGGATACTTTATACCCCGAAAAATTACTTGGTTCTCGCAAGATAGGGGGTTGAAACTTATTTAAAAGAACACGTACCACGCTTAAACTAATGGATGGGGTTTTGATGCAACTTGGCACCGTCTTAAGTTATATTATGATGGGTTAAATTGAGGATAAAGTAAAGGGTTTATTTGGGATATGGGTCCAAAGTTATGTTAATATTGAAGTAATAAATAATATTTTTGGATGGTTCTCTATATTTGATACTGAAGCCAAAACTATTTTACTTTTCATTTTTGTCTGTTTGTCCGTATCTTGACCGCGCATCGCACCGAAACTACTGAATGAATTCAAATAAACCAAGATTACCGACATAGCTCTCAGAATTTGCAAGTAGAAGTGGCAATGTGCAGGCCATATAATTTGCAGAACTGACAATCGCTGGGGAATAAAGGTTCTCGATTGGTGACGACGAACAAGCAAGCGAAGTATAGGGAGACCTCGCACACCATGGACCGACGATATTGTAGCCATCGCACGAAGTCGGTGGATGGAGGTGGCACAAGATTGCTCGTCATGGCGCACTTTGGGAGAGGCCTATGTTCAACAGTGGACTTCTAAAGGCTGACATGAGGATGATGACTTTTATTTTAACATTATATTATTACTAGTTTTACCACCTGTGACTTTGTCCACGCTGACTACTGTTTATCGTGAAAAAAAGCATCGTATGTTCTTCCAGGATATTAAAAACCAAGGCACAATTAGGTATAGCACCACACTTGATGTCTTTTGACATACTTGTATTTGTGCTAACGCTACTTTTACTTATTTGTCAGTATGAAGTTAGTCACCAATCCAGTTCTATTCTTATTTTAATCGCATTGTAATGTCTATGGTAATGTGTTTGCTAATGTAGGGCAATTTTAACAACGTGGAAGCAGAAGACATGGCGGTCAAGCTTGACTGAGTTTTTCACGCTGAAATGTGCTACCGTTTATCAATATCTGCATAAAATTAGTGAGGATGCAGTCTAAGGTGAACACGTTTGCACATGAGAGGCCTATATACAGGATTATTGGTTACTGGTCACGATCCCGTGGCTGAATATTAGGACATGCTGTCCACTATCAAATAACCCTGTAATGTATCTGGCAAAAGTGAACCATTTTCGAGATATTATTTTTTCATTACTTTTTGTAAATTGACGGATAGGCAACCATAAAAAATAATAATAAAAAAAACCATTGCAGATATCATTTTTTTATTGTTTTGGTTGAAAAAACAGTAACAAAGAATTGTGTATAATAAAATAAGAATAATCTGCAAAAGTTTTCGAATAAGGGTGTCACCTGGCAGTTTAGTTATAGAAAGAGTTATAGAATGATTAAGAAGCCTACCTGCCTAGCAGTGGCGGTAGGTGTAGAAAAAAAGATATAGTTAAAATAGTAAACTACCAGTGTAATCAGAGATAGAAAAAAATACTCAGGGAGTGAGTTACAGGAGGTGGCGTAGGTTTAATATTGCCCTTCGGCTTGGGACTTAGCTTCAAGGCACGCTTGCGAAGACGTTCCGCGGAGAGTTGGTGCAGAGTTATGCAGCAGCCAGTAGTAACGCCGTAGTGCACAGAGCAGCTCCCGTGGGACAGGTTTCCAAAGACCCGTGGCAGCGTGCTGGTCGGCGATCGTACCTCTAGGTACCAGAAAGAAGGAAGAAAAAAACCCCAATATTGGGGTTTTTTCACTAGTTAAACAGGTAATTAATGACAAAGGTTTGTCCACAATTATTTGCAAAATAAATTAGAAATACTTTCTATATTCCAGCATAAAATGACGAGGCTAAAAAGAACCATTCGTCACCACCTTACGTAGTATTTATATACTCTTTGGTCAGCACAGGATAGTTATCATTGCTTCTATCGGTGAGTTCTGTTATGGTCGCGTTCGTAATTTTAGCGTAGCAACCACCCATTCTGTTTCAATCAGAACCTGTATTACGGTCATTCAGTACGGTGCGTTGGAGTAGATATTGCGGTGAAAATTTGTTTGCAACAAGTCGTATTGGCTTAGGTAAACTTTTGTTTACGATTGTAGATTACATAACGTGTAGAATGGTCATATTAATTCAAAGACAAGAAATACTTAAAATCTTGACAACACATAGACATTTTAAGGTAGGTAGGTTTTATATTCGTATTTCTTTGTTTATTATCGACTGTTTATATTATTGTGAGAGTGGACTTATTTTGTTGATACTTAGTGAAAATTCGACTAAACGGAATAAAAACAACGTGAGATGAAGTGAGACGTTACAAGAGGTCTAAAACTAAACAAGTTTGATGATTTGTGTAAGTTTCTTCAACAAAAAAGCAAATTTTATTTAAAAAACACATTGCATAACTTAACCTGCAAATTATCTAAAAAACAACTACATATTATCACCTACCCAACACGGTGTGATTTTAAGGTAGTGACAAAGTAACAAACTATGCGACATTAAACAAAATGTCAGAGAATTTAAAAAATGGGTTCAAGTGGTTTGTTTGAATAAATCATGGAATAAAACAATACATACAGTAGCCGAGGAGTTTATCATAGCATAGACAAATTATATTTATCTATAATCATAGCCATAATTTACAATTGGCCAGAGATTTTCAAAAGAATTTTAGTTTTGAGAGGTATTTTCGGAATAGCTTTTTTTTATGTATGGGGCACATGAAAAGCCTCGTCTACAGTAAAAACCATGTGCCAAATATTGAGAATCTTCGAGCTCACATAATAAATGCAGCAAATGAAATAAGAAACTCATTGCCTAGTACTTATCATAATTACTTATAATAATTTAAGCAATATGCATAAATAAGTAAATCGAAAAAAATACTAAACCAATATTATTGTCAAAATATTTGAAGAAACTTAATTAATAAACATAAAAAATCTATGCAGAAAATACCTCTCAAAACTAAAATTCTTTTGAAAATCTCTGGCAATTGTTAATTATGGCTAATGTATTGTTTTATTGGATGAATTATTCAATCAAACCACATTAACCCTTTTTTTAAATTCTCCTACATTTTGGTTGTTGTCGCATAGCTTGTTATTTTGTCAATAACTACCAAAAAATTATACCGTGTTGGATAGGCAATAATATGTGGTTGTTTATAAAATAATCTGCCGGTAAGGTTACTATGTGCTTTTTTGTATAAAATCAGCTTTTTTGTTGAAGAAACTTACACAAATCATCAAACTTGTTAAGTTTTAGATCCCTGATTTAAACACTTTTGCAGATTTTTGGTATTTTATTATACAAAATTCTTTGTTACTGTTTTTTCAACCTAAAATTAATAAAAAAGTTCGATTTCTTGCAATGTTTTTTTTATTATTAATTTTATGGTTGCCTATCAGTCAATTTACAAAAAATAATGAAATAGATAATATCTTGAAATATATATTTATTTGATAGTTGACAGCATGCCCAATGCAATGCCACGGGATCGTGAACAATAACCAATAATCCTGTATACTCTTGACTTGAAGAGTCCCAGATAATATTTTTTAGTGTGTTGCCTGATTGAGTTTATCGTCTTACAGGAACTATGCGAAAAATGGGGAGCCGAGGTGATAAACACGTCAAACCAGTAAACCGGAACGTGGTGCGAACCTTCTTCGACCGCGCCTCCACGCCGCCGGCGCCCTTTCAACACTTGGCCGTCGACCGCAACACCGGCCGCGTGTACATCGGCGCGCTCAACAGGATCCACCAGCTGACCCCTGACTTGGAGCGCACTCAGTGGGTCGTCACAGGCCCCGTCGAGGACTACAACTTTTGTAAATCCAACTGCCCCGCCTACATACTCCCCAAGGGGCTCACAGATAATGCTAACAAAGTGCTCGTTGTAGACTACGTAAATAGTCGGCTGATCACTTGCGGAAACGTCTTACAGGGAATTTGTTCAGTGCGCAACTTGAGTAATATCTCTCTTGATGTACGTGAGGTTCGAAGGCGAGTCGCGACGAATGAGGCTGCTTTCACGACTGTGGCATTCATCGCGCCGGGGCCTCCTGATCTGCCAATGTCGCGTGATCTGTACGTGGGGGGCATGTACTCCGTCTACTCAGGACGTTCTCAATTCGTCCTTACCATTGTCAGTCGCCACTCTCTTGAGGATGATCGACTCTTCGAGGTAAAAAATACTTCACTAGATCCTAATAGTAAAGAATTTAAATTGGTCGTTTCGTCAGCTAAGAATGACAATGATGTAAAATACGTTTATGGATTCAACTCTGATGGATTTAGCTACTTTCTGACGACGCAACCAGTACATGGATTTGGAACCATTCAGGTCACCTATCAAAGCAAATTAGTTCAGGTGTGCAGCGATGATAAACATTGTTACTCCTATACTGAAATACCGATACTATGTGGAAGAGAAAGCGATGGAATCAACGGATATTATAACCTCGTACAAGCAGCATTCGTTGGAAAAGCAGGTCCAACATTAGCTGCAAAGCTCGGTATAACAACCCAACATGACGTGCTTTTCGCTGCATTCAGCAAGGGCGTATTTACTAACAATGACGCTCCTTCTAATCAGTCAGCTCTTTGTATTTATTCCCTAAAAGCTATTTGCCGTACATTTACGGAGAATATAAAGACATGTTTCAATGGCATCGGTTCTATACGACTGGATTCTTTAATTTCTTCCACTGATTCAAATACATGTGTTGCACCGAAACTGCCGATGGATGAAGATATTGAAGATTTTTGTGGGCTCGATTTGAATAAGCCCCTTTTCGGCATGAAACCATTGATGGCGGTGCCGGTCGCGGTGTTTGACACGCGATTGACGGCGGTGGCGGTGACCTCCGCCGGTGATCACACGGTAGTGTTCGCAGGCACTGAAGACGGATATCTGAAGAAGATCTTTGTCCACAATTCGTCTTCCGCTGTCGAGTATGGAGACATCGACGTCGAAGTAGGCTCACCGATCAACAAAGACCTCATATTTGATACTCATTTGATGCATTTATATGTAATGACCGAACGTAGAGTGTCTAAGGTTAGAGTTTATGAGTGTAACGAATATAAATCATGCTTAGAATGTCTCGGAGCTAAGGACCCGTTTTGCGGGTGGCGCCTTCTGAAAAATGAATGCAGCTTACATCCGGATGGTCAAAAGGCAACTCAAGACACTTTGCAATGGATTTCGTTTCGTAGAGGTCGATGCCCGACAATCACCGCAGTGACACCAAACCACTTGCAACGAACGACGCAAAGTACATTAAATTTACTAATAGAGAACTTGCCAACTTATAAAAAACAATTCGTATGTGCATTTACAGCTTTCGGTCATATTTTTGTAACTAACGCCACAAAAACATCTTTCGGGGTGAGTTGTGACACTCCTCGCACCGACACGCTGCCCTCGGTTCCTGACAATCAGAACCACTTTACAGCGAGACTTTCGGTGCGCACTGCGCAGGGATCAGATATCGTATCTACCGAATTCAAGTTTTTCGACTGTAACACTTACAGCTCGTGTACGCAGTGCGTTACTTCTCCGTTCCCTTGCGATTGGTGCCTCGATGGAAATCGTTGTACACACAAGTTGGGCAAACACTGCCGAAACGACGGTCTCGTAGTGAGCTCTTTATTTTGTCCTGCTGTTATCTCCACCGGTACAAACGAAATTTTAGTTCCATTTGGTGTGAAAATATCCATAAAACTCAAAGTCATTATACGGAGCCTGTTGGTGGTGCAGTCGAGATTTATATGTCAGTTCAGTGTGGAGGGGCGCATTATGCAAGTTAACGGCCAACTTCTAGCCGACACTGTAAACTGTGACCGAGTTGAGTTTACGTACACGTCGCTTGCACCTAACATTACAGCTTCTCTTACTATTATATGGGGGGAGTCGAATACTTTAGACAATCCTGGTAATACTTGCATATTTATTTACCGATGCAGCAATATGGCCGACAACTGCGGTGAGTGTATCGCTCGGCCGACGAAGTTCGAGTGCGGGTGGTGCCAGGGTGCGAGTGGTAATAAGTGCGAGGTGCAGGATCTGTGTGAAAAGGACGCTCTGAAATCGTGGTTGAATAGCACATTGACTTGTCCAGGGGCTTCTCAGCTCCGTGATGCAAGTAGTGCGGGGTATCCGGTTGCTGCCAAATCAGCCAAACTTATAATGTTACTTCCCTATTTAGCTATTTTTAATAAAATTGGCACCTTTATTGCGTCCGACCTACAATGACATACTCGTCTGTAGTATTTGCTCACGTCTCTAAACTCTCCCTGGAGAAATTTCAGATCTTGCAAAACAGATTCATCCGCAATGCAGTAGTTGCCCCTTGGTATCAGAGGAACATCGACCTGCATTGTGATATTGAAGTTTCCTCGATCCTTGAATTCATTAAGAATGCCTCTTGCTGCTACTTTGACGTGGTACCCCAATGAAATCGCTGCCGTAGTGCAGCGATGACCTTGTCCAATCCTTTCTCACCATCTGACAACACACTTAGACACAGACACCGATCTCGCCAGTGAAGTCGAAGGTCCCGTAATTGTTTTAAATTTCTAAAATGTTTGAAAATTCTTGTTTGTGACTTCTTAGTCCACTATGACAATAGTCCGGTTTTAGTTTTTAAATTTATATTTTATAGTCTCTTCATTGTAAAAAAAAACAACAAAATTGCATTTAGGGCGTCCGCACCGTTAAGCAGGGCCCGGCGCGGGCATCCGTTGCGGGTGCCCGTCGCGGCCTTCCACGCCGCGCCCCGTCGCGGACAAATAGCCCGGCGCGGGTACCCGCAACGGGCTCCCGCTTAGCGCAGCGCCGCTAGTACAATTTTAGTCGTGCAGGTGTACAGTCGATACGAAATCGATTATTTGATGATTTACTACTAAGCGAAAAGACGGTGTATTCAAGAGAAATATCGACAGCCAATCAGCCCATATGTTACGGCTTGATTGTTGTGTAGGGAATTCGTATAAAAGTTTACTAAATTGAGAGAAGATGAGACGAGATTTTTCATTCGAAACTGGAAATATAGTTGAATAGTATTTCTAATACATTGAAAGTAAAAAAGGTATCAGATATCATCACGCATCCCAATCTTTATAAAAGTCACTAAACATATCGCTTTTAAACAGCCGAAGATTGAACTTCTATAATAACACGTTCCGTATAATATTCATGACTGTATACGCACGGCGCGGGCGACCCGGATCACGCCGCGGCGCTCATAGATTTTCAAATAACAGCTCCGCCCGCGTGCCCAGTCGCGCGGGACCCACGCGCATTCCCCGTCACCCGCGGGGCGGGCTCCATCGTCCGCACCGCATGCGACGTGCGGCCAGCCTGACGATGCGGACGGCCTAAGGGTTTAATTTCTTTTGTTTCACCATGCTAAATAGCCAAAAGTTCTAAGATGAGTTACATTTACCTCTTTTATTGGACCATTTTTCTTCGGATGTCGATAAAAAAAAAAAAAAAAAACTGTGGTTCTCTATCAGATCACCTCGTTTTGGATTCGATCTCTCAAAGAAACCCGAGTATAGCCTTTTCCATAGCACGCTGAGTGACTTTGAATTGGTAAACTAGTTGTATGGAGAGGCCAAAGGCCGGCGCTGCAGACCCCAGGTCGGTGCAGAACAGAAGAGAAGACCAACCGCCTCCTTTAGCCGCGATTCACGGCGTTATTAGATTTAAATACGAACGGGTTACCTTCTATTGTCCAGAATGGAATGGGCGAAGCCCGACTCCCGTGACCGGCGACGCCCGGCGTTACCTCAACCGGAGGTCTTGTAGTGGAACCCTGACGTGGCCTACCTATCGAGAGCTCTCTGGTATCACGTCACAACAGGGGGCACAAATCACACCAAGGGAACGGCTTCCCGCACTGCCATACAACGCTCTGGACTCACGGTTTCAATTTTCAGTTTTTGAGACCACACAATATACGGGTTGATTCCCGATTGGTCTCCCAAACACAATAGTTCACATATAGACACACTGAAACTCGTTTGCAATGAGTTCAGCCAAAATTAGGTCAAGGTTGTTCAAGTTCTAGGTTACGACCGCGACCTTAATTTTCGTACACTTTTTACGTCAGAACACCACGTTTGACAGACAGCTGTCAGTTGAACGAACCAAAGACAGTAGTGTTGCTCCTGATGGGAGTAAACACTAGTCGTACCTTGAGAGTCCACGTCTCAGCTCCGTAAGTCATAACAGGTAGGACACTGATTGAAGACTTTAGTTTTCAAGCATTGGGGAATTGGTGACGAAAAGACTACGAAGTTTACCAAGTGCTGCCCAGCCCAGCTGTATTCTTCTACGTGCCTCTCTTTAAAAGTGTTTTTTTACCAAAATGCAGCATTTGCTCAAGGTAAAGATACTCTTGAAAAACTTCAAGAGGAGATCCATGAACAGCAATCGGTTCAGGAAACACATGTTCATTGAACATAATCCTGGTTTTATGCAAATTCATTTGGAGACCATAGCATTGAGATGAATCAGCTAGGCCGTTGAGCATCTGATGTAAATCCTGTAACGTTTCTGCCATAATGACGATTTCATCCGCAAATCTCAAGTGTGAGCTGTGTTCGCCGTTTATATTTATACCACGTCCTTTCCAGTCTTGAATCTTAATCATATGCTCCAATGCATTTGTGAGCAATTTCGGGGAAATAACGTCCCCTTGTCTCAATGCAGGAGGATTCTGTTGATTCTGTACTGTTCAATAGTCATTATTGCGGCATCATACAGCCATTTTAACACTTGAAAATATCGCCAGTCGACTTGGTGCCGTATCCTCGAAACCTAGCTTGCTGCGGCGGTGGTTGAAATTCGTCGAGTCAACGAGCGAGATGATTCGATAACTCATTAAAACAGCTTGCAGGCATGGCTCAAGAGCGAGATGGGCGGATAGTTTTCAGAAGGGAAATATTAACCTTTTTGAAAAACAGGATGACTTTGCTCCTGTTACATGCCTGTGGAGTTCTCCCAGAGAAGACAACGGGAATTAAATATACGCTGCAGTTCTTTGAGCCTCCTGCTTTTAGGAATTTCTTGGTAATTCCATCCTCCCCAGGGGATTTCCTATTTTTGAACTGTTTAGGAGACATCACGACTTCATCAAGCACAGAATAAATAATGGTATAAGATCAACGCTGACTTATAGCAGCTCTTTGGTAAAGTTTTGGGTCAGGGTGGCCCTGGAATCCTCGTTGTAGGGTTCTAGATTGTATGTATAAATGGCCATAAAAAATTTCAACTTCCCCGAGATTTTCTGGCTTCAAAACGAAAACTTCCCCACTAGATGTAGTCAGCTTCATCAGATGGCCCCGACCCAGCTTTTGAACAAAGACTTTTGACCCCCGATTTTACTCAAGTGCTTCTTCTATAGAGCGTATATTGGATCTTCGGAGGTCTCGTATCACCAGTTTATTACAAATTCTGATATCGTGATCCGATGGGAAGTAATAATAATAATAATAATAATAAGTTTCATTACCCGAATGTACCGCTAACTCATCTTGATGATTAACATTTTCATAACATGTACTGTCAACATCGTAAATATACGGTAAATTAAAAGCTTACATGTAGTAGTTTTGTAGGACAGCTATACTCTCAATTAAATTAAAAAAAAAAAACATAGTTCACCTAGTTATTTATATCACGGTATTTGTATTTCCTACTATAATGTATGCTTGGAAGATTACCTATTTGAAATAACGTATAGTATTTTATAACCTGAGTGTAATAGTTTAATTGTGTCCCTATTATTAAAATAAAACAGAGGAAATTATAATAATATGATATATTTTTCACTTCAGAATATAGGTTACAAATATTAGATATAAATGATTGATTATCAAACTAAATCTATCAAGTGTAAACACAAATTAATTTTATTTTTACGTCTAAACAAATCTCTTTTTACATGAGTAAAAAATCAAAAGTAATAAATTATAAGCACCAATAAACTTAGAAAGATATATTTCTGAGGCACAGAGTATAACTAATAATAATATTATCATTTATTATTAAAAAGTGTGAAATACTTTTATTCACCTCAACAAAGGTGACGACTATAGAACTATAATTTACATATTTTTTATTTATTTTTTAAGGGCTTTTGAACAAGAAGTTCATGCCAGCCCTCTGGGACTTAATCTAAGTAAGGCATACTTACAAAAAATATATTAAGTAGTTAAATAAAAACTAAAAACAAAAAAAAAACTGTTTGGAGTCAGAATGGTACACAAGTCAATGCGTTAATACATCAATTTGTACACCATTCTGGCTTCATTGGAATTTGGTTGAGACAATATAGTGTGAAACGCACCAACGTCACATAATTTAACATTAAGTTCAGTCAGAATCTTCTGTCTTTCAGCTTGTTACGGGCACACTCCACCAACACATGGTGCACATCCTCAGGTTTATTACATATTTCGCAGTTCGGTGACGCAACCTTCCCCATCAAATGTGCAAACCTGTTCAGTGGCACGTACCCAGAACGAAGTCTGTGCGCAGTAACAACTTGTTTCCTACTTATTTTACCTGTAAACCAGGGTGAATGTGGAGGTTGACTCTGGATAATTTTTCACCACAATCCTTTGGTTTTCGACCGCTCATCAAAATATTATCTCCAATGATTAAAACATAACTTCTTATATTTGTGAATAATTTTGGAAAATGTGGGTATGATAAATATTTCTAATCCATCTATAACAGCTAATTTCGCCAATCTATCAACCTCATCGTTTCCTGATATACCTATATGTGACTGGATCCATTGCAATACAACCTTCTTTTTTTTAACTTTTTTATGGTTATCGTTAAGTTCTTCTAAATACCTAAGAATGCTATATGCTATGGATAGACCTACATTCCCGAGCACACAGTTGCATAAGTGTTGTAATGCACCGTTGCTGTCACTAAATATTAAAAAAACATGTGTACGTTGACACTATACCGTATGTGTGTCAAAGCCTCTAATATGTCTAACAATTCCATAGTCATTATATATACTGTTGACGAGTTTTTAGAACATTCACTGCGTAAACAGTGAGGGTCATAAAATGCCACTCCAGATACATCAGCGCTTTTTGATCCATCTGTAAATATCCTATACCAGTTACTATATTTCATATTTATCACACACAAAACTTAATATTATATACTAGCTGTACCCGCGGCGTCGCACGCATGGTCTTTTCTTTAGGTTCAAAGTACCATAATGTGCTATTCCAAGACCAATATACAGACATTTGATCAATTTTTTATTTCCTTGAAAAATACTTTTATCCACTGCTCTGCCTGCTTCTAACTCACCAGATTGAGATACCAATTACACCAGTTTTTAAATCAAACCCTAAGCTACCTAACAATGAAAACCGCATTGCAATCGGTCCAATAGTTTTTACGTGATGCGTGAACAAAAAAACATACAGACAAACAGACAGACAGACACGATTAAACCCTTTTTAAGCACCCAAGAGCATTTTTTTATTTATCTTTTTTTTTACAGCCTTTTTCATACCTATTGCTTTATTATAAGTGTAGATAGATATATGACTGTGTCAATTTGCATCAAAAAAACCGTCTAGTAATTTCAGCGCGATACTTGTTCTTTTTAATAACTTTCAACCCCTATCCTGCAGGAACTCTTTAATTTTTAGGGCTGAAAAGTGTCCAATGTCCTCCTCGAAGTATGAACTCAAATAATACCAAATTTAATTTGAATTCAGTGAGTATTTTCAGCGTGTTGCGCTGCCAAGGTACAGACAGATAGATGGACAGACGGAAAGATGGACTAAAATTACAAAATATAGTTTTGGCTTTAATATTGAATATAGAACGGCCTCCAAAAAAAATTACACAATATCTTCAATTTACAGAATTTGGGACATTATCCCGCAGCAGGAACTCTTTATTTTTTCGGGATAAAAATTATCTTCAATTTTTACCCATTATATAAACTATGACTGTGCTAAGTTGCAACAAAATCCGTTCAGTAGTTTCAACGTGATACGTGTACTTTTAAATAATTTTCAACGCCTATCCTGCAGGAACTCTTTAATTTTTCGGGATGAAAAGTATTCAGTGTCCTACCTCGAAGTATAAGCTCAAATCATACTAAATTTAATTTGAATTCAGAGAGTATTTTCGGCGTGATGTGCTGCCAAGGTACAGACAGACAGACGGACAGACAGACAGATAGACACACAACAATTACAAAGATACAGTTTTGGCTTTAGTATTGAATATAAAACGGCCTTCAAAAAAAATTACAAAATATCTTCAATTTACAAAATTTGGGACATTATCCCGCAGGAACTCTTTATTTTTTCGGGATAAAAAGTATTCTCAGTTTTTACCCATTATATGAACTATGACTGTGCCAAGTTGCAACAAAATCCGTCCAGTAGTTTCAGCGTGATACGTGTTCTTTTAAATAACTTTCAACGCCTATCCTGCAGGAACCCTTTAATTTTTCGGGATTTTAAGTATCCTATAACCTACCTCGTAGTATGAACTCAAATCATACCAAGTTTCATTTAAATTCATTCAGTAGTTTCAGCGTGATGCCTAGCCAAGATACAGACAGACAGGCAGACAGACAGACAAAAATGAAAAAAAATACAGTTTTGGCTTCAGTATCGAATATAGAGTATCCTCCAAAAGAAAATTCAAAATATCTTCAATGTACAGAATTGGACCCGTTACAGTTTTATTATAAGTAATAAGTATAGATTTTTTTCACTCTTTGTATACATTCTAAATTTTTTTTTATTATTTTTTTAATTTTCATTTTAGTTGGCCATACTTTGAGTTTAAACATTAAGAAGACATTAAGGATTTGATGATTTATTTTTTTCTTGTTTAATATTACTAAATGCCTTCATTAATAAAGGTTTCTTCTTATTGTTCCAGTATTTATCCGAATAAAGAGCGGTGAGTGTGCCTAAAAGACGTTTGGTCTGGCCATTGGACCAAGATCTCGCTTTAAGACAAAATTTATAGGCTAAATATTGTCGTCTAATAAATAATGGAGGTATGCATGTCTCACTCTCCATAACATGTATTGGTGTTGTCTTGATAAAACCGCCTATAATTCTTAGAGCTTGATTTTGGATCTTATCGACTTTATATGTATGGGAATTAGCACTACTATCGTATAAAAATCTACCAAAATAGATACGACTTCTAATTAAATTAATGTATAGCCTTCTCAAATGCTTGGGGTGCATACCCCAATCAGACCCAGCTAACACCATGAAAATATTTAAAAATCTTTGAGTCTTTCGCATATTTCATTAATATGTCTCTGCCACCGAAGCGATCGGTCTAACCAAATACCTAAATATTTAACATTCTCATCTTCCGTTAAATTAACATCATTTGTTGTAAGTTCAATCTGGTGTTTTCTTTTTCCTCTACTAAATAAACAAAATTTTGACTTCGTTGCTGAAATTTGTAAGCCTAAACAATCGATGATTGTAAAAATGGCATTTAAAGCATCTTGAATGTTCAAGACACAAACTTCTATGGCTTTGTTACTCACAAATATCACAAAGTCATCAATATATTGTGTAATTTCTGTGCTAATGTGCTTACTAATTTTATGAGTAACAATATTAAAAAGCAGTGGTGAGAGAGGATCTCCTTAAGCCAAGCCTTTTGAATTCCTGGCTGTATCGCGCTAATTCTGGCCAGTTTCGACCATTGCGAGAATTCTGGTGCATTCTTCAGGTGTAAGCGACATGATTACAGCTTGAATAATAAATATCGAACACTATCAATATGGTTTATATACCCACTTAAATGACAGATTAGAAACAAAAGCAAAATCAAATGCAGTAATTTCGTAGTTACATCTTCGAAAGTCTCCCTTTTTTAAATTTGATTTTTTTAGGACATAATTTTACAATATCTAAGAATTTTTAATACCTTAATTTAAGAAGTATTTAATTGTCTATTAAACACAATTTATTTGATTAAGCTAGCGTTCTTAGTTTCCGAGATTACTATTAGGATTATTATTATTAGGTTTCTTTAAGTGACCCAGATTCATTGCTCTCGAGTGTAGTTGTGACTAATCGTGTCACTGACTCAAGACAAAAGTGCGCTCTACTAAAACTGTAACTGGGCTAAATCTGTACATTAAATATTTTTTGAAAATTTTAATTGAGATGAACTTCAAAATCGATTGTCTCTTCCATTGAGATATTATAATGTACTACATACGTACCTACATAATTATATAGTTATATCAGAGGTTTCTTCATAATGTCTTACTGGCAAAATGGTTAGTTGTCGGTATTGAAATGTGTACATACAAAGCTAGGTACATGTATTGCTCTTCACAGAGAAAGTATAGAAAACTTTTATTTTTTTAAATCAATCCTCATATCGTGTTGAAAAAGCTCAAAAAGGAGGTAGGTAGGGTAGGTAATTATTAAGAGCCAGTTAAAGTGCCAGTAAGTATGTCGTTCTGTGAAACATCATAAAAAATAATTTGTACTAAGAACACAATGTTTCGTTGCATTAAAATTTGTTCGTATGGACCTCATAATAATGACCTACCCTTGATGCCCCATCCAATTTACCTCACCACCTTAATTACTCTCTAATCTGTGCCACCTTACCTTCGGAGATAATTTTCTCTACTCAATAACAAGACGTTCATGATATCAAGTTACTTCGTTTAAACTAGATGGCGTGGTCTACCCTTAAAACACGCAAGCGGTTTGTTACGAAGTGGTTTGAACGTTGAATGAACTCGAACAACACGTTTTTTTCTTTTTTTTACTGAATGGTCCCTAAAGGCTCTTAAAACGTATTTAGATGTTTTTGTGTATTTTTTTAGATGTTCTTTAAGTCGACTTCAGTTGTAAAACGCGCAGCGAAATTAATCGAATTATTTATAGTAAAATAGTAATTTATTAATTAAAAAAATAAATTTAACTCATTCATGTCATGAATCTTTCATTATAAAAACCAGGGTTCAAAATACTTTCAAGTTGTAAACCGAAGCCTTGAAAGTAGAAAATACTTGTATAGGAAATTGATCTTCGTGTCCATATACATAAGGAGCACAATCGTGTTTGCGAAAAAAGTACTTGACCCGTGCGCTTATGTAAATAAAGAGCACAATTGCGTTTGCTTAAAAAAACTTCGAAGCTTTGCAAGTTTTTTGAGCGATGTTTCGGCCACCTAGCTTCTTGTGACCCGGCTGGCCGAGTGCGGCCGAACTCAGCCGAGGCCATGCCGAACCCGCCACCGAGTATGTACATGTAGGTGCGGACGGGGCGAAAGAGCGTAAAATACTTTGAAAGTCTTGCAATTATTGCGGGTCCGCACCAGGGCGGCGTACTTACAAGCCAAAACCTAGTTTAAAAACCTGGTTGCGTAAATACCCACCTTCCCTAATTCCACACAGGTGGCGTGGAATTGGCGTGAGTGGTCATACAGAATCCAGGCCCTGCGCTCAAGCCCTTGCGACTGATTTGAAAACTGGGGTACTTGGTATCTTAGGCCTTGCACGCACTGCCTTGCAGTGGAACGCGGTGCGTTTATTCTAGCGTTTATTTCACATTGTATTATTTGCGTTTATTTCAAATTTTATTATATGCGTTCATTTCATTGCAATACGTGCACTTCTATGAAGTGTCATAGAAGTATGAAGTGTCATAGAAGTGCAAGTGTGTTATAACGCATATTCTGTGAAGTACGGAGTGCCGTACTTCACAGAATATGCGAGGCAAAAAAGGCAAGGCAGTGCCTTATTCCGATGATTAGATGCCGAGAAAATCGATAATTTGACGGCTAAACGAATTTTGAAGAAATGCAGTATAATATTGTACTTTGTAGGTTTGGTCCTGGTCCTCCTGGTCCTCTGGACCAAACCTACAACTGGTCTGGTGGTGGTTTGGCTTTTGGTCCTGGAATAAAACGTGTGGGCTACTTTTAAATGAAATGACCACGCGGGCTAAGCCGCGGGCACAGCTAGTACTTTATAAAACTAATAATCTTTTACTAGTTTTAAACCTAATATACATGTAATTATACGTAAGAAAGTATACTTACCCATAAATTATGTTGAATAAGTACATAAATAGAAAAAAAAACATATATATGTATATTTTATTCCTTTTTACCAATGGGCGTGTACTGTATGCCCAAATGTATACTCATATACCTAATTGTAGACTAATATTATGAAGACAGTAATAAAAGATACTTCCAAGCCATTCGGTCGTTTTACCCCTCAATGAACCTTACAAAAGCACCGGTTTTTCACAAGTTTTAACTTTGATTTTACAGCAAAAGTACTGCATGATTGTGATTTTAAGTTATAAGGAACTGTTGCCATATCATCGAGGCTTAATAAAAACAAAATAAGAAGGTAATATTATTAAATTTACTACTGTAAGACGAATTTTAAAATATCAACTGGCATAATTGTACTTTTGGTGAGTGTAGGGATGTATATAGCGGTGAGTCGGGATAGAAACGAGGTGAGTTCGGTCGTAGTATGGGGGGAGTTGGTTCAAGAATGAGGTTTCTAGGGATGTTTGAGAGGTGTGATGGGTTACTATACTTAGGGTTGTCAAATTGCAATGAAAAAATGTGTTAGTAGGTACGTATATTTTTTTTACTCTCACTTGTTAGTGAAAAAAAAAGGTTTCGTCATTGTTTCCCAGATTTTAAACATTGTAAGAGTTAAAGTCGTAGTATTGGCGGTAATGTATTGAATAAAAACACTTTTTTGAGAAAAACATATATGTAAACAAAAGTTTCTAACTGAATAAACGTATTATTTTATTGTAATAGGATATAATATCTATGTTGGTTTTTGCAATTAAAATTGAAATATAAGTAATTTTAAGTTCTCACAGAGATTTATTAATTGTTTTTAGTTTGTATCTGTTGTCATTTGTTTTTTTAAGTAAATTCCATTGTAATTAAGCAACAGGATATTAAAATAAACTTTTAAAATTTTGCTTTCACTCTTCAATATTTACAGACTTTCCACTTTAGCAGCTCTACCTACAAACCTAAATAATTTCAAAGGTAAAAAATATTAGGCAACCGTACTGACCTAGGTAGATAATACCTACCCGTAGTAATTTTTTTTTTATAAAAAAAGTGTCAGCCCTAGCAGAATTCCCTACTGTCCCTTCTAGTGTCCTTTATAACCCCAACTACGAGGTGAGTAGGGATTGCACACATTTTTGTGTTTGTTGCTGTAATATTAACACAAATGACCAAAGAAGTTTAAAACATGAAAACATAAGCTGCCGGAACTAAACCTATTCAATTATATACCAATCCTAGGAAAAGAAAAATTGATAAAACTAGTTTCAAAGTTCTACATCGTCCCTACTGCCCCCATTTTATGGTACATAATTAAAATAACACAGATATGCTAGCATAGGTGCATATCTAGATATGCACCTTGCGTACGGTGTCTGCATCGCGCCTTGTCTCTGCAGTCGTCTCCAGACCACTGAGAATGGCACTCTGTTTCGTCTGCATCGCCCCTTGTCTCTGCAGTCGTCTCCAGATCACTGAGAATGGCACTCTGTTTCGTCTGCATCGCCCCTTGTCTCTGCAGTCGTCTCCAGACCACTGAGAATGGCACTCTGTTTCGTGTGCTCAAGTCCAAAATATGCACCTTGTGAGTACGGTGTCTGCATCGCCCCTTGTCTCTGCAGTCGTCTCCAGACCACTGAGAATGGCACTCTGTTTCGTGTGCTCAAGTCCAAAATATGCACCTTGTGCGTACGGTGTCTGCATCGCCCCTTGTCTCTGCAGTCGTCTCCAGACCACTGAGAATGGCACTCTGTTTCGTGTGCTCAAGTCGTAATAAGACGGGAAGTGTGCAAGGCGTGTTAAAGTTGGGATTTCTACAAAACCGGTGGAGCGTACAACGTCCACCAGTATTTCGACAGAACGAGATCGTCCATAGTTCGTCGTCAAGGTTCGAGACCTAGAAGAGAAACCTACGAATTGAGTAAGTCTACTGGGCAACGTAAAAAATGCGTAGTAAATGCGATGTCGATCATGCGCCATTCGCCAGCAGCAGTTATATTTTAGAAGCAAATATGGAGTCGGTCGAAGATGTATACCCTGGTCATCTGAGTTAGTCAGATGCCAGATGTTAATCAGTTGAAGACTTGGAGGATGCTCAGTCTTGCTATGTTGGTGCCGAGAACTGGCAGTCATAGAATATAGTTGCAAGCGGAAAAGAAGAACAGAAGTGACTTGAAAGTTTGAATGAAGAATGGATCAGGAAGTCGTAGTGGAACAGAAGTTATCTAAAAGTTTCGGATATCAGCCATAAAGTGTAATTTTTATGAGTTGTTATGATTGTATTTTAAGTTGATTGTAAGACAGGCTTTGCTAAGCGATGCGACCTGCGAACTGTGGTTGAAACATATTTTACCTTAAGTAGATAAAAAAAAACACAGTTTCGCAGAGTGTCGGATTCGCATCGCAGAGCTCGTTTAGGTTAGTATGACAATAAAGTAGAATGTAGGTCAAACAGAATGGCTATAATCATGTCATTGTTGAACTACATATCGTTTTGAGTAATATAACGTTTATAAACTGTTCACGGGAGAACCGAAACATGGTTCATAGTATTTTATTGGCAACAAATATCAGTTCCAGGTCCAGGGTTCAATACACAATTAAACATTAGTGAATTACAATAAAAATATTTTAAAAATACATGAAATTCATAAGATTAAGAAAAAAAAATTGTTTTATTTTGTAAAATTTTTGTAATAAAATAAGTTTGTAATTTTTGTTGTTAACACTTACTTTCAAAGGTCAGTAAAACATAATTCAAATAAAATGACAAATAAAAATATTAAATAATTGAATAAAAATAAAAACACTGTCACATACATAATGTAATCATATAATTATAACTATAAAATGTCTGCTAAACCAGCCATTTTTTGAGTTTCCTTTTAAACGAGTCCCTAGAAGGCGAATCCCGAATACTTCCTGGCAGCCGGAGCCATCACGTGCACGAGTTTAGACGTCTTCGTCAGCCGCCGTGGAACTGCTCGCAGTCGATGTGCGTTCCTTGCGCTGTACCTGTGACCGTCGCCGAGTCTCAAGTACTCCTCTGGGTGGCATACAGAGCTGCCTGAAAGCACACCAAGGCTGGGACGGTTATTATGCCCATGGTCCGGAACAGTGGCTGCGCCGATGTCTGTTGTGACACTCGCGCTATGGCCCTCACTGCTCTCTTCTGAATTCTGAAGAAGCGCTCCCAATCGGTAGCACGCCCCCAGATTTCAAAAGTAGAGAGTGCACTGACACAAAGTAGAAGCTTCGGACCATGCTGTAAGGCAAAATAGCTGAAACTCGCCACAGCGCAAAGCTAGCACGTCCAACTTTTACACATAACTTATCTATGTGTTTCTCCCATGTCAGACCACATAACATATCAACATGGAAGCCTAGGCAGGGAGTCTCATTAACTTGGTCCATTTTAGCACTTCCAACTCGCACATCTAGTGGTCTATATGACCGACCAGATAGGTTGAAATGTATAAAATGGGACTTGTTTGTATTTAAAATCAGCCCATTGATTTTAAACCACTGGTCTAGATCGCCAACTACTCGATTCAACTTGCGCTCTAGCTGATCCACAGTTGGTGCGGTGACGACTGCAGCGACGTAGTCGGCATACATGAGTATGTGTCCGTCACGTATATTTTCCGGCAAATCATTGAGGAGGAGGGAGAACATGATGTTGGAGAGCGACGAGCCTTGGGCTACTCCAATTACGATCTTTAGCGGCTGAGATTTCACCGTACCCCCATCCCCAACGACCACCTGATATCGATCTGTCATAAAGTCTGAGAACAATTTCAGTGCAGGCCCTTCAACACCGTAGTACCTCATCTTTACTGCGAGTACATCATGGTCAGCGACGTCAAACGCTTTTGACAGATCACAAAAAATCACCGCAACCTGCTGAAGACCTTCCCGAGCTTCAAGAACACGTCGCACTACTTTCCGAGCTAAATCAGCAGTAGATCGACCACTGCGGTATGCATACTGCCAGTCCGAAAGAGCACAACATTGTGTAAGGTACTCGGTGAGACGGGAACTCAAACCATGCTAAAACATATACTATAGCTATATTTGAAATTATCGAGACAGGTGTGTAACTGTTAATTTCCTCTTGCTTTCCTTTTCCCTTGTATAGAGGAGACTCTTTGACATACTTCAAAGTTGCAGGATACTAACCTCCATCACAACATTTGTTAAATAAACAAGAGAGAATACGAGCTAATGGTGCAGCGACAATATGCAACAAAAAGACTGACATATCATAGGCATCTTTCGATTTCTTATGTGCTATGCCAGTTATTATTATGCGATACACTTCCACCTCTGTGAATCTTCTGAGTCTGAGCGAACGATCAGCAGGCGGCCGCGCTGCCAACAGAGCTCGTACCGCGGCGACTACGTCAGCGGCGGGTGCATTACATGACTCAGCCGTGCTTACAAAATCTGCATTCACAGCATCGACAGCGTCCACCTTGCTAGGGAATTTAGATCCGTCGGGCCGCGTCAACAGCTCAGTGTAATCACTACTTCTTCGCACTTTACCCGTTTCCGTATTTACAACCTCCCACATCGCTTTAGAGACATTAGTGGATTTCCCGATTAAATTACAGTAGTAACCGCTTCTTTCCTGCCTTATTAAGTCTTTGCACTTCATTTGGAATTCATTAATTTTAGATGTCAAATTTAAATTAGATGGATATTTCAATGTCAAGTTTTGCATGTCAATTAAAATAGAATTTAAATAAATTATATCAGCAGTGACCCAAGTTTAATAATTTTTTTGTCACAAGTTGTCGCATCACCGGGAAATACACATCAATCTTATTTTTTAATATGCATAATATGGCTTCAGCTAATTCATCCGGTTAGCCCGAATGTTTCCGCTCGATGTAAGTCTAGTCAACACAGTTCACGGCAGCGATAAAGTTGGACCTATTAGCCTGGCTGTAGGCTCAGGCAAAGCGCGCGGGCGTCGGCCCCGGGCCCGGCGCGCACGGCACGGACCGCGAAGTGATCACTCAGATGGGTGCGCACGGCCGCTGCGCGCGCTGCTTCCGCTGTTTCACAGCTGACGTAGACGTGGTCAAAACTAGTACTCTTGTGGGAAAATCAACAATATTATGTAAATTATTAGCTGATAAAATGTCATTCAACTTTTTTAGGTCACTATTAATTCCATCAATACAGTTAATATTAAAATCACCCAAAACCACTAACTCATTTCCAGTATCATGTAGCTCGTTGAGCAGATATTTTAGCACAGGAAAATATTGCGAAGTACTTGTCAAATTGGATCTATAAATGCATACAACAATAAGTTTCCTGTCTACGATTTCTACTGCGGATATTTCGCATACTTGCTCAACCGAAAGTCGGGTGTAACAATATAAATGTCTATATTTTATATTATTACCAACGTAGTTTCACAGAGTTGTGGTTTCTGCAGTAATGTTGAATCAGGCAGGCGAAGCCGATCAACAATCGCAAGTAACACACAGGCAGTGCAGTAAAACTAGGAGTAGTATGCATGCAAATAAGTTGATCCGTTTGTGGATATTTTTTGTGTACGTACTTTATTCATAGTACGCTTGTTTTTCATCTAAATAACATTTACATTATGCTTATTTTATCTTTTGTATGTTCTTTTTATGGTTAACAGGACCTAGATGTAATGGTTAAACCTTAAATAAGGTTATATTGGAATGTAAGTAAAATACTTGGTGTTTAAGGTGTAGTAATAGTAGATTATGCACCAAGGGGATAAAGTAGTGTCATACGTCACGGATGACATATTGGAGCCTGGGCGTAACTCAAAGTTAACTACCGAGCAAAGTGAGGAAGTTATTTGGAGTCTCGAGTGAAGCAAGGGGTCCAATATGCCACCCGTGGCAAATGACAGGCTTTATCCCCGAGGTGAATACTCTACTTTTCATAACTTCTGCGAAACAATAAAAACAATAAATGCACCATAGGCTGCTTGGCTTTTGAGTTGATTCCTATTGTCGTTCTCCATTGATTAAAATTGCAATAAGCACTTTCCTATTTGTCTTTTGATTTTTCCGGTAAAGTCAAACTCAAAGTATTTTATTGTAAAAAGGCAAAGATAGTAGCACTTACAATAAAAAAAGTAAAAAATAACATCTAGTGAACGAGGAGAAATACATAAACTATTATATTAAGATGAAATCAATAAAAATTAAGGTATTCTTTGAGTTTGAAAAGGAAATTTCCCTTTCATGTGCCAACAGAGTTAAATCTCACAGTGGAAAAGGAAATACCCTTCTGACTCTACCGGTGCTTCGAAAATACGCCCGTTAGAGAAGAGAGCACCAAGAAACACTAAGGGTTTTTTTTTCATATTTGTTAATTCTTAATGTTTTTTCATATGTCACAAATTATTACAAAATATGTAAATATGTAATATGTATATGTATGTGTCTTTACTATGCCTATCTGTGCTGAGAGAGACATACAAATTTAAGCGTACCAAATTCAAATCACATTATATCCCTTGGGAGTTTCATATAACATTACATCCCTGCACATTGAAAGGAAGTTTGAACAATAATAAAATTGAATACATTGCGAAATGCTCATTCAGCAAACAATGTTGATTCTAATAAATTTACTATTGAGAAGAAAGTTTTTGCTCTATGCTTTAGGTCAGGTCCCAGAAATGTACTTTCTATTTTTAATGTTTCCTTTCAAATATTTGTATTATTATTTTTATTTTTTGCGTGGGTTATATTTCTGGGAACGCAGCTATGCTGAATAACATGAAACATGTAGAGTCCATCTAATCAAAGGTTTTGCGCCCCACTTTCATTTGCTTAGGTTAGTACGTACTTATATAACTGAATAGGAGAATACTCGACGACGCCTTTGGTGATACCGTGATACGTGTACCGCCCGCGTATTTCAATTTCCATGTTCATTACAAGGCAGTACCGCTTTTAAAGAGTTTTAAACTCGCACGGATTTGTTCACATCGGTGTCTGACGGGCATCGACCGCTACTATACGAGATCCATTGCGGAGAGTCTTGGGTTGCATTTTGGCCATGCGAACGCAAGCTGCATTCATTTTTGAAAAGACTCCACCCGCAAAATGGGTCTTTAGCTTTTAGACACTCTAAGCACGATTTATATTCGTAACACTCTTGAATTCTAACCTTAGACACTGTACGTTCGGTTATTACATACAAATGCGCCAATTGAGTATCGAAGATTAGATCTTTGTTGATTGGTGAGCCTAAGTCGACAATGATGTCACCGTATTCGAAGGCGGAAGATGAATTGTCGACAAGAATCTTCTTCAGATATCCGTCGGCCGTGCCCGCGAATAGTACCGTGTGGTCACCAATGGTGGTCACCGCCAGCGCCGTCAGTCGCGTTTCATACACTGCGGCTGGCACCGCTTCCATTGCCAGTTGGCCGCTCAGAGGCGAATTCACTTTAAGCCCGCAAAAGTCTCCACCTATATGCAGGTCCATTGCAACACATACATTGAAAGGATCGGAATTAGAATCGACATTTATTAAACCCGGCCATCTGGAACCGATGCCACTGAAGCATCTCTTTATATTCTGTGTAAATTTACGGCGAATAGCTTTTAGCGAATATATACAAAGAGCTGACCCTTCAGAAAGTTTGTTGCTGTTGATTGATTTGCGCGAACTGAATACAGCAAAGAGCACATCCTGTTGAGTTGATATCTCGAGCTCTGCAGCTAAAGTCCGACCAGCTTTTCCGACGAATGCTGCTTGTACGAAGTTATATGTCATGTTCTTTCCACCGCTTACTCCGGTGCATGAGATCGGTATTTCAGTATACGAGTGATAATGTGCGTCATCGTGGCACACCCGAACTAATCGGCTATTACGGTAGTCAAAGGGTTCCTTTTGTAGTGTCGCCAACAAAAAATAGCTGAACCCTTCAGAGCTGAATCCATATACATAATTTATAGGATTGAGATCAAATGTAATAATTTCTCGGCTACTTCTAAACATTTCTGTCCTACTAGCGAACTTAAAGTCATCAAGAGAGTAGCTGCTCACTTGTTGTTTGTTGAAATGAGAACTGCCCCAGGTGCCGGAGTACACGGTTCCCACATACAGGACAAGAGACGACGGTGGATTGGGGGACCCCGGCGCGATGAACGCCACAGTAGATGAAGCAACGTTATTCCCTGCGAGATTCTCTTGAATCTCGCTCACATCTAGAGAGATATTACTCAAGTTGCGCAACGAACATATTCCTTGGAAAGCCGAACCGCACGTGATCAGCCGACTATTTACGTAGTCTATTACAAGAACCTTGTTTGTATTTTCCGTGAGCTCCGAGAAGAGGTTAGCGAAGTCCTCGACTTGGCCTGTGACGACCCACTGAGTGCGCTTCAAGTCAGCGGTCAGCTGGTGGATCCTGTTGAGCGCGCCGATGTACACGTGGCCGGTGTTGCGGTCGACGGTCAGGTGTTGGAAGGGTGCGGGAGGCGAGGAGGCGCGGTCGACAAAGGTCCGCACCACGTTTCGGTTGACAGGTCTGGCACTGCTGCGATCGCCTTTTTTTTGCGTCGTGGCTGTAACTCGATAAATAAAATCAAAAACAGTGAAAACTACCTATAATATGTGATTTTTCAAGCTAACAGCGACCATAAGCACCTCATTATTATCATAAGCCTATATATGTCCAATGCTGGACATAGGCCTCTTCTTATGCACGCCACTGAGCTCGGTCTTCAGCTCTCCTCATCCATTTTCTTATAGCCACTTTAAGCACGTTGTCACTCCATCTGGCCAAACATAGCTCTCCATAACTTAATGAGCGACTTTAAATTTGTGGAATTGTCTGACAGTGAGTGTCCACGTTTCGGCTTCGTAGGTCATGACTGGTAGGACGCACTGATTGAAGACTTTTGTCTCCAGGCACTGTGGTAAGCACCTCATACAGTTACATATAATACATGTCTGCATAGTCACTACGGGTGGTGACGAGTATGCCTATAGTAGCCTACCTGTATACCAGTGCGGGTTAGAATCCAACGGTCCATCACAAGCAATGCAACCACTGCGTGCACGCTCACTTCAGGCACACGCATCCGGTGTGCTCATAGGTACTAAATTAATTTTTGGGTAGTAACTCACTCTCATCCAACCAATGCTTGACAAAGTGTTCATGGTTCAGCAGCAGCGTGAACGTCGTGTAGGTGGTAGCGTTGCAGAGGTTGTTGTTATGAGGAGACACGACGCCGCGGAGGTAGTACCGCTCTATATCTTTGTCCTTTGTCCCCGGAAACGCTAATCCGCTGCCGCTGTCGCCTCTGCAAACAGTCTTGCCAACTGGAATAAATTGAGAAAATACAAACATTTTGATGGAACCCCAACTGAAGTCAATATGATTGTTTGACTTTCAAGTCCAAACATCGAGTCGATTTTGTTGAAATAATTTTGCACAGTGCTAGTGTTCGCTAAGTCTACTTTTCTTTATAATCAATGGTGTGACGTCTGACCACTTATTACCTTCTTACATTACGTTTCACTTTTACCTCTTGATAGCAATGAGTGAGTAGAGAGATATCTCTGTCTGTTGGTTACCTTCCATGCATAAAACGCTGATCGTTTTGAATTTTGGCAAGGAAATATTGTGCATCAGGACCATTATGATCATGAAGAATAATAGGCTATATAATTTTTAACACGCTTTCATTAGCTTCACCTAAATGTATGTTTTTATGTATGTATGTATGTATGTATAGAATCATTGAATTCGATTTTTACCCACTTTAAATGGTCAGATTAATTCAAAATTGTGCACACTTATCGGGGCCCGATCAAAATACAATAATTTTTTACCATTATACTAATTAGGATCATCAGGATTAACTTCTTTTTTTTTAAATTAAACAATGTTACTTCCAAATTATCTTTTTATTTCTAACTTCAAATGTTTCTTTTTTGTTGTTAAATATTCTAAAAAATATATAGTTCAAAAAGCTAAAAAACACGCTTTCAAAACAGAAACAGAATTAACAAGAAAATTAATGTCATTGTAATGACTCTTTATGAAGAACTCCTTTTTCAAGAAGCGCCCCTCCAAGAAATGGACGTGGCTGCACCCCGGCGGTCATAAACACGAGATAGATTTCATTTTGACGACCAATCGGCATATATTCAATGATGTCTCTGTGATCAACAGGGTTAAGACCGGCAGTGATCACCGCATGGTAAGAGGCTCATTGAATATCAACGTGAAGCTGGAGAGGTCAGGTTTGATGAGATCTACTCTTCGCCCAAGTCCTGCCCAAATCCAAAACCCCGAGAGCTTTCAGTTGGAGCTCCAAAATCGCTTCCAAATCCTTACCGAATGCGATATAGTGAACGAACTAAATAACGGGCTGGTGGAAATTGTCCACGCGGTCGGGTCGGAGTTTTTTAAGACCCCCCGCAAAAAAAGAACGCAGAAACTCTCTGAGCATACACTCAAACTTATAGCAGAACGAGGCGAGATGAGGCTGCAGTCTTCAGTGGATATGTCGAGTTACAGCTTGCTTAATAAACAGATCTCCAAGTCGATGCGACACGATTTGCATTCCTATAATACTACTTGTATTAAGAACGCAATAGAGGGGAACAAGGGCTCCAAAGTGTTCGCAAGAGATTTGTCTATTGGGCAAAGCCTGTTGACGAAGCTGAAAACCGACAGTGGCAGCATCGTTTCGTCGAAGCCAGAGATTTTGAGTGAGCTCGAGAAGTTCTATGGACAATTATAAGCGAGCCCGTTTGACCCGACATTATACCGAAGATATCCCGGACGTCAGCCTATACGAGATCAGAATGGCTCTCAAACAGCTTAAGAGCAACAAGGCACCAGGGGAGGACGGAATAACGACAGAGCTACTGAAAGCGGGTGGAACACCGGTACTTAAAGTCCTTCAGAAGCTGTTTAACTCCGTCATCCTCAAGGGTACTACGCCAGAGGCGTGGCACAGGAGCGTAGTGATTTTGTTCTTTAAGAAAGGTGATAAAACCCTCTTGAAGAATTATAGGCCCATTTCGCTGCTGAGCCACGTCTATAAGAGGTTTTTCGAGAGTAGTTACAAACCGTCTCGCTCGTAGATTTGACGACTTTCAGCCTCCCGAACAAGCTGGATTCCAGAAAGGCTTTAGCACCATAGACCACATCCATACGCTGCGGCAGATTATACAGAAAACCGAAAAGTATAATCGGCCACTATGTCTAGCGTTTGTGGACTACGAGAAAGCCTTTGATTCAGTCGAGACCTGGGCAGTGCCACAGTCATTACAGCGGTGCCAGACTGATTACTGGTACATCGAAGTGTTGAAGGATTTGTACAGCAAGGCCACCATGACAGTTCGTCTTCAGGATCACGAGCAGGAATTCTATCCAGCTGCAAGAAGGGGTGAGACAGGGAGACGTTATTTCTCCGAAACTGTTCACCTTTGCACTGGAAGATATATTCAAGCTTCTGAACTGGAACGGATTTGGTGTTAACATCAATGGCGAATACATCACTCACCTTCGACTTGCTAATGATATAGTCATCATGGCTGAAACCCTGGAAGACATAAGCTCAATGCTCAGTGACCTCAATATTGTTTCCCAACAGGTGGGTCTTAAAATGAACATGGGCAAGACGAACATCATGTCAAATGCCCATGTCGTACCCATGCCGGTTTATGTTGGGAACGATATTATCGAAGCTGTTGATCACTATGTCTACTTGGGTCAGACGATCCAACTGGGTAGATCTAACTTCGACAAAGAGGTCAACCGACGGATCCAACTTGGATGGGCAGCGTTCGGGAAATTACGCCATATCTTCTCGTCGCAGATACCGCAGAGCCTCAAGACGAAAGTTTATAATCAGTGCGTGTTGCCAGTGATGACATACGGCACTGAGACGTGGTCGCTAACTATTGGTCTCATACAAAAGCTCAGAGTTGCGCAGTGTGCAATGGAGGGAGCTATGCTCGGTGTTTCACTACGTGATAGAATCAGAAATGAGGGAATCCGTAGAAGAACGAAGGTTACCGACATAGCTCTCAGAGTTTGCAAGTTGAAGTGGCAATGGGCAGGCCATATAGTTCGCAGAACCGACAACCACTGGGGGGCTCGAATGGCGACCACGAACAAGCAAGCGAAGTGTGGGGAGAACCCCACACGATGGACCGACGACTTTGTAGCCATCGCAGGAAGTCGGTGGATGGAGGTGGCACAGGATCGCTCGTCATGGCGCTCTTTGGGGGAGGCCTATGTTCAACAGTGGACTTCTAAAGGCTGACATGATGATGACCCCACGCTTTTGTTTTCAATGACATTCATTTTCTCGTTAATCACTTTATTCTTATATTGAAATTAATTTTTTACTTTTTGGTATTAAATCCTGTTTTTCTTAATTTTTTAAACCATAATATATTTTTAAATTTTAGGTTTTTACGAGTAATTACTTTTAACCGGATTCGGATTGATGTCTTCTAGGGAAAGGTTGGTTTGTGTGTATCTCTCTTATACAGCAACTAAGCGACGGATTTCCGTGATTTTTACTTGAGGGGCTAGAGAACATAGGTTCATCATTATCATAATCATTAACATGACCCACGATAGTCCACACCAATATATAAAAGTGAAACGTTGTCTGTCTGTTTGTTTGTTTGTTTGGGGAGGTTTCACGCGATAACGGCTCGACGCCTTTGATTATACTCTGGAATAAAATTATTAATTTCTATCCCGAAAAATTGTAAATTTCCACGGAAAAACTGGAAAATGTTGATTACTCGCTGTAAGTAACGGTTGCCATGGAAACGAAATAACAAGTCTATCAAAAACATCAAGAGCATTGGTGCTATGCCTACTTTTGCATTGGTTTTTAATATCTTAGAAGGACATAGGATGCTTTTTTCGCGGAAAACTTTAGTCCGCGCGGACTAAGTCGCGTGCGGGAAAGCTAGTACTAACTAAACATGTCGAAAATAATTTTAAGTGTGTGTGTATATGTTTGTTAATTCTTCTCGCTTAAACGGCTGAACGGATTTGAATAAAATTTGGTATGGAGGTAGCTTATACCCTGGATTAACAACTAGGCTACCGAAAAAATGAACAGTTCCCGAGGGACGCGGGTGAAACCGCGGGGCGCAGCTAGTATTTATATAAATGTAATGTTTATTTTTTTCATACATTTTTTTACTTTTCTTTAATAGATGCAATTGCAACATTAGACTGTAGTATTTACATAACTCGAATAATCTAAAATTGTTTTATTTAAAAAGCTTGAATTACAATTACTACTGTTGAGTTCTGATCAAATATTCTTGAAATGGTGTAAAGACCTTCATTTTGATACATCACTCGATAGGTTTTGGTCATTGTTGTTACATCGGATTTACAAATAGCAGCTATAATCCATTTTAGTTATCTTGTCACTTAATATATCCTATAAAGTAGGTATCATTGGATATCAAGACAAATCCACTGATACCTCATTTACCAACAACCATCAAGCCGTTTAGGCAGTAGAACGCGCATAAAAAACGTACAAACAAACACACATACATACAACCCAAACCCTCCGTGCAGTCAGGTAAAATTACACAAAGATGTTAGGTACCCACAGAGTAGGTACTCTTTAGGGATATGAATATACGGGAATGTTACCTTACCTTGTTTATAGCCCGCGCACATCTTGTCGCTGGTGATGTACTTGTGAAAGTCACCTGGCAATTCTGATACG
This sequence comes from Alsophila aescularia, assembly GCA_946251855.1. NCBI lineage: Eukaryota > Metazoa > Arthropoda > Insecta > Lepidoptera > Geometridae > Alsophila > Alsophila aescularia. The sequence continues at coordinate 75,222,506 of OX276374.1, read as the reverse complement.
CACTTGTTGGTGGTGATGTAAGGCAGATCTATCAATTTGAGAACCTGGGATGGGTCACTATTTTCAGCCGTAAGGCCCCAGCCTGCCACCTGTGGGCAATAACCTTGCTTTCATAGAGTAAGTACCAATCATTCATAGAAGGAACAATTTTTATAATCAGAAATAAGAAGGTAGACAAAGATCTCTGCTCAAATATTTGTTCGGTGTCTGTTTGGCAAGACCAGTATCTTCATCAAGCATCTTCATGTAGTTTAGTTCACTGCCAGCAGTGGGCTAATGCAAGCTATTAGCAGCGCATTAGGAGAGGCCTATGTCCTCTCCTAATGCGCGGCACTAAGCCCGATCTTCGGCTCTTCTCATGTAATTGATGATCTAAGACTTTCATCTTTAGGCACTGTGTGATGGGCAACGAGAAGAAATGTCTAATTCCCAAATGCTTCCAACCCCAGCTGAATCCATCTATCAGCTTCCCTCTCAAAGTTTTATCTGCCCAATATAAGAGTTAGTCCTAGATAGACATACTCCTGCCAAACTTGAGAGTCATGCCACTGACTACTTTTGGTTCCGGTGTAATGTGTTGGTTTATGTGGTAGCACAGAAGAAGTAATAGTATTAATGTACAGAAAGCTCACTCCGCTAAGACAATTAAATAATAAGCGACTCTTGCCGTCACTCAATAAACTGCAATTCAGCTCGCACGACTTTGATGCGTATCATTTTAGCGTCTCTCTTTCTAACGCGTAAGTCTATCTCAGTCTATCTCGCGGCAAGCCACGGATAGAGTAACGCAGGCGTTACAGAAATTTGCGCGCGCAAGTACATCGAGTGAGACATGCCTGCTGGTAGTTTAATTACGGTAGTTAATTATACTTTGGGCTCTTCATTATTTTGGAGATTTTCCTATCCTCCAATCTTTTAACACGTCTATTTCTTACCTTACCCTTACGTCCCGGCATCAGCTGGCTTTCCTGAAAGGCGGCATCGAAGTCGACACACACGGGGCGGATGTGCACCGTGTACTCGAAGGGATCCGTCACTATCACCACCGCTATGTCATCCTGGAAGTTCGCCGCGTTTCCTTGGAAATGGTCTGGCATGTGTAATTCCTTTACCTGTGAACAAAGTTTGTGAAGACCCATCATCTATAGCTAGGTCAGTGAATACGGTTTGACGACCGGTTGGTCTCGTCGCTAGAGATGCTAGGTACGAAATCGAATAGTCGCGGGTTCGAATCCTGCAAGGTGCAATCATTTGTGTGATAAGCAGAAATGTTTGTTTTTGAGTCATGCATGTAATATTCTTATCTATGTATGTATATCCCTTATCTAGTGCCCATAGCACAGGGTATCCTAGTTTGGGGCTAGTTAATTGGTGTGGAAGTGTCCCGAATATATTTATTTATTATTTACGGATAAAACATAGCTTAACCTAGCAAGACCATTGGAAATGTTCTTCCAGGTAAACTTATATGGCATGTAGTCTTCTAGTAGAAGTGGGCCTGGATTGCTATGAAAGAACTTTATTCGTAGATTTGGAACCGGTAGGTACATAGCGAGGTTTCAGTTCAGGTTTGGGCAGATCGTGTCGCTATTATGCATTACATGCTTCATTGCTACTCTTCAAGTCAAAATCTATCTATCTATATTTATGGTCAAGCAATATGAACAAAAAAGGGTGTATAAAGAAGATACATATAAAAAAAACTTGTCTAGGGTACTGAAAATTAAGCTATTAAACAAGAAAATAACAATTTTAAAAATCGTGTCTTTTTTTTGTTTGTTTGTCAGTATCTTAATCTAATAGTTTTTTATTGATTGCTCGGCATCTAATCTATGATTAGATGCCGAGCAATCAATAAAAAACTATTTATCCACTGAACAAATTTTGAATAAATGTATTATATACTAGCTGTGCCCACGTGGTCATTCCTCTAGGCTAAAAGTACTCATCCAAGACCCTAAAAACCAATATACCAACATGTGATCAAAATTCCTTCAGGCGTCAAAAAGATTTTTATCGATTGCTCGGCTTCTACTAATCGGATTGAGATACCAAGTACATCTGTTTTTAACTCAAACCCTAAGCTATCCAATAGCATCGTAATTGGTCCAGTAGTTTTTACGTGATGTGCGAACAAACATACAGACAATTTAAAAAAATTGTTATATTCATGTTTAGTCATTGTATAGATTTTTGGGTACCTACTACTTTATTAACTACACTAATATAAGTACACTAATATAATAACTACTTGTACCTAGGCATGTATTAACTACTAGCTTTGGCAGTGGCTTTGCCCGCATGGTCATTTCATTTAAAAGTAGCCCGCACGTGTTATTCCAGGACCAAAAGTACCTAGAAAGTACGATATACTACATTTCTACAAAATTCGTTCAGCCGTGAAATATTTTTTTTATTGATTGCTCGGCATCTAAGCATCGGATTAAGATACACAATACTCCAGTTTTTTAATTCAAACCCTACGCTATCCAACAGTGAAAACCGCAAAGCAATCGGTTCAGTAGTTTCTACGTGATGCGTGAACAAACATACACACAAACAGATAAACCGAAAGACACGAATTAAAATAAAACAGTAGCCTATTTTAAGTACTCTCGTTTTTTTTTTGTAATTATCTTCATTGTACAGATATTTTGGTATTAACTTAAAGCTTTATTATAAGTACAGATAGATAGCTAGTAAGTAAGATAAGTCTATCTATATAGATATTGCCTCATCAGTAGTTAGTACTCACGTCAGATTGCTGAGCCTCATCCCTGGTGTCGATCCAGGGGCGGTACAGCTTGCCGACCGCCACCGCATAGTAAACAGCTGGCAATTTACCCCTTTTATCGCTCCAGAAGCAGCGTGCCGCTGCGAATAGTCAAAGTAATTAAAATAACTATAATTTAAACTAAATTAAAAGAAAGAAGCTTTTACGACCTTTTTTCATGAATGTTTCTTTTTTTGTACTTTTTTGCTTATATTTTTCCCGTGTTTTTTAATTGTATTTTCACTTTTTACGTTTTAAGTTTTTTTTAATATATATATTTTTTATTTCATTTTCATTTCTTTAGAATTAAATTATTTAAAAAAAACGCTTTGTCCTCGAGAAGTGCTCGAAATTTGAATTGCAAGATTCCAGGACAGACAAAATACATAATACATAGATTTTGTCTGTCCTGGAAATGTATCTGTGTATCTATAGATACATAGATACAGATACATACAAGTGAAGTTAAATAAAAGCTTTTAAAAATAAACAAACGAATAGAAACGAGCTGATCCGACTAAGAACCAAAGACACCGACACAGCTCAAAGGATTAACAAACGAAAGTGACAAAGGGTTGGTCGAGTTTGTCATAGTACAATGATGGACAATGGTATGAACAATGATACCGCTGTAGATTGCGCCTGGGTAAACGTAGTTTAAGATGCCGACTACCCAGATTGAGTAATGACTTTCGATAGGAGGCCGGCAGAAACAAGATCAGAAGAGTCAAAGACTGAGTTCATTGGGAGCTGTAGATGAATACAGGCTGATGATGAAAACAGAAGGCTATATATAATGCTTAAAAACAAATGGCTTCATATTCAAAATGCTATTATATAAACAACACTAAAAAATAATTACAATTACAACCGGAACTATATCAATTTTACACAATTCAAAATTTAATATCAATACAAAAATACTATCTACTTATGATATGAAATGGTTTTTTGAAGTGTGTGCCAAACCGAGCTCAAATTTTAGTATGGTTGAGATTTGGTTAAACTATTAAAAAACATTATGTTTTAAATTGCTTCACGTGCTTGTTTAGTTTATTAAAGCTATTAAAGTCATCTATAAATACTTAATCATTTGCTAGATTGCTGTATATCGGCTTGTTAATGGGATAGGTCTTTAAAATCACCGAAACATACCGGGTACTAGGGCAGAAAAGTGAATTGTAACGAAAAGGTCTATATGGTCTCGCTTTTATAACTCTGTAACTTTAAGCTCCAGGAATCTAATTTTGGTGTCATTTTGTTACGATTTCAAACCTCTTTCATCATAATCATACCTTTTTATAGTTTGTCTATATTAATTGTAAATTCAAATAACCTGTCATCGCACATTGTCATTGGATTAGCAAAATGTTCAAAATGTTATAAAATATGTACCTCAATAAGTTTATTACATCTGGAGTCCTTTAAATATATATGATAATACTTTCGTTCGTGGTTGTTTTGATCCGTTTTGTTGAAGCACCAAAAGTCTGTGATAATAACAATACTAGGGCCCCAAGAGTACACTCTTACCAAATATATTAAATTGGGAGAAGACTGAATAGAATAGTCGAGTGCAAGATCTCTGTTTATGAACATCTCCGAGTGCTCCTTATTGTTCCTGTACTATTATGTTGTCCACTGAGGCTTGGTCCCTGGGCTAGTGGAACAAACCCTAGGACCGCCTCGTGACAATGTTATAACCGACTTAAAAAGGAGGTTGTTAGCTAATGTTTGCTCGATAATTTAATATACCTTGCGATAGAGTCGAATTTGCTATGAAAAAAGTGATAATCCGATTGTAGCCAAGTTATGGAATCGGGCTGCAGATCAAATTGTACGTGGCATAACGTTCACGACAAATAAACAGTCAAGTACCCAGACTCAGCCCCATCCGTTTTTTTCTGTCTGTTCTGTGTTTCGTACGAGGGTGCGTAGATATACTTTTGGTAGGTATTATTTGTTGTAAAGTTATAGATTAAAATGATGGCTCGGTTTGGCAACGACTTCAGAAAACTCTCTCTTATCTTTTGTTGTATTTGTATTACATTTTTTTATTATGAAAAAGTGATATGGTTCTGGTTATTATTTATTTATACTTTTTGACCACGTTTTTGTTAAGTCACTTTCTTGTCTGTCTGTCTGCCGTTCCGGGTGGAATCTTGCAACTCAAATTTAAAGCACTTTTCTATTAGCTATCCAGCTGAAACTTTCGGGGCTAGCTCACAAAATGATGACAATGCATATAAAAAAACGTGTTATTTTTAGATTAGTATTTTAATCTACATTTGCTGCTGGTTAGTGTTTGCTTACAAAATAACATTTCGAATGTGATGTTTTTTTTTTTTTTTTTTTTTTTTTATTCTTGCTTTATTCTTCGTTTTCTTGTTTTATTCTTGTTTTATTCTTGTTTTATTCTTGTTTAATTCTTGTTTAATTCTTGTTTAATTCTTGTTTAATTCTTGTTTAATTCTTGTTTAATTCTTGATTAATTCTTGTTTTATTCTTGTTTTATTCTTGTTTTATTCTTGTTTTATTCTTGTTTTATTCTTGTTTTATTCTTGTTTTATTCTTGTTTTTTTCTTGTTTTACTCTTGTTTTATTCTTGTTTTATTCTTGTTTTATTCTTGTTTTATTCTTGTTTTATTCTTGTTTTATTCTTGTTTTATTCTTGTTCTTGATGCCTAAGCAAACATCGGATGGTGCATTTGACAAATATAATAAGTTAACTCACTTTAAGAAGTCCTTGACAATTTAAAACCAAAGATGAATTAGGGATAGGTACTTTAATAAAAACTATATCAGTTATAATGAAAATTATGAGTGACTTCACTGGAACTCTAGATAATCGTGCAACTTAGAATCCAACGATACCGGGTTTGGTTCTAGGCTCCGCATCAATGACTTTTCTAAAGACTGTGTAGTTTTCCATCGCTCTGTGCTTACCAGGCACGTTTAGCTGTTAGTCTCAGCTGTTATTGATTTATAGCATTCGTTAAGCCATATCAGAGGCCCTTTGGGTGGCTTGATAAACTCTGACACCAGAGGCCACCATATAAGACGAACAAACTGGAACCCTTTCAAAAAAAACTTTTGTTAATAAACACAAAAACAAATGTATTTCCTAATATACAGAGTAGATTTATGAGATAGGGCAGTAAGAACAAGTACCTTAACCACAGATATAGCAAACGTTCATAGGAAAAAAAAACGCCCTTAACTTTTAGAGATATTTTGAAAAATTATAGATTTCGAGTAAATGGGCAATTTACACAAATTTGTTTTGATGCCCATCGATCCTGTTTATTATAAGGATCAAAGTATGTATAATTACAGACGACTTGAAACCCTCCTTGTATCGAATTGAGGATGGAGTCAGCTGTTATGCTTAATTATTGAGTCAACTTCCTCACCTGATATAACAATACTGTTTCGGATAAGAGAGCCCCCGCATATCTGCTTATATGGGCGCCTGGTCCTGGTGTAGATGCCGGCGTGCCAGGGCACCTCCGCGCGCTTCGCAGGAACACCGTTGATGATGAGATCTGTGCCTTCTGGGGCCAATGTGCCGCATTCTGTTACGTAATAGTATTACTGAATTATGTGCAACTGGAATTGAAAATCACATTTTTTTTTAAATCGAAGGCTACTCTAAATAATGGTAAAACCTGGTAGAAAGTTGCCAGTTTCTAGTTCCTCAGTTCAGATGCCTGAACAGTTTATATATCAGAATACACTAATATTAGCAACCAGAAGCGGGTTTATTAAAAAATATACACGATCACACACACAAAGGTATATAGCACTTCACAAAGTAAACTTATTACACTTGAAATACTTTTACAAATTAAATATGGGGAATCTAAGGAACGCAATTGAGACGTCCGCTTCCTCCAACTGCCGACAAAAAAGTGGCGCGCCGTTCCCGCCTCCTCGCTGACGAAATGTCTGCCACACTTGTCATGTCTGTTAATTGCTCACGCCATCTTGTCATACCACAGCTCAGTTCAGATGCTCCGCCTCCTGGAGTGATATTCCTTACACCGTATTTGTATAATTCAGCGTAGTTAAACAGAAAGCAATCATCGACGAAAAATGCTGCAAATAAAAAATGGGAACTATTCCACTAGAAATAAAATTTGCAGAAGCCAGACCAACTGCGATAGTCGGATAATGCTTACCACAATTTCCTGTTTAAGGGATATTTTGCTAGACCATCCCCTAAAATGGTCGGCTTTAACACAAAAAAAATGGGTGATAATGGTATGTGGTCTTATTGGTCAATTTAATATCTTGATGTCAGAATGTGCTTTGAAGTAACGTGTCTTTGGAATACGTAAAGTAAATAAAACCTTAAGTCATAGGCATTATAACTATTTTTTCAAAAACAGGTTTTGTCGCTTTCTGCTTAACTATGCTCAATTTAAATATAACTTACAATTTATTAAAAATTTGCAGCTTATTAGAAGGCGGCGTTATGAATTTCATCAAAGACGAAAGCCGAGTGAGTTCAAACAAACTCACTGGAAGTGAAGGAAAGCATGACTGTATTTGTTACTAAATATTATGGAATAGAAATTTAAAACTTATGTACCAGCCCAGATAACATTTGTCACATTGTTCTGCCCTGTAGCCGCAAGGCTCACCCAACTTTTCTCAGGTTACAGAGTGATCTTTCAGTCCAGAAGCACATTTATTTTCTTGAATAGCAAACATTTATCTTTAATTACTATGGAGGTAAATATTGGGTAAATGCTTCATATTTTGCGTAGGTACCTGAGATGAATCACTCAAATTGACTGTTTTTAGTAGTTTTTGTCTCGCTTTAAGATCATTTATAGAAACCAAAAAATTAGAAAGTGTCAAGTCAAGGATAAATTGACAAGTTAGTATAAAACGGGTTATTTATTCATACTGCTACCTGATTTTTGTATGTATAATAATATTATGAAAGAGACGTACCAAGCTATTTTATATATGAAGTTATGTGATTTAAATGGTTGTGAATCAGCATTATAAGGAGAATAATAACATAATAGGTAGTAATTATTAATGATGACGGTAGTTCCACTTTTGATCACCGAGTATGCGTTTTGCGATGTAGTTCCAATTGCTTTCGTTGCACTGCATGTATGTAAACTATCGTATAACGTTGTGTTGTTATTTAGTACCGTTATAAAAAGGAATAAAATAAGGTAAAAACATATAAAGATAGATTGCTTCTGTGCGGGGAGTCTCTCTTGGACACTATACACATCAAAAACACCATCACGTGCTTTCCAACTGAGAAAAAATGCTGATGCCGGCAAAGAAACGGTCCAGCTACACATATACTAGATTATTTTAGAGCAAAAGGGGCATATAGGGCAAAACAATATCACATTAAAAACAAAAAAAAAGTACGGTAGATACGAGTAATCCAAGTACTTCAAGGTACCTAGTATCTAAACATATAGCTAGAAACATCGGGGGCTAAAGCTGGTCTTCAGATAAAAAACATTAGCTAGAGATTATGGCATTAAAATAAAGCACCGGCCCGATGATACTGCCTTGTGGGGGGACCTTTTCTAAATCCGTCGTTTAGTGAAATTGCACACTTACTTATTATACATTTAGGTAATTTCTCCGTCCATGATCCATTGCGACACCGGATGGTGTTGGATCTGTCCACTTCAAAACCTTGTACGCAGAAGACGTTAACGGTGACAGAGTCGAATGCATCTCCAGGTTCCGTGTTGGGTATATCTGCGATGTATCTTCCATTGGCTGGGAACTCTGGCAATTTGCATTTGCCGTTTAATGGGCTACAAATAAAAAATCAAATAAAAACGTTTTGTTTTGTTTATCGTTTGAGGTAGTGCTGGCCTCTAGTGTCAGTGTTTGTCAGGCCGCCCGAAGGCACAATTCTGACATGGATTGTTAAGTAAGTTTAAATTAAATGCTCCGTCTAAATATCTTATATTTAACCCAATACTAAATGTACCGGCAGTGAATACAAACTACATGTGGTAACTTCTATCTAAAGAGAGCAAATAAGAACTTCATCGTATTGAGTAAGCGCCATGATATCGATTTGTTGTTCAGATCGGCTAGGCAGTGAATTCAGATAATTCTTTGACAATATATTTCGTTCTTTTTACTTTTAAAATAGAATTTTGATTTGATTAATATGTCGGAAATCGATGCTGCTGACTGCAGTATTGGTGACGTGGCTCCTTCTCGATCCTTATTCTCCATAATGATAACACTTTGTTCGTAATATTGATCATTTAATTTTAAGCACTTAGTTGTAATTTTTAAACACTTAACAATCACACTATTTAACAAATAATTTAACATATATAAAATCACAGTAATTCAGGCGCGAACGTTTCACTTTTAAGACGAGTGGTCGGTCAGAAGTCCGAACGAAGACTGGCCGCACGCTGAGCTGAGCGCGCCTCCGCGCCCTTTTTTCCCGCCAACGCGCGCCGTCATCACGCCACCCGCCGCCTGATTCACGGAGCGGAAGGGACCAAAGTAGTCTCACGAGTCGTTACACGACCGCTGTAGACGTCAGCATCTAGTGCGCCGACAAATATGTGAGTTCTTTTTTGTTTTAGTAAGTTACAAGTGTCTCGGGAGCGAAATAATATCTTACTGCTCCAAACCAACCTCACCTGCACGTGGTCTCCCTGCTGGGTAACGAACGAGGCTCTGGCCACCGACAGGTGGCGGTATAACCATCCGAAAAGAAGCGTAGCCAAATGACACAGGTCAGTGACGGGCAGCAGCGTCACCTGTACCCTGTGATCGCCAACCCGTATGCCCAGCGTGGTTATTTTGGGCAAAACCTCCTGATGAATCGCAAAAAGAAAAAATGGCCCCCTGTTCCCGGTCACCCTGTTAGTCCTGACCAAGGTGATATAAGATATTGGTTCTTTTTGACCAAGGTGGTGGTCAAGGAAATGGCATAGCAGGGGGTGCGAAGAATCCCCAGACTACCGTAGGCCACCCTGAACAAAAATAAATAACCCTATCTACGTACAACGGACGAACGATTAGGCTTGACGAGCATATGGCGCAACTTGAGGTGGAACTTCCTAAGATCAGGTGGCACATTCCAGGGTTAAGAAAAGTCTGATGAGAGGGGCAGGACACATTAATCTTGGAATCGGGCCACCAGATCTATTTCTGAGAGGGCGATCAGCAGTCTCAGGGTGGCGTGGGGTTCCTTGTCAATAAAGTCCTCATTGATATTGTTGTAAAGTATCCAGTGTGTCGAACAGGGTAGCATACCTGGTTCTTAAGCTGACTAAAAGGTAAAGGCAAAGGCCTTAAGGTCGTACAGGTTTACGTACCGACCTCAGCACACTCGGATAATGAGGTAGAAGATATGTTTGATGACATATCTTTAGCCCTACATAACACCACAAGGGCACACTACAACGTTATCATTGGAGACTTTAAAGCCAAAGTGCGAGACTTGCAGTGAATCGAAAATTGGTCCACACGGTTATGGAGACAGGAAAATGCTAGTTAACTTTTTGGAAAAAAGGGGTTCATTTTGAAGAATTCTTTCTTCAAAAAGCAACCCCAGAGGAAGTGGACTTGGCAAAGCCCCGACACTGTGACTAAAAATGAGATTGACTTCATCATTACGGATAATAAGCACATATTCAGGGATGTCTCAGTGATCAGAAGATTCAATACCGGTAGTGATCACCGACTTGTCCGCGGCTCCATAAATATCGACCACAAGCTTGAAACATTCCGTCAGTTGAAGTTTACGCTCCGACCCAACCTGCTCCAGGCTGCTGTTGAATCAGAACAGTTCCAATTCAAAATGGAAAATCGATTCGCTGCCTTGGAATCCGCAAATGACGTGAACGAGGAACTCCAAAAATTTGTGGGAATCCTTCGGGAGGAAGACACTAGATTTTGTCAGCATGCAGAGTTCACGGGCATGAAGTCTAAATCTCGGATGAAGTTGTTTGGCTTGTGGACGAGCGACAGGAGCAACAGCAAGCCACACCGTCAGAAAAAAGGGAACTCAATCAAAAACTCAGTAAGCTGGTGCGACGTGACCTCCGATGGTGTAAATAAGTGTCTATTCTATTATATTGATCAACTGCTGTTCAAATAGCCATCACCACTAAGTACTGACAGCGGGTGTCTGAAAGAGTCAATTCAAATTGTCATCAGCTAAATATTAGTGATTTGTGTTTACTCGGTATATATACCTGGTGGTGTGTCATGTAATTAAGACTTTGATAAAAAAAATCACTGATATATCCCAAGTGGCGTTAACTGAACTATACTTTAACTTTGCTGAATCAAGCAGCTATCTAGGTGTCTGATTCTTCAAAGTTAAAGCTATTTATGGGTCATCTTTAAGTGCGCTTCCGTGCTTCGGAGCGCACGTGAAAACTGTCTTCGGTCCTGGCTGTTATCGATTGATTGCAGTCGTAAAGTCACATCAGAGGCGCCCAACGGCTTGATAAACTCTGACGCTAGCGATAACAAAATGTTTAACAAAAGGGTTATGGGTGTTAAAATTGAGTACTAGAAATTAATGTTGTTTGATTATTATGATCTAGAATATTTACTTCAGTTACCTGTTCGAATAAACGGCATCTTTAACTTCACTTGCAGATAGTGGTGAGGCTGCTGAAAAAAATAAAATGAAAATATATGTACCATAATGAAAATAATGTGTATATATACCTATTTGAGGTGCCCCGAACCATACAATTGATTCAACCTTAACAAATTCACTAGAGATGGTCAAGGTGAGCCCTGCGCGGTAATGAACAGATGTTATAACCTAGCTTTCGCCGGGAAGTTCAGTTTATTGCGAAAAAAAGCATCCTATGTTCTTCTAGGATATTAAAAACCAATGCAAAAGTATAGCACCAACGCTCTTGATGCTTTTTGACAGACTTGTTATTATTTCGTTTCCCCCACAACGTCATTCCGTTCCTAACAGCGAGTAATTGTAATTTTCCAGTTTCCCGTGGCAACTTACCATTTTCCGAGATAAAAAGTGTTTCCTCTTTTGGTATCTATATTGTAGTTAGGTGCCTATTAACAAAGTTTCATTAAAATCGGATCAGCCGTTTTGGCGTGAAGGCCCCAAACAAACAAACAAACAGACAACGTTTCACTTTTATATATTGGTGTGGACTAGCTGCCCCCTGCATGGATGATGTAGAAAAGTACGAATATCCATCGTTCGAAACTTTTTATTACCCGTGACGTGCCATGAGGCCCGCTAATCAGAGAAGCACGACTGTCAGGCAACTTATGTTTATTCTTGAACTTCAAATGAAGCATCCCATTCAAGTTTGAGTTCATACAAAAATCCCATAAAAAATAACGTTCAGTTTTTGCCAAATTTGTAAATTTCCAAATAGGTCTAGTCCGTTCTCAAGTGATGCGCTTACCAACGAACAGCAATTAATTTGTATGTTTACGGAAGATTCGTAACACACGCATTTTTTATCATTGAATTGTTTGTCTCCGACTCCGCGTGTTGTTGGGTGTGCATGAGTTTTCGATGAAAGAAAACATTGTTGAGCAAGACATATTCGAAATTGCCAAAAAAATACACGACTGCAAACAAAACTAAAACGAGGTAAAAATTTAAGTGAGATTGGTTGCTAACCAAATTTAAATCGTTAAGAGAAACCTCAAGATGATTTTCAATTACCTACACCCTTTGGTGACCCTTCATACCAATTGGCGTGAACGGCCCAGCGCAATTCCGAGCTTATATATATCAATTGTAACTTTTAAATTTTCGCGATTCGAAGACATAGTTAAATATTTAAACGGGACTTAATCGCGCTGAAAACTTAATATTTATTTACCTCGACGTTTCGATCAAGTTGCATTGATCGTGGTCACGAGATCTCGTGTTAAGTATTCAGCGCGATTAAGTCCCGTTTAAATATTTAACTATATATATATATATATATATATATATATATATATATATATATATCAACTTAGAGTAGAGTTGCCTGTTAGTGTTATATATGAATGAATAGAGCTTGAACTGAGGGATTTTATTAAATAATAGAAGCGTTTGGTCTTATTAGTTTGTTAGTGAGTTCTGGCAGTTAGAACACAAAACTTGTCTTAGCCAGCTCATCGACCGCGTAGTGAGTGATTGTGATTGTTTATTTGTTTTGTATTTAGTTATTTTGTTGTTGTGTTTTGTGTTATTACGTCTAATAATAATGCAAGGAACATATTCAAATAGTTTTGCGTTTAGTGTTCCGCGACTGTAGATCGTAACAAAGTGCATAAAGTACCGCGACTGCCTTTCATCAGTTTTGGCGGGAAAATGTTTTCGTGAGTATATTTTTGATAGTTTATTCTTGCTAAGTATTTTTCCCCAGGTATTTTTTATTGTTTTGTCTATAAAATAGTATATAACATATAATTAATTCTATAAGCTATAAGTTTCTACGCAAGGGAACTCGCCCGCCCTCCGATGAGTTCCCGGGGGGGCTAAGTATATTACAATTATTATTATGCAATCATATATGTTTAAAACTTATTTTAGAAAGGTAATTTTATAGATAAATCGAGGATATACATTCAGCCAAAAAAGTATCGGGAATGGATTAGTTTATGGTTCGAAGTTCTTTTTTTTTTTGTTGTTGTTAGTTTGGCACAACTGTTTTCTATTTTGGCGCGGAGTTCAACTTGCATCTGTTATTTAGATTAAATACTTAAATACAGTGTTGTTTTTTGTTAATCATGTATTTCGAATTTCATAATGGACAAAACATCGAAAAAAGAGTTCGTCTTAAATTTTGGAATTTCATAGTCCCTGAAAATATTACAGAAGGTTTACGGTGAATGGATTTTTCAAAAGAGTGAGAGGCACAAAGGCGTTCAAAAGCGGTCGAGATGTGATGGAAGATTTGCCTCGCTCTGGTACCATCAACGTCTTCAACTGAAGTTAACATCGCAAAAGTGAAAGAAAAAGAGATTGAAAATCCTCTCTTTCAAGTTTGAGAGAGATAGCCGCTGAACTTCCTGTGTCTCACGTATCATTACGTACCATTTTAAATAATCAATTGGGTATGAAACGTGTTGCCGCTCAACTAGTCCCATAAGATCTCATAAGAGTCGCTGAGGACATGCTAGAACGAGTCAATTCCGACCCAACATTCATAAAAAGCATTGTTACTAGTGATAAGACATAGTTTTATTGACATGCAAACTAGTCAACGAGTTTGACATGTCAACAAGCTTCGGAGTGGTGCCTTCCAACTGAACCGAAACCGGAAAAACCACGCCAAAGTCGATCAAAAGTCAAAGTTATGTAGACTGTATTCTTTGACTATTGCGGTGTTATGCACTCGGAATTCTTACCGGAAGGTCAAACGGTAAATAAAGAATAGGTATTATTTGAGTGTTACGCGGCGTTTAACAGCGCAAATTCGACGAAATAGGCCAGATTTGTGGAAAGAAAATACTTGGATTTTACACCACGATAATGTGAACAAATTTATTTGACCAATAACTCAACAAATACAATCGAGCAACCACCTTATTCACTAGATATGACTCCAGACGACTTCTTTCTTTTTCCTAAACTAAAATTACTACTTTGTGGCACCCGTTTTCATTCGGTATTAGACATAAAGGAAATCTTGCGGCGAGAACTGATCTCAATTCCGGAAAAGCATTTAAAAAATGTTTTGATCATTGGATTATTCGTTGGCGTAAATGTATCGTTTCTGAAAGAGCTTACTTTGAAGGCGATAAAATAAGTTTGGATGAATAACTAACATTTTGTGTTTCACAGTACTTTATTTTCAGAGTAGTAAAAATAAAATAAAACAAAATAATTTTTCATACTAAGAGTAATTTATTTCCGTAAAAACAAACTTTTTAATATATTTTTCGAATCAACTGCTGTAGATTATAACATACATTTTTAGCTGATACTATTTTGCAAATTTCAATAGCTTTCTAGAACAGTAACTCAAAATATTATTATTATTATTACGCCTTGTGCCTATAGTCAGTTACGGTACGCTAACAGCCTCTAGCGGTTTTGCCCCTTGGGCGGCGCCTTTCCGCAAGAGTTAACATAGTTCTTCGTTTTTTTTCTTCACAATATGGTGTCTGGATATCGTCATATTGAATTTTGATTACTGTCATATCTTTAGAATCACTCGCAAGATTAAGACAAATCGATTGACGTAAGAATCATCAAAATCGGTCCACGCGTTTCGTCTATAAGTGCCACAATGGAACAGACATACATACAAACATACATAGGCTGATAAACACCTTACCCGGCCTTTGCGTTACATAGTCTGGTAAAACACTTATACAGTATACGTAACCGTCACATATAATACCCAACTTTTAAGGAACTACTCACCTAGGAATAAAGAGAACATCAACATCGCGCGCATCATCACTCACACACGTCACCTTTTAATGATGTACTTGCAATAGTATACAATTTAAATACAACTGCACTTTTAATTAGTTATTTATAATTAGATTAAAATAAAAAAATAAACGAGCCTTCCCCGAGGATCTCACATAATGTAGGTAGAGGTACGGCCAATAGGGTTATTGAGGTTTTATGCAGATGGGTTTCCTCTTGCGTTCTAAAAATAACATCTTTGTACTTAATCGCTTAAATATTACAAATGCTTTTAAATATGTGTATGTAGGTATGTTTGTTACCTAGAATGCTACAGCACTGAAGCTTCTAAATCGATTTTTATGAAATTTGATACGTCCATATATCAGTATTATATTACCTATGGGTATGAATTTGGTATCTATAATAATCCATCATCATAGTTAGCGCGGGCAAAACGGCAAGTTGCAGCTAATTATCTGTCTCTCTATCTCTTCTCTATTTCTATCTCTATCTCTACATAGCATAAAACAAAGTCGCTATCGTTCTGTTTCAAAATTTCTGTCTGCATATCCGCTAACTCCTCCTAAACCAAGCAACGGTTTTTGACGCGGTTTTCACCATCAGTTAGATAATTTTATACGGAATGTTTATATAATTATACAATAAAACCTAATTCAGTTTATATGTAAGTAGAAAAACAAACAGTTTTTTACAGCCAAGGTGGTGAAAAAAATTATTTACAAGGCTTACGTAGGCTAAACCTTAAGAGATACATAAATGAGTGAAAATAGCATACAAGACCTAACGTAGCGTAGTGAAGTTGGAGTGTGCGAGAACTTCACATTTTCCCAACCTTTTTTCTAATTTACTCCCGTGCGAAGCCGGGGTGGGTCGCTTGTTTATTATAACACTATGCCATAATGCATTGTGATTTTGTAACGGTCCGAAATGAACGCGTTCACAAATATAAATAGATATACGTAGGTAGCATTTGTAACGGTCCAAGTGGACGAGTACACGAATATATGTATAGGCAGAAAACCATGTACTACTCGTATATAAACAGCGATAATTTTATAAATAATGATTTACTTTGGCTAGAGTTAATTATTTCGGTACGTCTACCACTAACTTTATAAACGCCATCTAGTGAAGAAGTGAGAGATGGATTGAACATTCTAGTTTCGTATTGTAGTTTTGTTAGAAAAGTGTACTCGTTCAATATTTTTTATTGTTATTCGGAAAATAAATAAATGTGATGTGTAACTTGTGTAATGATGTACGCGATGTGGATGTACTTTGTGATCTTAGGTGAGTAGGTATACTTGTGAGTTGGTGGCGAGTGGCAACCTGCAGTCACTCACATTAACTAAATAAGTATGTGTAACGATGCAAGACAGAAGCAGGCTCTTCGAGTGGCACTTTAACTCGTCAGCTAGCCCGTACAGACCAAATGAGTATTTTTTGAAAATTTTGCAAATTTTTTTTCTTTCATTTAACGTCCTCAAATATTCTACTCCAAAAATGCATTCGTCCACAGGTTAAAGAAGTTAATTAAAAAATATTTAAAAAAATGCTTTTGTGCAGTAGCCATGTCATAATTAAATATGCGTACATAACATTTCGTGTCTGTGCTGTTAACCGTTGAGGAGTTCCCGCGTCAGGACCCAACCCTGAGTGCAGCAACCATGTTATGGAAAAACTTACAGCCGGCTATTATAATAAAATGCGTACTTACACAAAATTTCGTGTCTGTGCTGATGACCTTTGAAGAGTTCCTTTGTCTGGAGCTAATACTGAACGTCAATTCAGGTCATGCTTACCATAAAAGTCCTTGTTATTGGAACTGAAGCGACATGTAAAAATTCAGCTCCGTAGGATAAGGAAGTGGTTCTAATTCAGCTTGCAAGATTTGACCTAAACAAACGTACAATTAAGTTAAATAAAAGCTTTTATAAATCGATCCCTATTACAAGATTCTAAAAACGTTAGGTGCACGCACCACAGGCAGTAAGATTACGATGATCATATTACCACGAAATATCAAGCAAAACATGACATCTCGGGGTACTTCTACAATGGTCGAAAAGTCGACACGAAAAAAGGAAGACATGTACAAAGAAAATACAAATTTACTGTACTGGGCAATGTGTGTATGTAGCTTTTTCCTCATTATCATCATCAATAGCCCGTATAAGTCCACTACTGGAAAAGGCGCGGCACTGAGCCCGATCTTCGGGTATTCTCATTCAATGACTAGGTACCTTGCACAGATCTTCGCTCCATCTAGCCGGAAGGCATCCTACACTATGTTTGCTGATTCACGGTCTCCACTCTAGAAGTCATGTCTCGTCTATCGGTTATTGATTCTAAGACAAATATGAAAAGTCACTTCAGCTTGCTTATCTGAACTATGTCGGTTACCTGAGTTATCTGCCGGATCATCTCGTTTCGGGTTCGATCTCCGAAAAAAAAACAACTAAATTCCGGGATAGCTCATTCCATAGCTTGTTAAGCGACTTTGTGCCTATGGACCAGTCTCACAGTCAGTGTCCACGTTTTGGCTCCGTATGTCTTTAAGGGTTGGACATAATGCTTGAAAACTTTTGTCTTCAGGTATTGTAGAATAAGCAACGAAACACACGAAGTCTCTAAATGCAGGCTAGTCCAGCAGAATCCTCCTATTGATTTCCTTCTCAAAATTTATTTTACCCAGTTTAGTAATTTGCTCGGTATAGACATTCTCAATCCTATCAATCAAGGCAAACTTCCTAATCTTTTCCAACAATGCGGGGATTAACCCTTCGACCTAGAGCGCAGCGTCCGCAGAAACATTTTGATTTAACTTCAAAACTTTTTGTTTTGTTTGCTGGTCACCAATTGCTTGGTTACTCAAAGCACTAATATAATAATATATTACTATTTTTTCAACAGATTCGACACTTTCTGCAAGTGCCTATAACCTTGATTCGCACAGGTAACAGTAAAGTCAATGTTTTAACTTAGATAATATATATTTTAATAAGTTTAGAATTATGGTATTCGCCGCTCCTTTGTTTAATATTAGGTATTATTAAGCCTAACATTAATATTGGCGAACGGGAGGACAATTTATAAGTAGTACAGAATGATGGTATTTTCCATTAAACAGGAAATATGGTGGAATTTTATCTAATACATATTATTCTATTAGCTTCCTGTTTTGTTATAAGCATGTATAAAGATATTATTTTATTTATAGCCCACAAAATGGCAAATGCAAATTACCAGAGTACCCAGCCAATGGAACATACATCACTGACATACCCGA
This sequence comes from Alsophila aescularia, assembly GCA_946251855.1. NCBI lineage: Eukaryota > Metazoa > Arthropoda > Insecta > Lepidoptera > Geometridae > Alsophila > Alsophila aescularia. The sequence goes on along the minus strand of OX276374.1, from coordinate 75,204,038 downwards.
CGCGAAACCTGGAGACGCGTACGAGTCTGTCACCATCAACATCACCTGCGGACAAGGGTTTGAAGTAGACGGATCCACCTCCGTCCGCTGCCGCGATGGTTCATGGACGGAGGAGCTATCTAAGTGTACACTAAGTAAGAAAACAATTTCACCTCAAAACCGTTTCGTAAAGGTGACTCTGTTAGGGCAGTATCCTTGGGCCGCTGCTTTTATTTTTTTACACAACTACCCAAAAAAATGAGTGTATTGTTTTTAGCATTCATGTATGTATGTATGTTTGTACGTGAGTTTCTTTATTCCACCATAACTTTTATATGCCTGTACAGATTTAGACGTGTGGGGTATCGTTAGAATCCTTACATCCCCCCGAGTAAATTTTTTTTTTGAAAACAGTCTTCTTGGCGGCAGTATGGCACCAATTTCAAACTCGAAAACAAAAACTTTTCTGCGATATTTACAATATTGGTATCTAATTGAAGGCCTTGATAAGAAAATTCCAACAGTATATAATTTATTGACAAAAGCTCTTTATTGGCAGGGCAGGCGTGTTTTTTTTTTAGCTCTTAAGCTAGTTATTGAATGCCAGATAACATGTTAGTGTCAATTGATTTTCTGCTATTTTTTTTAATTTAACCTGTTATATGTTCGTAATTTTGCCAGTGTCGTGATTACCTTGATGTGCTTGGATTGTCTACCATTCTCTATTTAGTAAAAATTAATATAATGGTATCGAAGAGCCTGAAACAGAAGAAAAATTACGTTTAGAGTGGTAGACAATCCAAAAAAACACTTGTTTCTATTCTCTTATTATGTAGCCACTAACCACTAACTAAAAGTTTTTTTCTTCCTCTCTTTGCATGTATAGGAGTAAAAAATTTGTATATCTCTATTATGAAGCGGTGATAAATATCAAACTAATCGGTGTGCCAAACTTCAACAATGTGGTGTAATAGTGTCTTAATAAAATGTATGTGACATATAGACAAACAGGCGGACGGACGGAGCACGTAGACATTTGGGCACGACGAAATTATTTGACTATACGGAACTCTAAAAGCGACCTAAATTTTATTGCTGTAAATCCTACCGTACCTCAATTGTATCACATTACAAATATACCATTTTTTTGCCTACTTGATGGTTAGTTGTAATATAAGTAGGATAGATACGTACTTATAACAATGTTTAGACCGTTCCCCGTAATCTAAGCGACGGCTCAAGCCGCGGTTCATACCCCCTGGGTGCCCTTGAGTTGGTCACCAAAATTTAAACTTTGGCATGGGCTTTCTGCGTCACTCATTGCAGCGAAGCGCTTTCAAGCCTGCCATCCAGTCCAGTCAAGCTGTAGAGGTCAGTACCAAAAGCAAATTCAACCCAAAATAAATAAAACAATGTATAGCAAAAGAACAAAATAACTTATAAGTTGAAATCAGTTAAGTAGATAAGGCGCTGTGAAGAAACCGGTAGGTATTCATGGTCAGGTCAAATGTTAGATTTATCTGACCACGGACAATGTCAGACGAACAAACAAACGCTGCTGAAGTCATAATCCGGATTTTTCATAACAAATCCAGCGTTTAACTTTTGTTATTATTTAACCTGCCTTTATTCCTGCGTTTTGTAGTCATTAGGATGCTAAAGATGGTTGCAATAACAGAATGCGGCACAGTGAGCCCAGGCGGCACCGAGCTCATCATCAACGGTGTATCTGCGAAGCGCGCGGAGGTTCCCTGGCACGCCGGCATCTACACCAAGACCACGCGCCCGTACCAGCAGATATGCGGCGGCTCTCTTGTCAGAAACAACATTGTTATATCAGGTGAGGAAGTCGACTCTATATTTGAGAAGAACAACCGGCTCCATTCCCAATTCCAGCGGTCCAATTGTACTTGTTTCCTTGTCATATGAGGTAGTGCTGGCCTCTGGTGACAGAGTTTACCAAGCCGCCCGAGGGCCTCTGACATGGCTTAACGACCGCTATCAATCATTAACAACCGGCAGTGATGGCTTAACGAGCAATAGAAACCTCATATACGAGTCGTAACTTAGAAATGTCATTGGTGCGGAGCCTAGGTAACTCTATTTTTTTCTTATTAGTAGGAATAGGAAAAATTTATACGAAATAATAATTTCATTAAAGTCTGTTTACATATTTCAAACAATATTTGATTTCGTAGCGGCGCACTGCTTCTGGAGCGACACATTGGGTAAGTTGCCTGCAACTGACTACGCGGTGGCGGTCGGGAAGCTATACCGCACCTGGATCGACACCAGAGATGAAGCGCAGCAATCTGACGTGAGTGTCTATTGATTAAGTACTAAGAGATTGTTGTAGGCACCCCAAGCTGTGAAACGAGTGGTTTCAGTAATAACAATGATTTTGCTCACAAAAATATCTTGACTTGCGGCGGCTCTGGGTAACGGGTCACTACATTCCAGTTTGATGATTGTGGTCTTACGTAGTATTTGTATACTCTTTGGATTGTGGGACATCTCATTGGCACTTTTATCTTTTGTATTTTAAAAGCTTTTATTGAACTTCACTTGTATGTGTCTATGTATGTATCCATGTATTTTGTCTTTCCTGGAATCTTGCAATTCAAATGTTGAGCACTTCTCGATTAGCTATCCGGCTGAAACTTTCAGATTACCTCACAAGCCGATGACAAAGCAATAAAAAAAAGAGAAAATATACTTTAAAACATGAAAAGCCAAAAATATAAAAAAAAAACAAGAAAAAAAGAAACAATGTTTTAAACTTAAATACGTAAAAAATATACAAAGCAACAACAAAAAAGGGACCTGGTCACCATTTGAGAACCTTTATCCCCCAACGATTGTCGGTTCTGCGAACTATATGGCCTGCCCATTGCCACTTCAACTTGCAAACTCTGAGAGCTATGTCGGTTACCTTTGTTTTTCTACGGATTTCTTCATTTCTGATTCTATCACGTAGTGAAACACCGAGCATAGCTCTCTCCATTGCACGCTGCGCAACTCTGCGCTTGTGTATGAGACCAATAGTTAGAAGCCATGTCTCAGTGCCGTAAGTCAACTAACTAACTAACTAACACGCACTGATTATAAACTTTCATCTTGAGGCTCTGCGGTATCTGCGACGAGAAGATATGGCGTAATTTCCCGAACGCTGCCCATCCGAGTTGGATTCGTCGGTTGACCTATTTATCGAAGTTGGATCTACCCACTTGGATCGTCTGACCCAAGTAGACATAGTGATCAACAGCTTCGATACTATCGTTCCTAACATAAACCGGCATGGGTACGACATGGGCATTTGACATGATGTTTGTCTTACCCATGTTCATTTTAAGACCCACCTGTTGGGAAACAATATTGAGGTCACTGAGCATTGTGCTTAGGTCTTCCAGGGTTTCTGCCATGATGACTATATCATCGGCAAATCGAAGGTGATTGATGTGTTCTCCATTGATGTTAACACCATATTCGTTTCCAGTTCAGAAGCTTGAATATATCTTCCAGTGCAGAGGTGAACAGTTTCGGAGAAATAACGTCTCCCTGTCTCAACCCATTTTGCACCTGGATAGAATTCGTGCTCTGATCCTGAAGACAGACTGTCATGGTGGCCTTGCTGTATAAACACTTCAACACTTCGATGTACCGGTAATCAATCTGGCACCGGCCTAATGACTGCCTAGCACTGCCCAGGTCTCGACTGAATCAAATACTTTTTCGTAGTCCAGAAATGCTAGACATAGTGGCCGATAATACTCTTCGGTCTTCTGTATAATCTGCCAGAGCGTATAAATGTAGTCTATGGTGCTAAAGCCTTTCCGGAATCCAGCTTGTTCGGGAGGCTGAAAGTAGTCAAGCCTACGAGCGAGAAGGTTTGTAACTACTGTCAAAAACAGGTTATATACGTGCTCAGCAGCAAAATGGGCCTATAACTCTTCAAGAGGGTTTTATCACCTTTCTTAAAGAACAAAACCACTACGCTCCTGTGCCACGCCTCTGGCCTAGTACCCTCAAGGATGATGGAGTTAAACAGCTTCTGAAGGACTGAGTACCGGTGTTCCACCTGCTTTTAGTAGCTCTGTCGTTATTCCTCCCCTGGTGCCTTGTTGCTCTTAAGCTGTTTGAGAGCCATTCTGATCTCGTATAGGCTGACGTCCGGGATATCTTCGGTATAATGTCGGGTCAATCGGGCTATTGCATCGCTAGTCGTGCTAAGGGGACTACGCGATGAGGTGTATAGTTGTCCATAGAACTTCTCGAGCTCACTCAAAATCTCTGGCTTCAACAAAACGACGCTGCCATTATTGGTTTTCAGCTTCGTCAACAGGCTTGGCCCAATAGACAGATCTCTTGCGAACACTTTGGAGTGCTTGTTCCACACTATTGCGTTCTTAATACAAGTAGTATTATAGGAACGCAAGTCGTGTCGCATTGCCTTGAAGATCTGTTTATTAAGCAAGCTGTAACTTGACATATCCATTGAAGACTGCAGCCTCATCTCGCTTCGTTTTGCCATAAGTTTGAGTGTATGCTCAGAGAATTTCTCTGTTCTCTTTTTGCGGGGGGTCTTAAAGAACTCCGACCCGACCGCGTGAACAATTTCCACCAGCCTGTTGTTTAGTTTGTCCACTGTATCGCATTCGGTTAGGATTTGGAAGCGATTTTGGAGCTCCAACTAAAAGCTCTCGAGGTTTTGGATTTGGCCAGGACTTGGGCGAAGAGTAGATTCCATCAAACGAGATATTTCCAGCTTTACGTTGATATTCAATGAGCCTCTTACCATGCGGTGATCACTGCCGGTCTTAATCACAGAGACATCATTGAATATATGCTTATTGGTCGCCTTATTGCCCTGTTGATCACAGAGACATCATTGAATATATGCTTATTGGTCGTCAAAATAAAATCTATCTCGTGCTTATGACCGCCGGGGTGCAGCCACGTCAATTTCCTGGACGGGCGCTTCTTGAAAAAGGAGTTCATCATAAAGAGTCCCTCCTTCTCCATGAAGTCGGCCAATCGCTGACCCCTTTGGTTCCGCTATCCAAATCCAAACTGCCCCAATCTCAGTTCATCACCATTCCCCATGCCACCATTCCTCATGAGCCGTGCGTTGAAGTCCTCCATCACCAGTGTGTTTTCGGGGCATGTATGGCATGCAAAAATGTCGTCATACAGAGCCTCCGCTTCATCGTCCGGGCGTTTCGAGTGTGGGGCGTACACCTGTATGACCTTCAAAGAATACCGTTTGGTAATTCTGAGTATAAGGTATGTCACTCTGCTCAAAACGCTTTCGATCTTCACAATGTTATTGACGAGGGACTTGTGGACGAGAAACCCGATACCGTGTTTTGACTGCTGGACGCCCTCCCGGTAATAGTTAGTTGCCGGAATTGAGGGTCATCGTACCCTCTCCCTCTCTTCGGAAATTTTAACTACATATAAATGAAGGTATTGCTATATTTATTTATTTTTTGTTCAGTGACGCGCAAGACTTTGAAACCAAAGTTCTGGGTGGCACTGCAACTGTTATGGACAGGCGTGACGCTTACCATCAGGCGAGCGACCTGCCCGTCACGTCATTCAACGAAAAAAATATATTGTAATACACCTATTTGTACACATTAATCTAACATTAACTATTTTATTAACGTCTCATGACAAAGAAGTGACTCGTATGGTTCTCAAATTATCACAAGAATCAATCGATAGAGATGATCCCTTAAATATTAACAAACACTAGAAGTATAAAACGAAATACTTCTAACTCTCTCAACGTTATTTGTCTATGTAACGATGAAACTACTCTTGCCATTTAAATAGTTGGTATTGGGTTATGTGTAGTACTACTTCTAGAATTTGAATTTTACGAGTAATAATTGAACGAGAGTCATAACAAATTTCGTTCGCAGGTGGAGGAATATCACCTGACAGACCTCTTTCAAGGGAACGCAGCTAACTTCCAAGATGACATAGCTGTGGTGATAGTGACGGATTCCTTCGAGTACACGGTGCACATCCGCCCCGTGTGTGTCGACTTCGATTTTGCCTTTCAGGAAAGCCAACTGAAAACAGGACATAAGGGTAAGGTAAGAAATTGATGACAAAATAATGTCTATGAAGAACTCTAGAATCTAGAAGAACAAATAGATGAATGTTTAAAACTATTTTTTATGGTACCTATCATCAGCCATGGTGGTTGAGCTGCAAGACGAGGAATATATTATATTTTTAAATTACGAATTTTGTCTATTTATTTATTATGCAACAGCTTTTACCCGCGATTTTGTCCACGTGGATCATAAAATATTCAGCCTGCGACCTAGGACCTAGGTCAGTGACCTCGGCGTCAACGTCATTCTACCCATCAAGTTTAGATGACCTTGGGGCAAGGTCAACTACCCCGCGATCAAGGTCGATGACCTCGAGGTAGCACCACGTGATAGTTTTCCCACCCTAAAGCTCCCACATCCTACTGAGTCCCGAAGGTTTAATTTGGCATTGTTATTAGTTTTTTTTATTTGATAACTACCTACCTACTGTAAACACCAGGGTTCGAACTTTTTTTTACACATAGCAAAGTAAAATATTACACATTTTAATTGGAAAGCAAATATTTGTAAAAAAAATGTGGCCGTTCCCAAGATATTCAACATTCATCTTGTGCAATGCATTATAGCAACTTTGCGTTTGTGCTTGGATGTTTATTCGAAGGCATTCTTCGTTCATTCAAGTTTTCTAATATTGTGCAGTGCATTATTGCAACTTTGTGTTTGTGCTTGGATGTTGTTCCGACGGCACTCTTTGTTCATTTAAGTTCTCTAATCTTGCGCAGTGCATTATTGCAACTTAGTGTTTGTGCTTGGATGTTGTTTTGACGGCATTCTTCATTCATTTAAGTTCTCTTATCTTGCGCAGTGCATTATTGCAACTTTGTGTTTGTGCTTGGATGTTGTTTCGACGGCATTCTTCGTTCATTCAAGTTCTCTAATCTTGTGCAGTGCACTATTGCAACTTTGAGTTTGTGCTTGGATGTTGTTTCGACGGCATTCTTCGTTCATTCAAGTTATCTAATCTTGCGCAGTGCATTATTGCAACTTTTAGTTTGTACTTGGATGTTGTTTCGAAGGCATTCTTCGTTCATTTAAGTTCTCTAATCTTGCGCAGTGCATTATTGCAACTTTGAGTTTGTACTTGGATGTTGTTTCGACGGCATTCTTCGTTCATTCAAGTTCTCTAATCTGGCGCAGTGCATTATTGCAACTTTGAGTCTGTGCTTGGATGTTGTTTCGACGGCATTTTTCGTTGAATCATCATGAGTCTTATGATGAGAAGCATAATTATGAAGAGTTAAATCGAGATGATAAACATCAGATAACATCCAAATGATGTTATGGAAGTTTTGAGATGGTTATAAACTATTTTGGTTCAGGAGTTTTGTCCAACATTATTTTTTATTTTTTATTGTTTAAGGAAATAAAAATCTTTTAACGAAATCTGACCAAAATTCTTGTCTCATCTTTTTACGGCTAAAACGATGTCAAATTGATGGATTCGGTTACCATATTAAAAAAAAACCCTGACCACTAAAATACTACGTTCAGATGTTTTCCGCATAGCTTCTGATCTGACCTCATCTTCAAAAATTACAACAATTTTCACCTACTATCATTCCGTCCGATTTTCGGAATGTAATTGAATGATAGATTTATTGTACACCTATTTTCGACAACATGACAACGAAAATCGTTTGTATATGGGTCTGTTGATGCCTTCGACAACGCATCCAATTTGGATGCGTTGTCGAAGGTAAATCCTAAATAAAACATTTTTCAGAGGCAAACAAGTACAAACTATACCTTAGCATGTCGGTGAAATCATTTTTGTGACAGCTGTTGTTCCACAAACTGTTACTTTTATGCAATGGAAAATACAGATATCCCATTTCATCCCGAATAAAACACTATTTCAATAATTGTTGGTATATCTTTTGTAGTAGTAGAAATATGTTGTTTATTTCCGAACAAGTCGCAATATACGATTGAAAAAATCATCTTAGTTCGATGGCTCACTATTTATTTGCGCCAACTTTCAGATTTGTTCGTAAACTTGATTTGAATTAGCGTGTCGCCGGTGCGTTTAACCGTACATACCACCTTGTAGGTACCATCATAAGATAATGAAGAAGATGTGATGCCACGTCTAAAAAGTTTCCTATACACTCGTGGTGATTCGTGGCTCGTCGGCTCTTTCAGCCTCAGCTCGGCCTTATTCAGGTTATAAGCTATCTCATATTTTGTTTATGGTGAAAAATGCAACCGCTCCAGTTTGGAATTGAACTCCGGTACTTCAGACTGGCAGGCGAACGGTCTCGCGTTGGCGCCAACTCAGACTTATGGTATTAGGCTAAAAATTATAGATCAGGTAAAGAGTTGCTGATTCACAGTTGACCAATGAGAGCACGTGGTGCAAAACGCTCGTTGTTCGTTGTTTTAGTTATTTTATGTTTTTACACATATGCCCGCGACGGCTTTTAAAAAAAAACTATTGCATTAATATGCACCAATTCTATAAGACAACATTTTTGTTTACAGGTGGCAGGATGGGGTCTCACAACTGAGAACGGTGGTCCATCCCAGGAGCTCAAAGTGATAGATCTGCCTTACATCACCACCAACCAATGCGTAATGGAAGCACCGCCTGGTTTCCTCGCGTACATTACTAGCGACAAGATGTGCGCGGGGTATAAAGGTAAGGTAACATTCCAGTATAAACTACGAGCCAAGAGGCTCAATAACAAGGAAGCATTGGTTGAGGTAAAGCTACAGAGCATTGAGCATTGATACAAAGTTGTCCTTCCAATTTGAAGGACAGAAATCTAACATCCTATCAGATTCCAGCATCTCCACTAGTCTTCAGCGTGTCGTGGCGTTGTCCTTTGAAACCTAAGAATATTATGCTTATTATACGTCAGATATGATCTCCAGGTAATCACATAATGTTGACTTTAACATTGAATATGTCACAGAATAAATAATGTTAGGTCAAGGACATAGAGTATATGTTTCTTTTTCGTCTACAGAGCTCGGGGTCGATCGTCTAGGTATTAGATAGCTCAACTGTCTAGCTAGACCATCTCGTATCAGAGAGCCTTGCATGGTTTTTCTTCTTCTCAAACGTCTAGGGTTGTGGCCAGAGGTCTTCTGAGGGTTCGCCAACAAGCTCAAGGGAAGAACTCGCATACCACGACATAAGATGGAAGGAGATCGGGAACCAGGAAAAAATACGATACACGGACGAAAACTGTAGTTGTAGCATTCGTCACAGGGTCAATAGCCAAAGCATCAGAGATCCCTATAACTTCTGGCCAGATTAATTTCATCACAGGGACAATAACCAAGGCATCAGGGAGCCCTGTAACGTTTAGCCAGGTTAATTTTGTCTCAGGGTCAATAGCCAAGGCATCAGGGAGCCCTGTAACATCTAGCCAGATTAATTTTGTCAAATGGTCAGTAGCCAAGGCATCAGAGAGCCCTGTAACGTCTAGCCAGATTAATTTCGTCACAGGGTCAATAGCCAAGGCATCAGAGAGCCCTGTAACGAATAGCCAGATTAATTTCGTGACTGGTCATCAGAGAGCCCGTCATTTTTCTCCAGAAATATCGATTTTTATGACTTTACTGTATTAATCATTAATAATATTGTACATTATAAATGGTTGCCCATTTGAAAAAAAAAATAACATACCAATAAATAAAAGTGAAACGTTGTCTGTTTGTTTGTTTGTATAAGGGGTTACTTTAAATAGAAAGAAAACATAGTTTTAAATTACAAATGTATAATTATTTATTCGACTTTTCTCAACATTTGTTATAACAGCCAATAATGGAACTCCTGTAGTTACCAGTTGTACCTACACCTGGTACTAACCTTAGTTCGCTCTAGCAGGAAAACACCACGTTTTATGAATTGCGCTGGTTTTATTTTACCAAGGAACATAATAATATCTTTTTCACTAATCTGTTTTCTGTTGCGCCACTGCCGCCATGTTCTCGACCAACCCCAACAAAACCAAAAAGATAGAATGTTCGACTGGCATTGAACGTCATGACTGACATCCACAAATATTGATTTAAGATTATGCAAAAAGTTATTAATATTATGATGAATTATACAGTATCCTTACATTTGTTTGTGTGTTTGTTTGGGGAGCTTTCCACTCGGCTGGACGGATTTTGTTGAAAATTGGAATGGAGATAGCTCTGAAATAAAACATAGGATACTTTTTATCCCGGAAAATTGTAAGTTTCTACGGGAAAACTGGAAAAACTGAAAAAATGTTGATTACTCGCTGTAAGAAACGGTTGCCATGGAAACGAAATAACAAGTATGTCAAAAAAACATCAAGAGTGGTGCTATGCCTACTTTTGCATTGGTTTATAATATCCTAGATTAACATAGAATAACATTAAATGCTTTATTTGTAGAAATGGCATCCAAGTTAGTGACCGAAGGTACTTAGTTTTGGGAAAGAAATAATGTTGCCATACTTATCTTAAAAATGAAGCAACTTTCATAGCGGTCAAGTTGTGCTCATCTGAACCATACTGAGCTAGTACATCACCCCTTAACACTGGGACGTTCACTATACAGACATTCTGTATAGCTAAATATAACACTAGGTTGTGCTACATTATAACAAAACAAGTTTGGCTGTTTGGACTTGAAAGTCATAAAAACAACAAATAAACAAATTGACATCAGATAGAATTCCCTCTAAAGCTACGCATTTCCCCGTGTTTATTTGTAGATGGCAAGGCACTTTGCAAAGGTGACAGCGGCGGTGGCTTAGCATTTCCAGGGGAAGACGAAGGTATAGAGCGGTACTACCTCCGTGGCATCGTGTCAACGTCACCTAAGAGCAATAACCTCTGCAACGCTTACACCTACACGACGTTCACGCTGCTGCTGAAACATGAACACTTTGTCAAGCATTGGTTGGCTGACAGTAAGTTTTTTTTTTTTTTTTTTAAATATGTTGTCACGTTATTCTCACTCAGTTTAATAGGTTTGCTTTCCTTCACTCACTATAACGACCATTAACAGCAAATGCGGGCGGGTGTTTTGTTCATACAATCGCATTTCTCAATTTCCTCCCTGGATTTTACCACTAAAGCAATGTTTTATAACAGAAATCCACCTCTAGCGTGCCCCTACGTTTTGCTATTTAAGTTTAGAAACCTTTGAGACTGTGGCCGTCTGCCCAGTCCCCAATAACTAAAATCCACACCAATATATTAAAGTGAAAAGTTGTTATGTTTGAAAATAATAACAAGTCTGTCAAAAAGCATCAAGAGCGATGGAGTTATTGTCCAACACGAACCAGGAGGCGAAGAAAACACAGAACTCTTCCGGATAGCGTAACGGTTTAATTTCATATTTGGAATAGCTACATAAATATCGCGAATATAATGTCACCGCGATCTAATTTGAATTGTGATGCCATCTAGTTAATTTTGAGAGAAGCTTAAAAATCATAAACATTCTTGTCAAAGAGTTCAGTACCTTTTTAAGTTTATTTATGTCTTATTGATAGACATAAATAAACTTAAAAAGGTATCATTTAAAAATGTATTATGAATAAAGGTACTATCCTAAACATACCGCCCACCAAGGACCGATGGTCCTTTATATTATGTTTGTATGAAATCAAAGCTATTTAACAATTTCTTCAGTTCTAATTAATGGGTAAGAGACACAGCTTCGAAGTTGGTCGTTAGAACAACGTGTTCTAGTGACATAACGTAATCGTGTTATCCGCTCGATTGATTCTATGCGCTACAGTCACTTTTTTTGTTTTCATTGATCATCGCAACTAACGCTACAGTCACATTTTTTAGTTTTCATCGATCATCGGACTCGATCTCGATCGGATCACTCGATTTTGAACATTATTGACCTCAATAATCATTCAAATCTAAGCGTGTTTATATAATTATTTTGCTTCGAAACCCACAACAAAAACACTTGAAATATATGCCGTACCTATTTAGCTCCATAAATCACCAGTTTGTTTATCTAAGCGCTCAATGAAGTGGTCATAAAAATTGTTTGTTTACGCAAAGTCGGCGCGGCCAGATGTGTCGCGTAGACCTTCTTTTTTTGTGGGTTGACAATCAGATACCTGTGATCTCGGACGTACCCAATAAATCCCCAGTATGGGGCCAGATGTGTCGCGTCGACCTTATTTTTTTTGTGGGTTGACCATCAAGTACCTGTAGTCTCAACGCATATACAATCAATTACCAGTTTGAGGTTAGATGTGTCGCGTTGGCCATTTTTTTTTGGGTTATCAGTTTGGTCCTGCGGTCTTCAGCGCGTGGACAACCGAGCGATTATGTTATCCCTTCCGGGGAGAACATCCTCTACTCACCCGTATAGCCACTTTGCTGCAATTATCTGTCAGAAAATACACAACATCACCTATCCTCAGCTATGAAGATTTGGTCTTCCATTTATGTTTAAATTTAAAGTAATGCAATGTTAACTAATGACCGTGCGTTGTAATGTCATGTGCATGCGCTAATATCAGCTTGTCTATATGTGGTTCTGCATTTGGGTTTTTCCTGTAAGTTTGGATTTTCAAAATGGCCTGCGATCCTAAACATTTGTTTCTTGTCTAGAAACACTATTAAATTTGTCAATTTACTTTTTGTACTAGCAAAACCAAAACCTTCCCGCATGCTGGCAATATGTTCGTGGAATAAACTAGCTTGAAGTTGTCGAGTACAACTGGTTACAAAAGCGGTGAGATGCGGCAGATGTTTGATTTGTGATTCAACAGAATCATTCCTTCGCAAGAATATTCTGCAATCTAGTTCTGTTGCCTCAACAAAAGTTATATGAGCTTCTATATCTCTCTTTTCGATATCTGTTTTGGTGTAGATGGAATATGACTTATCACACAGAATATTCACATCACGTAGCCAAATATTGTACTTCAACAATTTATGAACGCGTAGTCCGTTTTCATTCATTATTTTTTTTGTTAGAAAGGAGGTACCTGCTTTTAATATTGTCATGTAAATATTTCAAGGTTATCGGGTTTGTACTTCAAATATAACAGACATCTCAACCTCAGTATTATGTCCAAATAACTTGAAACCCGAAATGTACAGGAACATTTAACCGTACGGCTCATCTTAAGCTGGCCTTCGCACTTTATCATATAGGATTAACGGTCACCGTGGACACAAACACAATGTATTGTGAGATACCCGCCAGCTAGGTAGAGAGACGACTTGCGAAAGACAGATGGCAGCGACTGGATGAGAAGAGTTCATTG